>PVNU02003998.1:0-581465 GCA_003013855.2 Liriodendron chinense | reverse complement strand
AGGAGAGAGAAAGAAAAGAGAAAGAGAGAGAAGAGGTTAAGAGGAGGACTCATCTCCTCTCTTCTCTCTCTTTCCTCTTTCTCTCTCTTTCCCTCTTCTTTCTCTTCTTCTCTTTCTCTCTTTCTCCTCCTTCTCTCTTTCTCTTTCTCTCTCCAAAAATGGCTACGTATGGCATTTGTTTGTAGGGAGCTTGGGATATAAGTGGTATTAGAAAATGGGAATGATGATGGATGGGGTAATTATGAGATTGGATTGCTTGGGTATGGCTTAAGTTGACTTGTGAGGAGAGAGAGATGTACTTGATTGATTGATGCTTGATGGATTGATGGGATGTTGATTGATTGATGGGATATCGATTGATTGATGGGACAACCTAGGGATTTGTGCAAGTGGGGCCCACACCATGCATGTTGCGCGGCCCACCTCAGATTACGCGATAGATCATAACTTTCACACCGGGTATCGCAATGGGGCGTGCCGCGCGGCGTTGGAATCGCAGCGCCTACGCGGTCACCGGGGTACAAGTCTCGGGTCGTTGCGCTACCAAAATAGGGTGTCTGATTGGAACTCGCCGGTTTGGACTATTCCAGGCATGCCGAGTTCGGAAAAGAGGTGTACGGAGGGCTAATTAAGGTACGGGTGTTACAGTTTTGGATTTTAGAAAAATTGAAAAATTTCTACATCATTGCTCGAAATGTCACAAAAGCTAGTAGATTCATCTAAGGAATCTCTCACTTCCCAACCAAAACTTTACATTGTCCTCAATGTAAGAAAATATACAATGAATGCAACACATGAGAGCAATGACAAAATAAAAGGAAGTGAGAAAGAGAGATATCACCTGAGGCATTTATTTCATGGCAAGATTAGCTTTTGGAGATGAAGTACTTCACAACTAAATCAACTGATCAAAGAAAATCCTAATGGGATATCATTCTAGAAAAACTATTCAAAATCATCCTCCGTCAGACTAGGAGGTTAATCCCAACAACTCATCCAAAAGCTTAAAGTCAAGCAGAATCATTAGATGGATCAAAAGGTTTCACAGTAAGGTCATCCAATATCCTGCTTTACAATGTACATGTGTGTGAGTGATCGAGATAAGCCACTTAAAATTCCAAAAAGGAATTTCAGTGGGTTCCTTAATGTTTTCACCACTTGTATAAGAGGAGACGTCATCATATTTATCAGAAAAAATATATCTCCATTCAGATTTTCCTGGGCATTGATATTGCAAGTAAGGATCATCCCAGGGTTGGTGGAGTTCAGTGTGCATGATCCACAAAGGTGTGGAGATATGAATTGATTTCTCAGTACAACAAGGTATTGTTTCCACATCCTTCTTTCGGCTAACGTTATATGCCGATACCGACTCTAAAAGTGTGACCATATCCCTTATCATATCATCGTTCTTATCAAGGGAGTAAGTCACATCTTCGTCTAAGTGACTGGAGTAAAAAGGTGAGAGGGATTCATCTTCCACAATAGAATTGATCATGTTTATTTCATGGACCTCCTCATCTTCATCCGCTTGTTGGTTGTCAATATTGAAAGCATTTAACTCAATCGTCATATTGCCAAAAGACATTTGTATGACCCCACTCCTACAATTAATGATAGCATTTGATGTAGCTAAGAATGGACGGCCAAGTATCACAGGAATTTGAGGGCCAATATTAACCATGGGTTGTGTGTCCAAGACAATAAAGTCCACCGGGTAGTAGACTTTGTCAACTTGGACAAGGACGTCCTCAATCACCCCTCTCGGAATACGAATCGATTGGTCAGCAAGTTGTAATGTGGTTTTGGTGGGTTTTAATTCACCTAAACCCAATTGTTCATAGACCGAAAAGGGAATTAAGTTCACACTTGCCCCTAGATCAAGTAAAGCATGTTTCACTCGGTAATCTCCAATTACGCATTATATTGTCGGACAACCGGGATCTTTGTATTTCTTGGGCATCCCGTGGTTGATAATGGCACTTACATTCTCTGTCAAAAATGCTTTCTTTTGCACATGTATTTTTCTTTTAACCGTGCAAAGGTCTTTTAAAAATTTAGCATATGACGGTATTTGTTTAATTGCATCCAACAATGGGATGTTGATTTTGACTTGCTTAAAAACCTCCAAATATTCCTGATATTTATCTTGAGGTTTGGCTGAAATCAAGCGTTGGGGGAATGGAGCAACGGGCTTATATTCTTTCAATGGCTCTTTTTCATTCATGACGGTGCTAGGTCCATCATCCTCTTTGGAAGATAACGGATCATCAGGCGTCGAGACCTTCACCGGGTCAGATTTTTCAATAATTTTACCACTTCTAAGAGTGGTGATGGCCTTAGCGTGTTCCATGTGTTGGTTAGAGAAACTAGGCACACTTATTTCACATTGTGGTTTCGGATTTGGTATGGGTTGGGCTGGAAGAATCCCTTCCCTTGCGTTTAAGCGAGCCTTGATTTCCTCCACCGAATTTTTAAGCTCAAGCATTTCGTATGGTTGGATTGATTTATTTGAGCTTGACCTTCTATGAATGTTTTCAATGTATCCTCTATAGGCATTTGAGGTGGGGCCATAGGAATTTGCATTGGGGACCCCCTTTAAGGATTACTTTGGTTAACCGTATTTCCATTCGCCCAATTGAAGTTAGGGTTGTTTCTCCAACTAGAATTGTTCGTGTTTGAATTTGGAGTACTAAAAGGTCGTTGATAACTATTCAAAGCATTCGATTGTTCATATAAAAGTTCTCGAAACGCATAAATTGTTGGACAATCCGGCGTTTGATGCACATTGGAAGCACAAATACCACAAATAGTTTCAACACGCCCCCTTTGTTGGGTTGTGTCCACTTTCCTTAATTTCATCTCCTCGACCTTTCGTGTGAGATTAGCCACTCTAGAACCTAGATCATCTCTCTCATTTAAAACATAAATTTCTCCCTTTTCCTTAGCTTGGGGTTGTTTTGAACTTGTTGGCTTAGATGTATCCTATGCTTGTGTGTTTTCAGCCAACATGTCAAAATAATCCCAAGCTTCCTCCGTTTCCTTGTTCATGAACTCCCCATTGCACATCATCTCCACAAATTGGCACATGGTTGAGTTTAATCCATCATAGAAGAAACTAATCAACCTCCACCGTTCATAGCCATGATGTGGGCATACGTTTAATAGCTCATTATACCTTTCCCAACATTGGAAAAAGGTTTCTTCTTCTTTTTGGGCGAAGTTCATTATGGCCCTTCTTAGTGCATTGGTTCGATGAGTAGGGAAGAATTTTTTAAGAAATTCCCTAGTCATCTCAGCCCATGTCCCAATAGACTTTGGCCTTAAGGAATGTAGCCATGATTTGGCCTTCTCTTTCAAGGAAAAAGGGAATAATTTGAGTTTTATAGTATCCCTAGTTAAATTGTCATAGTTTATTGTGGCAATAACCTCTTCAAACTCTTTAATGTGGAGATAAGCACTTTCGGAGTCGAGTCCATGAAATCTAGGAAGAAGTTGGATCATCCCTAGTTTAAAATCAATATTTCCCACATTGTGAGGGAAAATTATGCAAGAGGGAGTACTCCTCCTAGCTGGTTGTAAATAGTCACGTAAAGTTCTAGGTTGAGGTACATTCCCCACTTCATTCTCATCCAATTCAGTAAGGTTTGGGGCTTGATTTTGATTTTGATTAGCCCCTTGATTTGGTTGATTTTCAGCCATCTCTCTAGTAATTTCAGAAAAAATTTGACGTTTTCTAGCACGAGGCTCTCTATCAATCCCTTCAACAATTACTCCATCACGATTGAGTCGATTATTAGAATCCTGAGCCCAATGTGGCATGCAAATCCAAAAAGAATGAAACAAAAAGGAATTCTTCCTTCCTTCCTTTACTTCTCTCTAAGAGCGAAGCACAAGGTGTCTTGCAATGGCTGAGCCAGAAGCAAGGATAGAGACCGATTTCTCCTGGTCAATAGGGGTTCAGAGAACTCCCCACCCACTCTTTGAGTCTTTTGAGAAAAGTACAAAAAAAGAAGAAAGATGAATAAGATTAAGAAGAGAAATCTTTAAGCACAAGGTGATCCAAGACGGCAGAGTCGACCAATAGGAATCCAAGCGACTCAAGGCCAACCTATCAAAGATCCAAAAGGAGTCTCCACCCACTCTACAAGAGATGAATATGGTAGGAATGAGTAGGAGAAGAAGAAGAAGAGTAAGGTTAGAATGATAAAAACTGATTTGTGACTTAAGATACCTACTTCTTCTTCAACTTCCTGAAAATTCCTGAATTAGACCTATGTTAGAATCCTGCAAAAATCAAAACAAAGTAAGTTAGTATTTAGAAGAAAACCTACCCTAGAAAGCAAAACAAATCCTAAACCTATCTTAACACAATCTCAACTAAAAGTTATTTCAGAAAATTCTAAAAATACCGCATAGAAATCCCCGGCAACGGCGCCAAAAACTTATTCACTTCCCCAAGTGTAGGGTTGCGAAGTAATAATAATTCGGAAAGACCGAGTATTGTTCCCACAGAGATTTATGAATGGGTATTCTCAGAATTTGTCTAAAATAACTAATGATTAAGATCCTATTAAGAACTAAAGCTAGAAAATAGCAATTTGGGTTTAAACAGTGAACGTATAAGGTAATTTTAATCTAAAAAGGCACTAGAGGACCAAGGATCCACTTTTGATAAGTTTCAATGCATCAACACAACTAGGTCTCTCATAACTCAATCGGAATCGAATTCATATCTTTATCTGATCGAAATATAGAGCGGTTCAATCAGCATTTATCCAAAACAAGTGCTTATTCATTGATTTGATTCCCACAATAATACTCAGGCCTTGGGCACACTCAATTGTGTAGGCTAAGCCTCTTTCCAATCTAGTTGAGATTTACAACCATAGCTTTCATCAAATCCTGTCACTAGACTTGATTACAACTAATGATTAGAACTCTAATTAAATCAAAATCAATCAACAAACAGTTATTTCAAATTACTACAAAAGATAAGAACTTTAGTTGAGTGAGTTCCCACATGAAAATCAGGCCATTGTACATAAGGCAATCAAAGGGTCTACCATGTCCGGAGTCGATGATAGATCAATGAACTACACAAGCATAAACAATGCTCAGAAGCTAAATTACTAAGTTAGGATCACTAAGAATCACATGAGCCCGGAGTCATCAAGAGATCAAAGTAAAAACCCAACTAGTACTTGATTCAAACTCACATTAACTAAAATTCATCAATTAAATCATAAAAAGGAAACCTAGGTTGCATCAATCCATAAAAAAACGAATAAAAAACTTCACCTCTTAGCCCTAGCTAAGAGGTTTTAGTTCATCTCTAACATCCTTGAACTAGAAGCCTCAAAAACATAAAAACTACTAAAACAGAAAGAAAACTAGAAACTCGAAGTAGAATCCGTCTCTTAAGCAATCCCCACGTCCTAGCATGCCCTGGCATGAAAAGGAGAAGTCCTTTTATAGCTTGGAGGTGTCCATTGCGTAAGAAACTTCCAAACTTCACGTAAAAGTACGCACTTGCGTAGAGAAATTCGGCGCCCGATTTAGAAAGTTGCTGTTTACGCATGGCCGACCGGTCTTGACCGGTCGGGCTTGTCTTTTGTCAGTCCAAAGATCACATTAGAGGGGGCGACCTATTGGCCGACCGGTCGGACCTTGTAGTTACTCCTCCAGTGAGTTTTGTATGATGTGGCCGACTGGTCTTGATCGGTCGGGCTTCCTTGGCCGACCGGTCGTACGACCGGTCTAGGCCCTTTTTCTTCTTTATTTCTTTTCTTTTCTCTCCTTGCTTTCTTCTTCCTCCCTTTCATGCTTAGTCTTGTGATCTTCAATGTATATAAAATGCTCCTATTTAGCCTTGAATTAGTGAAATCTCCATCTTGTTCCTACAATCACAAATCATGCATTACATTAGTCCTTTAAACATGTAAACCGTGCATAATGAGTGATGAATTGGGGTTAGAATATGCACAATTAAGGGCTCAACAACAATCATGTAAGGTCTTCTTTCTTGGTAGCATATGATGCATTTCGTACTCATCCCATAATTCATTTTCATCCATGATTTTGGTTAATTCACAAGACTCTTACCTTAGCACAATCTAAGCATGTAAAAGAGATAAGGGAAGAGGTTACCCGAGAAGAAGAGTATTCGGCTCTTGAAAATTCCTAAAAACAACAAAACAAAAGAAGTTAGTAAGCTATTAACAGTATATATACATAAACCAATTCCAAAAATGTTATTAAACTGTTACAATCCCCGTCAACGGCGCCAAAAACTTGCTACAATCCGAAGATTGCATACCCAAGTGCAAGTAGCGAAGTAGTAAAATACTCGGCAAGACCGAGGTCAAACCACAGGGATTGAGGTTAAGAACACTTAGAGGAATTAATTTAGGTGTGAAAGATAAAATCTGAATTATCCACGAGAGTGGAGCAAGTTGTGTGTAGTGAAAGACAAAAATAGAAAAGGGGCTAAGGCATTAGGGATCCAGCTTTGATTTATCTACAAGGTTTGATTCATTGGTCCAACTATAACTCAATTGGAATCGAATAATTCATTCCAATCGGAAGATGAAACAGTTAAACCACTTGCATATTTCATAAGAGATGGTGATTTGAACCGATTGATTTGACCATGAAGCACTCGTTAGTTGATCGTAGGGAATTCTAAGCATCCACTGTGCCTGGAGTCGACAATGGATCAAAGAATTGTACAGATCAACAACTTTGCCAACAAATCAACCGATAAGATCACAATTCATACGATCAAATGCATACTTACAAGATAGGAGGCTTTAATTGACCGATCCAACTCTTAAGATCTCGTCGATCGATCGCAGGGAATCCAAAGCATCCAATGTGCCTGGAGTCTACAATGGATCAAGGAATTTTACAGATCGATGACTTTACCTGCACTAGCTCGATGACTGTAGGGAATCCAAAGCATCCATCGTGTCTGGAGTCGACGATGGATTAAGGGACTTTATCGATTACGACCTAGCTAATTGGTGTGCAAGGGATCCCAAGCACCTAACGTGCCCAGAGTCGACGATGGATTAAAGGGCTTACACAACAATAGCTTCTGCCGAGGTGGATAACCGAACCAATCAATCAAAGAGAACCCCAACATTCAAGCATAACTGTTGAACTAAAAGAACCAAAGCTTCCAAATTTCTTCAAAGGCTTCACCCCTAGCCTTAGCTAGAGGTTTAGCCAACCATGCTAAAATGGAAGACTAAAACTTCTACAAAGGAAAAACTACACTACTCTACTTCTACAAAGAAAAAAAAGAAAAGAAGAGAAAACTTGGATTTAAGGGGATGATTGTGGGATGATTCAAATGAGAGGAAGAGGAGCTCCTTTTATAGCCTCATGAGAAGCTCCAAGCCTAGGTGGCACTCCAAGTAAAAGTTCTTTAGGTTTGGGAATGGAGTTAGGCTTAGATGATGAGGTGACACTTCCAAGCCAATAGTTTTGCTTTTTAGGTTTGGGTTAGGAGTTAGGCTTGGAATGCCCAAAGTAAACTTTTCTTTTTAGTTTGGAGCTCATGGATGAAAGAGGATGGAGAGAGCATTTGCTTGGCCCAAGGATGGAAAAGGAAAGAGAGAGAGAGCTCTCTTGCTTAGTGAATTCCAGCCGTGGGATGATCTGGTGGAGTCCATCTGGACGTCGGAGCTGGAGTAGCTTGGACTGCTGCTTGGAATGGAAGGTTGGATGGTTTGGATGAAAGATGAGTTGCACACATTCCTGATGATGGATGGTCTGATGCAAGTTGGGCCAGCACTTGTGGGATTGCTGGATCATCCAGTTACTGCACAGGATGGATGGAGTGGATCAGCCTAGTACATTGGTGTGGTCCACCTTACAGGACGTTGAATGAGTGCCTGATGATGAGGCGGACGTGCTGGACGATCAACCCTCCATCATCTACAGGTCCAAGTGTTGGACGATGATGATGGAGAGTCGGTGATGAAGATCAGCCGTCCATTGCTGATGATGAATGGACGGTCAGGATGTGCAGGGATGCAGGGTGGACGGTTGAGATTTCAGCCTGCCTTGGACACTGATGTTGTTGCTGACGTCCAGCCCTGGACAGTGGAGATTTGAGCCCATCTTGATGGACGGCTGAGCTGGTTCAGCTGGACGGACGTCCACTGCTGGACATGATGTGGGTAGAAATGGATGGACGATGGTGGGTCCATGATCAGTACGTGTGCTGAGCTGGACTGCTGATATGGACGGTGATGATGATGGGCTGTGATTTGAAGGACGATGTGGTTGCAGCTGGTCTTGAAGCAGTGAGGTCTACTTGATGGCTGGATGTGCAAGATGGGTTGGACGCTAGAGATGGACGGTTTGTGACAGGAGATGTACACGCTGCATGTGTGCTGTTTTTTGTTGCTGACTCTGGTGTGAGGTGGGGTCCACAGCGTTGCTGGGCTGATGGACGACTAAGGATCTACTGGAGTGGTTTGCTGGACGGACGTCCTGGAAATGTTTTTTATGGACGACTGCTGTGCCTTTAAACGCCCACATTGGCTTGGATCTTGTCCAACCTCTCCTCATCACCTGAACATTGAAAATTTGCTTAACGAGGGATAATTAACCAGAAAAACAATGATAATGCCCTAAACAATTAGGGTTAATTATACAATATTAGGTACTTATCACTTATGCATGTGATTTGAATGAAGTTCAAATCAAAATATAGTTAAACTTTGTGACAGGGTTTGTTGATTATTATGCTTGTGATCTTAACCTATTGGAACTAGGATTGACCTATGCAATTGAGTGTGCTCAAGTCCTAACTTGAATTGAGGGAATCATGTTTATGAACAACACATGAATTGGACTGTTTTGATGAATTAACCACTCTATCATCCGACTAGATAGGATTTGATTTTAATTTTAGTTGTGTAATTGCGAAATCACAGCGAATTATGCATCAAGGATTGCTACAAGTGGATCCTTGAACCCCTAGTACTATTTTATATCGATTACATTCACTTTTAATTGTAGATTCTCATCTATATAAAATTACCAAAATCTATTTAGTTTGTCTCAATTAAAGAATATTAGAAGTGGTTTTATGAGTTCCTAAATAAATCCCTAAGAACGATCTTGGTCTCTACCGAATTATTGCCACATTGCAACCCTACACTTGGGGAAGCGAAGACTCTCTGGATAGTTTCTTCAATTAATCAAATTGATGATTTCGATATTTCGATATATCGAAACTCTTTTCAATATATCAAAAATTTGTCGAGTAACTTACTGATTCTCTGGACAGATTTTTCGATATATCGAACAGACCATTTCAATATATCGAAGATAACTTCGATCAATCAAAAATGCATTTTGATCAATCGAAGCGGCCGTTTTCTGCCCGTTGTAGATTTTTTTATAAATACGGGAGGATTCATTTTTTAGGCATAAGAGAGAAATTTTGAGGAGTTTGAAGCCACCATTATTGGAGACCATTAGAGGCTTAAATCCTAACCCTAGCAAGGCATCTTCCTTGTGATTCATCACAAGAATGGAGCATTCTAAGCTCATAAAGAAGATATACTTGTCACTCTTTGATCTTTAGTGTTTGGACCGATCTAAATAGTTAAATTCCTACCTAAACTCTATGATGAGATCATTATAGGTGAGATTCTCTAGGCAACCCATTTCCATTAGTTGTAAAGATCTCAAACCTACCTCTCATCACCTTGGTCATCTCAAGAAGATAAAATGCAAGGCGATTGATTATTGGAGCTGGAGCATTAACAAAGCATTAACAACAACATCGAGGGAGCATAGGAGGAGCTGATTGAAGCATATGAGAGCGGAGATCAAGCAACCCGAAGCGGTGCATCAACGAGGCTCAAATCCGACAAGTAAGGTTGTCAATTTGTGTTGAGTCTATCCACTCTATTCCCGATGGAAATTGAGTGTGGAGTTTCTTTGTCAAACTCGATTTATGTTTGTTTGTTGATCTTTAACTTGTTAGTTGAGCCTAAAAGTCTAAGGGTGTTTGTCGTTCGTTGGCTTATTTATTGAGCCTAAATTTCAGGGTTGTTTAGCGCTGCTTGACACGTTTGTCGGGCCTAAACAAGTCTCTAAGGGGGGCCACCAACACAGGTATAAACATGTAGGTTGGGAGGAATCTGTAAACTACTCGGTAGGATGTATCCAAGTTAAAACACCTAGGTTGGGAGAAACCTGATTTAAACTCCCTAGTAAATGCCAGTGTGCTCAAGGGGTGAGTACTTAAACCGGGGAGTGGAGTAGACCCAAACTCAAACCACCATACATCATTGTGTTTGGGATTCTATTTGAGCACATTTCTTACTATGCATTGTGGTTTAATTGTTTAATTATGAATGCTTAATTGAAATGTATTGTAACGCCCCGAGATTTCGGCTCCCGTGGATTCCACGATAGGCCAGATTCCCAAATGTTATCTAAAACGTGTCAAAGATGAAATTCTTAACATATCACTATGTTTTCATATATTTGAAATTTAATGACATTTATGCACAGAGACGAAAGATAAACATGTGATTTAATGAAATTTTAATCTACGTTATCATCACAAAGTTCTTGAAACTAAACCAAACAAATAATCAATTATTGCCTTCATTAAGAAAACTTATTACAATTTTGAAATAAACGATAAACTATCTTAAAAACACAGAATCAAATAAAATCTCCAATATGCCACTCCAACTTCGTCATCCGTCATTTGTGCTGCAAACCTTCAAACACCTCACCGTAGTGCTCTCTTCACTTACTAGATCTTCACCTGGATTATCTGAGATGTGATTAGATAGCGTTAAACGCTATCATAGTAGGGAATATCCTTCCAAGACAATCATGATAATAATAACACAGAGATAACGCAAGCATGATAATTATAATTGACTAAAACATCCAAGAGAAATCTTATTAATGCAATGCATGATATGCATGCTTTGGCTAAGGCACCCTGGCTATAAATTATAATACATGAAGTGGGAGACTCCTTGTTACGATTTCACGCTAACCACTAGTCACCAGAGGTTCATGGGAAGCACAAGCCCATAGTTTTGCTCGACCACGTGAGAAACGGGACACTCATAACCCAAATCTACACGTGACAGTGTACGGGAGAAGTAAGATGCTCTAATATATTCTCAATTTTGTACACCCACATGGAGCTAAGTGAATGCATGACTTTAGTTTCACCTTTATTTAAGTAATTTTACATCCAGTCGTATTGAAAGAACTTAATGATCACTATGTGGAGTTGTAAACAACCCAGTATAGGCCGACAACACGGGATTAGTGTCCATAGCACCAACCCCGGATCATGAGATAACATATACGATTAATGTCCACTTCTTATCCCACTTATAGTCTAACTAAGTCCCATAAATAACCATTAATTTCTAACGTGGTCAACCAAAGGAAATATACATATATGACACATGGATCCATTCTAACATCATGTGAACACAAGGATCCCTTAGCAATGCTCAACATATAAACATAATTATGCCAAGATCATCTTTCCAACATGGACACCTCTTATGGGCCCATCTCTCTACAACAACTGATCTCATCAATATGAGGACAAGGGTGTATATAAGCGTAATATTCACATGATAATCCTCATCCATATGATATATATATCATCATAACTATCTTACGCATTTATAAATATAAATTAAAGAGATCAACACATAGTTCTCACAATAATGTGGAAAAATACATATTCTTTCTCACATATACATCTAAACATGAAATCATAGTATCACATAATAACATTTCAACATAATTCTATCATTAATTATGGTCTAGTATGGATTATACATTCAAGCTTAAGATACTCAATTAACAATAAATAAAATCTAGGAAATTACACTTTTATCCATGTTGGCTTGAAGGGAAAAATCCTCACCTTGGCTTTAGATGAAACTCTAGATGTAAAATCTCAAGAAAGACGACGTTTAAGCAAAACACGAACCACACGAGCTTAGTAGAACGGGTCCTACACGTTGAAACCTTAAGGTGGACAGCTAGGATGGAAGGAATGTGCTCTCTCTCTCTCTCTCTCTCTCTCTCTCTCTCTCTCTCTCTCCTATCTTTCTCTCTTCTTCTCTCTTTCTCTAAGGCATGGAGGCTAAGGTTAGGAGAAGGGATTGGAGGTACGTAGTACGAATATGGAGAGGGATGTGCACACATGGGGAGAGAAAAGAAGGGTGTGCGTGTGTGGGCAATAAGGTGTGGGCGTGAGGTCTTGTGTAACAACTTCTCAAGGTGGGTTTCTCATATCTCAATATTCGGGTGATCTTTGATCAATTTTAATCCATTCATCTTATCAAGTTTGAGAAGTAGAGTCAGAATATGTAAATTTCTTGGTGATCTACATTCTAGATTGACCGATCCTTGAAAATGGCCTAGTAGGTGCTCAAATGGGCTTGATCTCAATTAACGGTGTACACTTGATGATCAGGGCCCAAATTTTAAAAAAATACGTGGTCATGATAGGCAAATAATTGACAAAGTTTAGTGGTTGATTGATGGTGGGAATGGTCTAAATCTGAAATTCCAACTTTTGGCGAAAAAGGAGGGGCTGGCTTTGTGGTTCAACGATGTAGGATTATAGATTGGGGTCCAAATTTTGTGTAAACTCATAGTCATACGAGTATAATGGGTGGTCCAAATTTGAGAGGTGATTGATAGTGAGAAGTGAGTAAATTGAAAGGTTCAAATTTGAGAAGAGTTGGTAACTCATTAATTCCTAAAACGGGATAACTTCGCGCTTAAGAAAGAGGCTTATCAATGTGGGGCACTCAAATCACACTATTGGTTCATGATAAAGACGATCCAAGTCACTCATATGAAGGAAAATATTTGACTACGACTAACCATCCACTTTCCTCACTCACTGGACACAAAAATCAAGGGATAAGGGGCTGATCTGACAATTAGACCACTACTACTATGATTTAAGGGCTGAAATTTGACGTGTATGGTTGATTTATGATGAATAGGCATTGTATAAAATTTTAAGTCAAATGGATTATGGAAACTATGTGATCTAGAAATCAAGGGTCTAGGTTAATGTGAGCCATACACATTTTGGGCACTCAAGATTTCATATTTATAAACTTAAGATAATCACTCAAATTCTAGGTTAGGTATTTATCACTAAGATGATCAATTTGGTAGGATTACTTTCCCGACCACATTCCTCGATCAATGGCTACGGATGCTCTTAGATTAAGATCTCCATGATCACGGTGCCTACTTGAAAATTTATATACATAGAATTATTATACACCTAAAATTATGCTTTTCTTTTGGACGGATTAGAGAACTACCTATCTGATTGATCAGAAATCGCAAATTAGGGGATCCAATGGCATTATCGTAATTATCGAAAAAGTGCGAGTTTGTAGAATCTAACCTTTCTACGCTGTTCATGGGTTTATTTCAAGCAACTTTTGTAAAGGGTTCGCTATCGAATCTCTTACAGATGCCCCACTATTCGTAAATCAAAGTTAATGTACGATAATTAATTAAAATAAAATAAAAATAAATTTTCAAAAATTTTCAAATAAATTCTAAAAATTTGGGGCGTTACATGTATGCTAGGTACTAGATAGGCACATTCACACACAAGATGGATGTTCACTAATTAGAGTAGACTTGAGCTTATATGATCCATTCTCATATAGTCTACTTAGGTTGCATAAATTAGGTGCTTGATTAGTTTAATCATATGTTATCTATGCATGCTTAGATTAGGTAACTTACTGCTTATCCATATGCTAGTCTTATGATTAGACCCACTTAGGCTTGGAAGTCGAAGTGTTCGTGCTTACTTAGTTTATATTGTTAAATTGTGTAAGTCGTTGAAAAAAATTTCAAGGAGGTCCTAATCCCTCCCTTCTAGGACTTAGCCATAATTTTAATTGCTCCTCTGAGCTTCCGCACGCATACACATCCAGAAGTGTTATTAAAGTGATACAATTTCACTAGTCGACTGTTGAGCTTTGAATTTTGCATATCTGAACCCCAATTCATAGCACAATTGCATAGTTTAAGTTATTAAAGTTAAGGACTTATGCTTATTTTTGTGTTTGTAGGTAAAAGAGAGAGAGGAGTCATGAATTTATTGTTAATTAAAAGGATTTGGAGTGATTAGAAGATCAATCTTTGATGAGCTAAAGAAGTGAACAAAAAGCCCTAGAGAAATCAAGTTAACGACCTTAAATGGCCAGAAAAATCAAAGTACAGAACTACACGGCCAGAAAAGTAAGACGCAGAAAGTTCAGAAAATGGCCATGAAATATTGCTGGAGTGAAATTCCGATCGATCGGAATTAGTTCCGATCAATCGAAAATTAGTTCCGATGAATCAAAAAATTAGAATTTCAGGACTAAAAACTTTTTTGCACTTCCTAGACAGAATTTTCAATCGATCGAAATAGTTCCGAACAATCGGAACATCAATCAGAACTATTTACAGCTGCATAACTAATACACGGATTTTAGAAGTTTCTAAGTTAGTGGAGCTTTATTATTATAAAAGGACATCTAGGATTCGTTCTTAAGGCATCATAGAAGGCTTGGGAACTTATGGGAGGTGAAGAGGATCATCATGGAGTGTATACAACTCTCCCAAATCCGATTTTTCATGTTTTTTAGTTGTTTTTCATTACTTTTAGTTGTAGCATAATGATGCTTGGCTAGAACCTCTTAGCTACGGCTAAGAGGTGAAGCTTGTAGCTAGTTATTATGTAAAATTTGTTTAATTCAAGTACCTTTAGTTTGGATTTTTAAGTTCTAGTTTGAATAAAGTTGGTATTTTTAGATGTTTTATGAGAGTTCATGTGCTTCGGAAATGGGTTCCTTGCAATTCTTTGAGATTATCATGTTTAGATTGATTAGATTCAAATTGTAGTAATCCTAGAGCATGCCATAGTCTCTTGGCATAGTTGTTACTTCGAAGGCTACATGTTTGAATTCTATGTGCTTCATTAGAACTAGAATATTATTTTCTGGCTTAAGTGGGATTGTTTGTGTTTGAATGCTTGATCTTCCAACTAGATGAGAGATAAAACTTCGAATCTAATTGTGTTTATGCTTGGATGAATGAATTCACATGGAACTACTACAAGTGGATCCTTGAGGCCTTAGTTCCATAAATTATCAAATTGTTACAAAAGTTACTATTTTTACTTAATTTTTAAAATCAAACTTCAAAATTGCTGAATTTGAAGTTTACCCTAATTCCATGTGGATTGACCTCAGTCTTACCGAGTTATTACTACATCGCAAGCCTTGCACTTGATCTGAGTGAACACCGACTGTAGAGACGAAGCAACTGGCTAGTGGCGACTCCAGTCTAATTTATTACCCCTCAACTCATACCGGAAACGCCCGAAAGGTCTCGAAAGAGGCAAACCCATGGAAGAAACGCCACGAAACCGATCAATCCGCCATTCGAAATCCTGTTGTCCACATGAGTATACTTTAATAAACAGAAATTAAAACTTGAATCGCCAATTAAACTTTAATTTTCTGGAATGCGTACATCACTTTGATGTCTGTACTCCCACTGAGCTTGAGCACCCTATGATGCAATTATCATCCAGGGTTTAAAAACTCTTGATGATTATAAATCCTCTTCCTTTAAAGGGGCTATGTCTTGTGCCATTTTGTCCCTATCTTAATTCGAAGGATTGTAATATTGTAATGTCTAACACGTGGCTTCCTGTTAGACGTTAAAATTCTAATCTAATGCATGGTGTTGCAAATGCTTGTATTACATCCTGAGAGCAAAAACATTCATGCCACGAAATAAAATATGAAACTGGACCTCCCACTAATAAGGCACTTAGTGTAGTCCAAACTATTATAACATTCGAGACCGACTCCCATTGTTTCCTCATTAATCAAATCATTAAAGGGCATATATGCACGAATAGAGTATTGAGGCCTAAACCAATATTCAAATTTAAAAGAAAACCAAATGGACTATTTTATTTGAAAACCAACGTACTATAAAATAAATGTAAAAGGGTTTAAAAAATTCAAATACAAACTAATTTATGTATTTGAAATAAATACAAAATCATCATCCTAAATTCTACTAATAGAAAACCACCCATTTATCACGTAGCGCTTCTCATTATTGGGTCTCTAACTCCTTAGGTGCCTTTGCATGCGATTTAAGATGTGGTGGCTAGCTCAAAATTGACCCACATAGTGACAAATGTGTATCAATTAAAATATCATAAATTGTCAGATAAAAATCTTTACCATTACTTTTGTTCTTATTCTTCTTAAGTCAAGCTTTATACCCATGACACTGTTTCTTTAAGTGACCCTCATGATCATAGAAGTAGCAGGGTCCAATCATTTGGTTTTTATTCTTTGATTCTACACCATCGCCTATTACTTTGCCTTTACCCTTACCCTTAAAGCCCCTCCTTTTCTATGGGTTATTTCCATGAGAGGAGTACACGGGATGAGCACTCTCTGATCATTCCCACCTAAGTCTCTCTTCCTTTTGCACACAGTGCAATATCAGTTCAGTCAAGACCTATTTTTCTTTCTGAGTGTTGTAATTGACCTTGAAAGTGCCGAAACTAGAAGGAGGAGAAATCAACACAAAATATACTATTAGGTCTTCTGAAATATTCAGCAAGAGTGCCTTTAGCTTATATGTGAGATCAACCATCTTTATGACGTGCTCCCTAATACTATCACCATTATATTTTAGAGACACGAGTTTAGAAAAAAGTTGTCATAGTCTTTGTCTTATCGGATTTAGTGAACCTTTTTTTAATTTCTTTACTGAATTCTTTTGCTCTCTCTCTCTCTCTCTCTCTCTCTCTCTCTCTCTCTCTCTCTCTCTCTCAGGTATACCCCCACAAAATAACTTAAGAATGAAATGTCTTATAATCTTTATGCTTAGCTTATTTTATCGTTCCCACCTATTATATTTTACAGCATCACAGGCAGGGCTGAATTCAGTTGGTTTTGGAGTTGATCCTCGTTTAGGGCTAAATCTAATTCCATACAACCAAGAGTAATTTTTAATGCCTATTTCTATTATGAAAAGTTAGTGTCATTAAGGATAGGGAGGCCTTTAATTGGGAAGAGAATGGATTCAATATTCATAATTGCAATAGTTCACATTAGAGCATAAATCTCATTAAACCTTAAACATCATTAAAGGACACTTAACTTTATCTAATCAACGGGGTAGTCGACTAAATTATCCAGGATGGTGGACCTAATCATAAAATCCTAGTGTGAAACCTAATGTATCATTACAATCCATTCCTTTAGGCTAAGATCACAACACGCGAGCGATCTTCACAACATGATGTCAGCTGAATATCAACAACATGGCCCCAAATAACCTAACACCTTTGTGGCAAGATGGACCATCTAATCTCGTGCTGTTAACACCATTCATCTGTTCGCTCGCCTCAAGTGCAAGGTTGCGGTGTAGTAATAAATCTCGGTAAGACCAAGGTCGATCCACAGGGAATTAGAGAACAACTTCTAAGCTATTCCAGCAACTAAGATTGCAATAATTAAGGGATTCAATTGAGAGAATTGTGTTAAAACAGTAACTTAAGAAAAATAATAATTAAGGAACTAAGGCTTTTAAGAATCCACTTGTAACAATCCCAAGTCAATTCAATCAATCCAAGCATAAACACAACTAGATTTGAAGTTCTATCTCTCATCTAGTTGGAAGATAAAGCATTAAACACATTCAATCCCACTTAAGTTGAGCTTCCAAGTTCTAGTCTCATTCAATCACATAGCATTCGAAATCATAGCCCTCGAAGTAACAGCCATGCCTATGGACTATGGCATGCTCAAGGGTTACCATAATTTTAATCTAATCAAGCAAAAGATGATAATCTCAGAGAATTGCAAGGAATCCATGTCCTAAGCACATGAACTCTCATAAAACTTCTAAAAATTTCAACTTTATAAGAACTAGAACATTCAAAATTTGAACTTGAAGTGAAGCTACTTGAATCAAGCTGAATTAAACATGAAATTGGCTACAAGATTCACCTCTCATCCTTAGCTGAGAGATTCTAGTCGAGCATTGTCATACTACACTAGAACTCAATGAAAAAGACATAAAAAGCATAAAAACCCGAAGTTGGGAGGGTTGCAAACGCTCCACGACGGCTTCCTTCACTCCCCACGAAGTTCCTCCGCTTCTATGATGCCCTAGGAAGAGACCCTAGGTGTCCTTTTATAGTGGGGAAGGTGCCACGAGTTAAGTCTACATGTGTGAAGGTGCCTATCAAATGCTTAGCATACATTCCTGACTAAGCATTCATAATTAACAAATTAAACACAGTGCATAAAGAGAAATGTGCTCAAGAACAATCACAAACACAAGCATGTATAGTGGTTCGACTACTTGTCTACTCCACTCTCGGTTTAAGTACTCAACCCCTTTGAGCACATCAGCATTCACTGGGGAGTTTAAATCTGATTCCTCCCAACTAAGGTGTTTTAACTCGGATCCATCCAACCGGGGAGTTTACAGGTTCCTCCCAACCTATACGTTCACACCCGTGTCGGTGGCTCCCCCTTAGAGACTTTGTTTAGGCCGACTAACGAGCTAAGGAACGGCTAACGTCCCTGAATTTAGGCCCGACAAACGAGCCAAGGAGTCCCGAACAACCCCTAGTCTTTAGGCCGAAAAACAGGCCAATGAACAGCTAACGTCCCTAGATTTTAGGCTGACAAACAGGCCAAGGATCGACAAACGACCCTAGTTCGACTTTTTTAAACAAACTCTACACTCAACTCCCACAGGGAACTGAGTGGATGGACTCCTAAAAAGACAACCTTACTTGTCGGATTGAGCCCCTTTGTAGCGCCGCTTTGGGTTGCTTCTTCTTGCTCTCCCATGCTTGAATCAGCTCCCCTTGTGCTCCCTCGATCTTTGATGCCGCTGCTTTGCCAAAGCTTTAACTCCAAGATCAGCTACCTTACATGAGATGCTCCATTGGAGATGCCTAAGGTGCTAGGGAATGGTGAATCCTCTACAAATGGTAGGAAATAAGTTTCCTAGAGGAATACACCTATTTGGACTCCTAGGTAGTGTTTAGACAAGGGATTTAACTATGATCAAGGTGTCTAAACCCTAGGAATCAAGAGGGAACAAGTCAATTCTCAAGATGTCATTGAATGGCCCAAGCTTGTGATGAAAACACAAGGAGAATGACTTGCTATGGGTTTGGGATAGAGCATCTGATGGTCTCTAGCAATGGTGGCTTCTATCTCCTCAAAATCCTCTCTCTTAGCCCTAAAATCAAATCCCCCGCTTTTATAAAGTTTCTCCCAACGGTCAAATAATGGGCAGATTCACGCAGGGTCGAGCGCCAGGTCAGAATGGGTCGGGCGCCCAGAATTCGGTCCATAAAATAAATTTAAACGCTGGAATGTTTTTAAACTGGTCGGGCGCCCGGACAAGTTTTGGTCAGGCGCCCAATGGCCTTTCTTTCACTGGTCGGGCGCCTGGTGCACACTTTGGTCGGGCGCCCGGAATTGATCCAGATTGGGTCTTTATGCTACTGGACAGTTTTTGCACTGGTCGGGTGCCGGGACAAATTCTGTTCGGGCGCCCGATGACCCTCTAGTTTTAAGGCCAACTCACTGGACGGATTCCACTCTAGGTCGGGCGCCCGGTGGACACTGGGTTGGGCGCCCGGCCATGCATGTTTTCCTGCTGTATTTTTTTATTTTTCAGCAGAACATGCAACCTCTTTGGCCATTCTTTTGGTGGTCTTTTGGGACACCTAGGGCTAATCTAAGATGACTATGGGCATGCCTATTGGGTCATCGTCATCTAGAGGTTAATGGTTTTAGGTAGGTAATAGGTTAAGGCTCACCAAGGCATCACATTTACCTGTTTCTCCTTTCCTGATGGAGTTGGTCCGTCTTGAGTCTTCGGTCTTCGTCTTCATTAAGCTCAACCGACCCTAGACTCACTGACCTAAGTAATTGACAAACAAGGTGCACTAGTATGCCACAGAAAAGTGCACTAACACTTGTAAGCTGAACGGTGAGCCCAAAGCGCATCATCTAATCACAGTGACCAATCTTTGCGATCCGGCCTCACCGTCTTTTCCAAAATTGGTTTGATTTCTTGATTGGAAATTTCAGCTTGCCCACTCGTCTGTGGGTGGTACGAGGTACTTACTTTATACCTAATGCCATATTTCTTCATCAAGGCTTCAAAAGGCCTATTGCAAATGTCACGCCCCAAACCCGGGGGATCGGGCTCACTAAATTCCCGATCGTCGACCTTGGTGCCAACAGCCTCCGTAGTATCCCATTCTCGGCTCCTAGCTCTCATGTGCCAGGTTCCGATCCTGGGATCCTACCAGAAGGATTTTCAGGGTAAATTTTTTTTTTTTTTGTACAGGAGCATAATCAAAACCATAAAACATCATCAAATATCCACTAATAAGTTTGTTGAGTACAGCGCTGGAAAGGGAAATACAACATGAATCAGAAGTCCAAAATATCAGGTACATAAACCGCGCTCAACGCTGCTGATAGGCTCTAGTACCTGCAGTGTAAACAAACGCGCATGAGCTTCCTACGAAGCCCAGTAGAGTGCGTGTGTGCGCGTGTGATACATATGACATGTATACAGATATTAGAGTAAGCGAAAGTAGTAGAGGGCTAAGTTACTAAGTTTATGAATGCTATCAGCCATTCCAAGGCTATGCGATGCAAGGGCCTACATGGCCGAGTGTTACATGCTAGAGATGCAATGCAAATACGTCAATCCTCAACTGATCCACATATCAAAATAATTCTCATCTGGGACATCACCGGGGTCTAGTATACTCTAATATTGGCCGCCGCACATCGCGCGCATAGCCAAGAGAGTAGAAAAGACCTCACTATCCGCCTCGTCAGTGGTATGCCAATGCCCACCCGGCTCGCCGATAGCGGACCCATTCTATGAGCTGGTCAGACTCGACCTAGCTTACAGCCCACTTCACCCGGGTGGATAAGGTCACACCCCTTTCCAACCGACCTCGACACAGTGGGAGACGCGGCCTACTGGTATTTGGCACACGGGCGCTCATGTTATCCACTCGGTCTCGACGATGGAGCATCCTACTGGTACCACAGGGTTTAGGGACTTTCACCCAAGGACATCCATAGCGCCCACATACTAGAACAAGTTTCCGGTGTCCAATACTACCGACCATGATGTGACTATGGTGGCCACCACCCTGATGCTGCTAGGGTGTGAAAGCGATCGTGACATACATAATGCGAAATGCATGAGTCATACAACCCAAGTCATGCACCAAACTTATGCATACTGCGCAATCATGTGGGGTGACCCTGCCTCACACGGGTCCCCTAAGTATAACAAGCCAACTAGCATATGCTATGGTTAATCATGATCCATAACAGGCATACAAATGATGCGTATGGGCATATGAATGAGCATGGTATTCATTATACTAAGCATGTTATCAGTGTGACTTATCAAGCTAATCATACTAGCATGTTACCAACATATCATGTAACACTGGCCTTAAAAGGCCCAATATATATATAGAGAGTGGGACCCGGACGGTGGGTCCCATTGGAAATGTAAAGGTCTTCGTGGCATAGCCCACTTGAGACCACATCGGCCCCATACTTGGGCCTGCACATAAAAGATAGGCAGCATGAATAAAACAGATACACCATGGTGGAGCTAATAGATACATCACTTTGGGACCCATAGGGTGGGCCACCTGCTGGGCAGCATGGTACCCATCTAGTCCTAATAAGTTTTGAATCAAGCAGATATTCATGTTTTCTCCTTCATCCATATCCATGTGATCTTATGAACCGGTTGGATGGCAAGTAAACATCACTGTAGAACCTAGAAAGGTTTCAACGTTTAAGATTATCGTTTCCACTGTGGCATAGTCCACTTGACATTAAGATATGCTTAAATTTTGGGCCCAGCCACTTATGAATAGGTTGGGTGACAAATAAACATCATTGCAGGTCTAGGAAGGTTTCAATGGTGGAGATCATTATTTCCACTGTTGTTTCGTGGCATGGCCCACTTGCCATTGGGATATGCTTGAATTTGGGCTCAGCCACTAAAATGAGCTGGGAAAAACATCTGGACGGAATAGTTAAAGCACATACATTCCAAGTGGGCCCAACGAGTGGGGCCCATGGAGACACCCACAAGAGCTGCGCTGCTGGGCAGCAGCGTCCCCTGGACACTGTCTGTCCAGCAGCCAGCATATATATATATATATATATATATATATATATTTTATTTATTTATTTATTATTATTATTTTTTACTCTTAATAAGTGGGGCCCACAGGAGTTTCCGATCAAGCCGATACTTTTGTTTTTCCTTCTTCCATGTATGTGTGAACTTATGAACAGGTTGGATCTCAAATAAACATCATCGTGGGCCATAAGAAGGTTCCAACGGTAGGGCTGCTGTCCCTACTGTTTTCTGTGGTGGGCCCCCCTCGAGACTTGGATCTGACTCAATCTTGGGGTCATGCCCTAAAATGATCTCCCCAAAAGAATGGACGGTGTGGATACAGCACATGCATCATGGTGGGACCCACAAGTGGGCCACCAGCTGGCAGTACGCCCAGCGTCCAAGGACGCTGGTACGCCCAGCGTCAGAGCCCCTTCTCTTATTTTCTTTCTTTCTTTTTTTTTATTTTATTGTAGTTAAATCAAGTGGGGCCCACATGGGTCTGATCCACTCCGTTCATCAGGTTCCTATCTCATGGGGGACCCAACAAGCCCAATATTGGGTATTTAAATCAGTCTAGAAACACTAAGGTGGGCCAAAGGATTTCTGACAGTAGAAATCATAGTTTCCACTGTTTTATGCGGTGCGGTCCACTTAAGATTTGGATTGGTTTCAAATTCGGGGCCTGGCCCTAAAATGATCTGGGCGAACAAATGGACGGAGTGGATGGAACACAAACATCAAGGTGGGTCCCACGAGTGGGGACCCCATTACAACGTCCAAGGTGACGCTGGACGTTCCAGCGTCAAAACGTCCAGACGCTGGACGTTCCAGCGTTTCATATATATATATATATATATATATATATATATATATATATATATATATATATATATATATTTTTATTTATTTATTTTTTCTTGTGATCATTTCATGTGGGGCCCACTTATGGACAATCCACCCCATTCATCATGTTCCTCAGCTCATTGGGGACCTAACAAGCCCAATATTGGGTAGGTGATGTGGTCCACAAACATCACGGTGGGCCCAAGAAGCTTCGACAGTAGGCTTCATCAACCCCACTGTTTTCAATGGTGTGGTCCACCTGAGATCTGGATCTTCTTCATTTTTGGCGTCCAGCCATAAAATGGGGTGGAGAAACAGCTGGACGACGTGGATTAGGTGCATACATCAAGGTGGGTTCCACGTGTGGGGCCTGCTCAACGCCCAAAGGGCTGCCCTTGCTGGGCAACAGCGTCCTCTGGACGCTGGCTGTCCAGCGGGTAGCCTCTCTCCCTCTTTTTTTTATATTATTATTATTATTATTATTATTATAATAAGAAGGTGGGGCCCATTCATGGATGATCCAATCCATTCATCTAACTGCCCATTACAAGGTGGGCCCAAAGGAAAACAAAGAAAATGAAGTAAATTAAGAAAAATGGGGGTTTATGCCCCTTGCACTCACCTCGATGGATGGTTGGACGGTTGGATTGGATCGGGTTGACGATCCGGACGGTCCGGATGATGGTTGGGGCCCTCCAAGCTTGGATCTACACCCTCAATCTCTCTAATCTCTCTCTACTTCTCTTAAATCTCTCAAATCTCTCTCTCTTTCTCTCTCCTCTCTCTCTCAAATCTCTTGAACTATGAAATGAACTCTCCTCTCCCCCTACGTATGGACTTGTATGGGGGGGGGGGGGGAGAGAATGAATCATGAGGGTGGTGATGATGGTGCATGGGAAGGGTATGGGAGGTATGGGTGAGGGTTGACTTTGGAGGAGAGAGAGGGATGGGGGGTATGGTGTGTGTAGAGTAGGGGTATGGGGTGTGTGTAGGTGAGAATGATGGTGATGGATTTGATTGATGTGACATGGTCTTGGAATTTGTGCAAGTGGGGCCCACGCCACACGCACGTTGTGCGGCCCATCTTGGATTACGCAATCGATCATAACTTTCACACTGGGTATCGCAATAGGGCGTGCCGCGCGGCGTTGGAAGCGCAGCGCCTACGCAGTCGCCGGGGTATAGGTCTTAGGTCAATGCGGTACTAAAACAGGGTCGCGATCAAGGCTCGCTAATCTAATCCGTCCGGGACGTACCGGCACCGAAAATTAAGGGTACGGAGGGCAAATAAGGGTACGGGTCTTATAGCAAAAGTGAGAACCACCATCACTAATAATGGCTCGAGGCGTTCCAAATCTGGAAAGTATGTTTTCTTTAAGGAACTTTAGAACCGTACGATGATCGTTGGTTCTACATGGAATAGCCTCTATCCATTTAGACACATAGTCGACGACAAGCAATATATAGACATGTCCAAAAGATGAGGGGAATGGTCCCATGAAATCAATGACCCAATAGTCAAAGACTTCAAGATGTTGAATTGGGGTAAGAGGCATCATATTTCGACGAGATAATCCTCCTAACTTTTGGCAATGCTCGCATGCTTTGCAAAACTCATGGGTGTCCTTAAGTAGAGTGGGCTAATAAAAACCACACTGTAAATTTTTGCAGTGGTTTTCTTAGCGAAAAATGACCCCCACATGCTTGATCATGGCAAAAGGAGATAACGAAATTATGTTCATCATCAGGGACACATCTCCTAATAATTTGGTCTGGGCAATATTTAAACAGTAAAGGTTCATCCCAGAAAAATCTGCGCAGTTCCCTTAGAAATTTTCGTTTGTCCTGCGCAGTCCAATGAATTGGTATCGCACCTGTGGAAAGATAATTGGCTATGTCAGCGTACCATGGTGGATGTATAGCAACAAAGAGTTGCTCATCAGGAAATGAGTCCTCAATAGGTCACTCGTCAATGGAATTAGGTAGGACTAGGCGGGATAGATGATCCGCCACCACATTTTCTACTCCCTTCTTGTCCTTGATCTCCAAATCGAATTCTTGAAGGAGTAGGATCCATCTAAGCAAACGGGGCTTGGCATCCTTCTTAGAAAGAAGGTGTTTCAGCGCCGCATAATCTATATAAACGATGACCTTGGATCCTATTAAGTAAGGCCTGAATTTGTCCAAGACAAAGATGACGGCTAGGAGCTCCTTCTCTGTAGTCGAGTAATTGACTTGGGCGGGATTCAAGGTCCTACTAGCATAGTAGATAACATGGGGCTTCTTATCCTTCTTTTGGCCTAACACCGCCCCAATAGCATAATCACTCGCATCGCACATCAACTCAAAAGGTATGGACCAATCTGGTGGTTGCATGATAGGAGCGGTTGTCAACATGACTTTTAGCTTTGAAAAAGCTAATTGACATTCAGGACTTCACTCAAATTGGTTTTTCTTTTGGAGAAGGTTACATAAGGGCCTTGAGATATGACTAAAATCCTTTATGAACCTTCTATAAAAACCGATGTGTCCAAGGAAGGACCGCACATCGCGTATGCTTTTGGGTGGTGGTAGAGTGGAAATAATATCAATTTTAGCTCAGTCTACCTCTATTCCATTGGACGAGATGATATGTCCAAGGACTATTCTTTGTACCATAAAATGACACTTCTCCCAGTTTAAGACAAGGTTCTTCTCCTCACACCTTGTCAAGACTAACTTCAAGTGATTAAGGCACTCCTCGAAGGTACAACCAAAAACAGAGAAGTCATCCATGAATACCTCAAGAAACTCACCCACTATGTCTGAGAAAATACTCAACATGCATCGTTGGAATGTGGCGAGTGCATTACATAGTCCGAATGACATTCTTCGGTATGCGAAGGTGCCAAATGGGCATGTAAAAGTGGTCTTTTGGGGCTATCTCAATTTGATTGTAACCGAAATAGCCATCTAGGAAGCAATAATAGGAATAACCCACTAACCTCTCCAAAATTTAATCCATGAATGAGAGAGGGAAGTGGTCCTTCCTAGTGACCGTGTTTAGCTTCTGATAATTGTTCACTTCCCCAAGTGTAGGGTTGCGAAGTAGTAATAATTTGGAAAGACTGAGTATCGTTACCACAGAGATTTATGAATGGGTATTCTCAGATTTTGTCTAAAACAACTAGTAATTAAGATCCTATTAAGAACTAAAGCTAGAAAATAGTAATTTGGGTTTAAACAGTGAATGTGTAAGGTAATTTCAATCTAAAAAGGCACTAGAGCACCAAGGATCCACTTTTTACAAGTTTTAATGCATCAACACAACTAGGTCTCTCATAACTCAATCGGAATCGAATTCATATCTCTATCCAATCGGAATATAAAGCGGTTCAATAAAAAATTATCTAAAACAGTTACTCATTCATTGATTCAATTCCCACATCAATGCTCAGGCCTTGGGCACACTCAATTGTTTAGGCCAAGCCTCTTTCCAATCTAGTTGAGATTCACAACCATAGCTTTCATCAAATCCTGTCACTAGACTTGATTACAACTAATGATTAGAACTCTAATTAAATCAAAATCAATCAGCAAACAGCTATTTCAGATTATAATAAAAGATAAGAACTTTAGTTGAATGAGTTCCCACATGAAGATTAGCCCATTATACACAAGGCAATCAAAGGGTCTACTATGCCTGGAGTCGATGATAGATCAATGAACTACACAAGCATAAACAATTAGGGCTGAAAGTCGGGCGGGTCGGGTTGGGTCGGGTTGGTGCTGAACCCTAACCCAACCCAAGGTTCCTATACCTCAACCCTAACCCAACCCAACCCAATCTCGGGTTGGGAATTCTCAACCCAAGCCCAACCCAAGCGGGCTCGGTTGGGTTGATCGGGTTGGTCGGGTTGATACATGCTAATATTTTCGTTATTACATTAGTTTATTATGTTTCAATACACACCTTATTTTTTGTACCTATGGCTTTATTAATTATATATGTACTTATTTATGTAAAGAACTTCACTTTTCCTAAACAAATAAGTTAAAATACAAGTAAACATTATAAGTTTACTTCACTAAAGTATAATAAAAGTATAAGTAACTTGTATATAGATCGGGTTCGGGTTGGGTCGGGCAACCCGAGACCTCAACCCAAGCCCGACCCAAACTTCATCGGGTTGATGTTTTCATAGCCCAAGCTCAAGATCGGGTTCGATACTTCTTGCCCAAGCCCAACCCAATGTCGGGTCAGTCACGGGTCGGTCGGGTTGAACCCGCCCAACTTTCAGCCCTATAAACAATGCTCAGAAGGTAAGCTACCAAGCTTAGAATCACTAAGAATCACATGAGCCCGGAGTCATCAAGAGATCAAAGTAAAACCAAACTAGTACTTGATTCAAACTCATATTGAACAAAAATTCTTCAATTAAAACATAAAAGGAAACCTAGGTTGCATCAATCCATCAAAAACAAATCAAAAGCTTCACCTCGTAGCCCTAGCTAAGAGGTTTTAGTTCATCTCTAACATCCTTGAACTAAAAAGCCTCAAAAACATAAAAACTACTAAAACAGGAAGAAAACTAAGAAAGCTCGAAGTAGAATCCGTCTCCTAAGCAATCCCCACGTCCTAGCATGCCTTGGTATGAAGAGGAGAAGTTCCTTTTATAGATTGGCGCGGAAGATTCCAGATTTAGCAAGGAATTACGCAATTGCGCAGAGAAAATCGGAGCTTTGTGTGCAATCTGTTACGCTGACGACCGGTTGCACGACCGGTCCAAGTTCATGAACGACCGGTCGCACGACCGGTCTCAAAACCTCAAAAATAGTCCAGTGAGTTTGGTGTTTCTGGACACTTGTCGACCTGTCTGGCGACCGGTCTAGCTGTGTAGACCTGTCTGGCGACCGGGCTTGGGACAGGTCTTGGGACACGTCTTGGGACACGTCTTGAGACAGGTCTTGGGACAGGTTTTCCATATTTTCTTCTCTTTCTTTCTTCCTCTTTCCTCCACCTTTTGTCACTTGTTATGTTAATCTTCAATGCATACAAAGTGACTCTTTTGACTATGAATTAGTGAAGTCTCCCTCTCATTCCTACAATCACAAATCCATGCATTAGATTAGTCTTTAAATATGTAAACCGTGCATAATGAGTGGTGAATTGGGGTTAGAATATGCACAATTAAGAGCTCAACAATACCCCCCTAACCAGCATTTTGCTAGTCCCGAGCAAAACATGTGTGAAACAAGTTTCATTCTCCAAAACCCAACTCTCGTTCAGAAACTATTCTTCTATGCATTTCAAGACACACAAGCGTAAAAATCAGAGAAATTAGGTGATAGAGGTTGAAACCTTAAACTCTCAGAACATAAGTTAGTATCCTGAAATTAAAAGAAAACTTAGTCTAGAAAGCAAAACAAATCCTAAACCTATCTTAACACAATCTCAACTAAAAGCTATCTCAGCAAATTCTAAAAATATCGCATACAAATCCCCGGCAACGGCGCCAAAAACTTGTTCACTTCCCCAAGTGTAGGGTTGCGAAGTAGTAATAATTCGAAAAGACCGAGTATCGTTCCCATAGAGATTTATGAATGGGTATTCTCAGATTTTGTCTAAAACAACTAGTAATTAAGATCCTATTAAGAACTAAAGCTAGAAAATAGTAATTTAGGTTTAAACAGTGAATGTGTAAGGTAATTTCAATCTAAAAAGGCACTAGAGCGCCAAGGATCCACTTTTTACAAGTTTTAATGCATCAACACAACTAGGTCTCTCATAACTCAATCGGAATCGAATTCATATCTCTATCCGATCGGAATATAGAGCGGTTCAATAAAAAATTATCTAAAACAGTTGCTCATTCATTGATTCAATTCCCACATCAATGCTCAGGCCTTGGGCACACTCAATTGTTTAGGCCAAGCCTCTTTCCAATCTAGTTGAAATTCACAACCATAGCTTTCATCAAATCCTGTCACTAGACTTGATTACAACCAATGATTAGAACTCTAATTAAATCAAAATCAATCAGCAAACAGCTATTTCAGATTATAATAAAAGATAAGAACTTTAGTTGAATGAGTTCCCACATGAAGATCAGCCCATTATACATAAGGCAATCAAAGGGTCTACTATGCCCGGAGTCGATGACAGATCAATGAACTACACAAGCATAAACAATGCTCAGAAGGTAAGCTACCAAGCTTAGAATCACTAAGAATCACATGAGTCTGGAGTCATCAAGAGTTCAAAGTAAAACCAAACTAGTACTTGATTCAAACTCATATTGAACAAAAATTCTTCAATTAAAACATAAAAGGAAACCTAGGTTGCATCAATCCATCAAAAACAAATCAAAAGCTTCACCTCTTAGCCCTAGCTAAGAGGTTTTAGTTCATCTTTAACATCCTTGAACTAAAAAGCCTCAAAAACATAAAAACTACTAAAACAGGAAGAAAACTAAGAAAGCTCGAAGTAGAATCCGTCTCCTAAGCAATCCCCACGTCCTAGCATGCCTTGGTATGAAGAGGAGAAGTCCCTTTTATAGATTGGCACGGAAGATTCCAGATTTAGCAAAGAATTATGCAATTACGCAGAGAAAATCAGAGCTTTGCGTGCAATCTGTTACGCTGACGACCGGTCACACGACCGGTTTAAGCTCATGAACGACCGGTTGCACGACCGGTCTCAAAACCTCAAAAATAGTCCAGTGAGTTTGGTGTTTCTGGACACCTGTCGACCTGTCTGGCGACCGGTCTAGCGACCGGTCTAGCTGTGTAGACCTGTCTGGCGACCGGGCTTGGGACAGGTCTTGGGACACGTCTTGAGACAGGTCTTGGGACAAGTCTTGGGACAGGTCTTGGGACAGGTTTTCCATATTTTCTTCTCTTTCTTTCTTTCTCTTTCCTCCACCTTTTGTCACTTGTTATGTTAATCTTCAATGCATACAAAGTGACTCTTTTTTACTATGAATTAGTGAAGTCTCCCTCTCATTCCTACAATCACAATTCCATGCATTAGATTAGTCTTTAAATATGTAAACCGTGCATAATGTGGTGAATTGGGGTTAGAATATGCACAATTAAGAGCTCAACAATAATCAATGCACATACTCCAACCGGTGGTTACTCTAGTCGGTATAAGCTCGTTGTTGGCATTTTCTATGATGGAATATCGAATTTCTTAGGGACAACTTGGGTAGGACTCACCCATTGGCTATCCGAGATGGGTAGATGATACCGACATCTAGTAGCTTTAACACCTCAGTTTTTGCAACCTCCATCATATTTGGATTTAACCTTCTTTGAGGTTGTCTAGTCGTTTTCGCATTTTCTTCGAGGTGTATACGGTGAGTACAAACCAAAGAATCTATCCCTTTGAGATCCGCTATTGTCCAACCTATGGCTCCTTTATGTTCTTTGAGTAGCTCAATTAACTTGAGGTCTTGGTCTTTCCCTAGGTGAGAGGCAATGACAATCGGGAATGTTTCTTCTTGACCCAAGTATACATATTTAAGCTCGAATGACAATGGTTTAAGGTCAAGCTTCGGTGGTTTGATGTTAGACGGTAGAGGCCTTGATGTGGTTGGTGGTAATCTTTCAAAATAGGGCATCGACTGGCTAGTACCAACTACCGGTCTCTCAATATTTAATACTTACACAATTTCACTAATGATGGGGTCTTTGGAATCCTTGAAATGTGCCAAGCATGTCTCTAAGCTTTCAAGTGGTTCAAGTTGGAGGAACTTTTCTTCTTCAAAAGATTCGAGCATGTTTACCTCGAAGAGCTCGTCATCATCAACATCCCTGTGCTTTTTGCCCAAGTGGAACACATTAACCTCTAATGTCATGTTCCTAAAGGATAATTACATCACCCCGTTCCGGCAATTGATGAATGCGTTTGATGTAGCTATTCGCTTCCCCAAGTGTAGGGTTGCGATGTAGTAATAATCTCGGTAAGACCGAGGTCGATCCACAGGGACTTGTGTAGGAATTCACAAAACACTTCTAATGGTTTCTACTTAAGAGTTAACTAAACAGGATTTTAGGAAATTGGTGTAGATAGATATTTTGAATTGAATGCAATTAATAAAAAACACTAGGGGTTCAAGGATCCACTTGTAGCAATCCTTGATGCTTAATTCGCTGTGGTTTCTCACTTCTCAACTAGAATCGAAATTAAGTTCTATCTAGTCGGATGATAAAGCAGTTAAAATAAACAATCTTCCTTATGTGTGATACATGATTCTCTCAATTCAAGTTAGGATTTGAGCACACTCAATTGCATAGATCAATCCTAGTTCCAATAGGTTAAGATCACAATCATAATCATCATTAAATCCTGTCACAAGGTATAACTAGATCATGATTTGAACTTGATTTAAATCGTAAAAACAACCACACATAGACAGACATTCCAAAAAGAGTAGAACTTTTGGTATGAAGTTCCCACATGAGGATCATAGATTTAGAGCGCATTGAATCCAGTTCCTTGGATCATACAGGTCTAAAATAATTCAAAACAATTAAGAACTCAAGCAATTCTTCTAAACATCCATGAGCCATCATAAGATTAAGAAAAACTACTTAGAAGTTTATTCAAACTTCAACCATTGTTCTTCACTAATAATCCAAATTGAAACCAAATCAAACGAATTGAAACATCTTAGATTCACTACAAGCTTCACCTCTTAGCCCTAGCTAAGAGGTTTAGCCGTTCATGATCCAAGGAAACATGAAAACAACAAAGAAAAATATAAAACTAGAAGAACAAACTAGGAGTTGTAGAACTCCGGATCTGACTTCCGCTGTCTCCCACCGTGCTAAATCTCTTCTAGGATGCCCTAGGAACGAGCTAGAGGAGTCCTTTTATAGCTTTGAAGCCCTAGGTGCGAAGAAACTTAGAGAAATCCCACAGAAATACGCTTTGCGCAGCAAAACTCGGAGCTTGTAGAAGAAACTCTGTTACGCAGCTGACCGATTGCACGACCGATCTGAGCCTATGGACGACCGGTCTCAAAAGTGCAAAAACAATCCAGTGAGTTTTCATAAATTCGAACCCATAATTTTAATTCAAGGACAGGTCAGACGACCGGTCTGAGCAGTGGATGACCAGTCGTACGACTGGTCGTAGATAGTCCAATAAGGTTTGCAGTAAAGTCCCTTCTGTTGAGTGTTCGGACCGGTCGGACGACAGGTCCTGGGCTATGGATGACCGGTCATGGGTGCATTTTTCTTGTAAGACCCATACCCTTGTTTGCCCTCCGTACGCTTAATTTTCGGTGCCGGTACGTCTCGGACGGATCAGATTAGCGAGCCTTGACCGCGACCCTGTTTTAGTACCGCATCGACCCAAGACCTATACCTCGGTGACCGCGTAGGCGCTGCGATTCCAACGCCGCGCGGCACGCCCCATTGCGATACCCGGTGTGAAAGTTATGATCGATTGCGTAATTCGAGGTGGGCCGCGCAACGTGCGTGTGTCGTGGGCCCCACTTGCACAAATTCTAAGATATGTCACATCAATCAAATCCATCACCATCATTCTCACCTATACCTATCCCATACCCCTACTCTACATACATCATACCCCCCATCCCTCTCTCTCCTCCAAAGTCAACCAAGGCCCATACCCCCATACCTCTCTCCCATACTAGCCATCATTACCCATAATTCCTTTTCTCTCTCTCCCCCCATACAAGTGCATACGTAGGGGGAGAGGAGAGCTCCTTGCACAAGAGAGAGAGGAGAGAGAGAGAGAGAGAAAGAGATTTGAGAAAGGAGAGAGAAAGAGAGAGATTTGAGAGATTTAAGAGAAGTAGAGAGAGATTAGAGAGATTGAGGGTGTAGATCCTTGCTTGGAGGGCCCCAACCATTATCCGGACCGTCCGGATCGTCCGATCATCAACCCGATTCAATCCAACCGTCCATCCTTTGAGGTGAGTGCAAGGGGCATAAACCCCCTCCCATTTTCTTAAATTCTTTCATTTTATTTTTCCTCGGGCCCACCTTTTGATGGGCAACAAGATGGATGGACTGGATCACCCATGAATGGGACCCACCTTATTATAATAATAATAAAAAAAATTAAAAAAAAAAGAAGAAGAGAAGGAATGGGGGCCGCTGGACAGTCAGCGTCCAGGGGACGCTGCTGCCCAGCAGCTCGTGGGCTACAGCCCCTTTTGGGCGTGGACAGGTCCCCACACGTGGGACCCACCTTGATGTATGTATTAGATCCACGCCGTCCAGCTGTTTCTCCACCCCATTTTATGGCAGGACGCCAAAAATGGAGAAGATCCAGATCTCAGGTGGACCACACCATTGAAAAGAAATGAGGTTAGCAAAACCGACTATTGAAACTTCCATGGCTCACTGTGATATTTGTGGACCACATCACCTGCCCAATATTGGGCTTGTTGGGTCCCTAATGAGATGGGGAACCTAATGGACGGATTGGATCTTCACTAAGTGGGCCCCACATGAAATGACCACCAGAAAGCAAAAAAAAAAAAAAGAAAAGAAAAAAAAAATGTATGTGCTGGACGTCCAGCGTCTGGACGTCCTGACGCTGGAACGTCCAGCCTCACTTGGACGCTGCAATGGGGTCCCACTCGTGGGACCCACCTTGATGTTTGTGTTCCATCCACGCCGTCCATCGGTTTTACCAGATCATTTTAGGGCCAGGGCCCAAAGATGAGCCAGATCCAAATCTTCAGTGGACCGCACCGCTTGAAACAGTGGGAATAATGATTCCTACTGTCAGAATCTTTTGGCCCACCTTAACGTTTCTAGATAGATTTGCATATCCAATATGGGGTTTGTTGGGTCCCCCACGAGATGGGGAACCTGATGAACGGAGTGGATCAGACCCATGTGGGCCCCACTTTATATGAATACAAAAAAAAAAGAAAGAAAGAAAATAAGAAGAAGAGTCAGCGTCAGCGACGCTGACGCTGGGCGTACCAGCGTCCTGGCACGCTGGCTCGGCCAGCAGGTGGCCCACTTGTGGGTCCCACCATGATGCATGTGCTGTATCCACACCGTCCATCCAGTTGGGGAGATCATTTTAGGGCATGACCCCAAGAATGAGTCAGATCCAAGTCCCGAGGGGGCCCCACCACAGAAAACAGTAGGGACAGTGCCCTACCGTTGAAACCTTCTTATGGGCCACCGTGATGTTTATTTGAGATCCAACCTGTTCATAAGTTCACACATACATGGACGAAGGGAGAACAAAATGTCAGCTTGATCAAAAACTTCTGTGGGCCCCACTTGATGCGTTTAAAAAAAATATAATAATAAAATAAAAAAATAAAAAAAGGAAAAAAGAAAGTAAGCTAGACAGACAGCGTCCAGGGGACGCTGCTGCCCAGCAGCTTTGTGGTGACACCCAATGGGCCCCATTCGTTGAGCCCACCTAGAATGTATGGGCCTTACCTATTCTGTCCATATGTTTTCCCAGTTCATTTTAGTGGCTGGGCCCAAAATTTAAGCATATCCCCATGACAAGTGGGCCATGCCACGGTTCAATAGTGGGAATAATGATCTCTACCGTTGAAACCTTCCCAGCCCTACAGTGATGTTTAATTGTCATCCAACCTATTTCATAAGTGGCCGAGCCCAAAAATCTGAGCATATCCACATGACAAGTGGGCCATGCCATGGGACAACAGTGGGAATAATAATCTCCACCATTGAAACCTTCCTAGACCAGCAATGATGTTTATTTGTCACCCAACCTATCCATAAGTGGCTGGGCCCAAAATTTAAGCATATCCTAATGTCAAGTGGACCATGCTATAGTGGGGATAATGATTTCCAACATTGATACCTTTCTAGGTTCTACAGTGATGTTTATTTGCCATCCAATCTGTTCATAAGATCACATGGACATGGACGAAAGAGAAAACACAAATATCGGTTTTATTCATGATGCCTATCTATTTTTCTATATTATTTTGGATACGGCCCCAAAAATGAGGCAAATTCAGATGTTAGATGGACCACACCCGTAGGGAATAGTGGTCATTGATGTCCACTATGGTTTCTTCTTGATGTATATGTTTTATCCATGCCGTACAAGTATTTTGGCGGCCTATCTTGTATGTGCAGGCCCAAGTATGGGTCCGATGTGGTCTCAAGTGGGCTATGCCACGAAGACCTTTACATTTCCAATGGGACCCACAGTCCGGGTCCCACTCTCTTTAGATATATATTGGGCCTTTTAAGGCCAATGTTACATGATATGTTTGGTAACGTGCTAGTATGATTAGCTTGATATGTCACACTGATAACATGCTTAGTATAATGAATACCATGCTCATTCATATGCCCATACGCATCATTTGTATGCCTGTTATGGATCATGATTAACCATAGCATATGCTAGTTGGCTTGTTATACTTAGGGGACCCGTGTGAGACAGGGTCGCCCCACATGATTGCGCAGTATGCGTAAGTTGGTGCATGATTTGGATTGTATGACTCATGCATTTCGCATTATGTATGTTATGATCGCTTTCACACCCTACCAGCATCAGGGTGGTGGCCACCATAGTCACATCATGGTTGGCAGTATTGGACACCGGAAACTTGTTCTAGTACGTGGGCGCTATGGATGTCCTTGGGTGAAAGTCCCTAAACCCTGTGGTACCAGTAGGATGCTCCAACGTCGAGACCGAGTGGATAATATGAGCGCCCGTGTGCCAAATACCAGTAGGCCGCGTCTCCCACTGTGTCGAAGTCGGTTGGAAAGGGGTGTGACCTTATCCGCCCGGGTGAAGTGGGCTGTAAGCTAGGTCGAGTCTGACCAGCTCATGGAATGGGTCCGCTATCGGCGAGCCGGGTGGGTATTGGCATACCACTGACGAGGCGGATAGTGAGGTCTTTTCTACTCGCTTGGTTATGCGCGCGATGTGCGGTGGCCAGTGTTAGAGTATACTAGACCCCGGTGATGTCCCAGATGAGAACTATTTTGATATGTGGATCAGTTGAGGATTGACATGTTTGCATTGCATCTCTAGCATGTAACACTCGGCCATGTAGGCCCTTGCATCGCATAACCTTGGGATGGCTGATAGCATTCATGAACTTGGTAACTTAGCCCTCTACTGCTTTCGCTTACTCTGATATCTGCATACTTGTCATATGCATCACACGCGCACACATGCACTCTACTGGGCTTCGTAGGAAGCTCATGCGTGTTTGTTTACACTGCAGGTACAAGAGCCTATCAGCAGCATTGAGGGCGGTTCATATACCTGATATTTTGGACTTCTGCTTCATGTTGTATTTTTCTTTCCAGCACTGTACTCAACAAAGATTATCTTAGTGGATATGTGATGTGATGATGTTTATGGTTTTGATTATGCTCATATAAAAAAAAAATTTACCCTGAAAATCCTCCTAGTAGGATCCCAGGATCTGAACCTGGCACATGAGAGCTAGGAGCCGAGAATGGGGTACTACGGAGGCTGTTGGCACCAAGGTCGGCGATCGGGAATTTAGTGAGCCCGGTCCCCGGGTTTGGGGCGTGACATTTCTGCCCTCTTTTCTTCTCTCATTTGCTTCTTTCTTCCACCCTTTGACGCTTAGTCTTTTGATCTTCAATGCTTATGAATAGCGTCTTTAAATCTTCAATTGATGAACTGTCTCTCTTATTCCTATAACCACAAAACCATGCATTAGTTGGGTCTTTAATTATGTATTTCAAGCATAGTTAGTTATAAAATGGGGTTAGAATATGCACATTTAAGAGCTCAACACACCCCCAACCAGCATTTTGCTAGTCCTGAGCAAAACATGCGTGAAACAAATTTCATTCTTCAAAACCCAACTCTTCTTCAGAAACCATGTTTCTATATACTTAATGATATTCAAGTGTAAGAATCAGGAAAACTTAGTGATAGAAGTTGAGACCTTAACCTTTTCAAAACATAACAAGTACTTATATGAAATTTCTGCTGATTGATTGATAAATAGAAGAATCCAAACAATTTAACCTAGTGTGCTCGATGAATGTTCATCTCATGAATTTTCGGGGTTACCTTCTTTGTGAATTAATTAAGGTATGCATTCAACGGGGTATAGATCAACAACAAGCCTATGACAGGAATTTGCCTTACCGTCCTTCCAACGGCTTTCACATTACGTCCCATTTTCGGCTTTGGTTACGGGTAGACCATCCCCCGGTTGGTAATAAGTAGCTCTTTTCGAAATTTTCGACCATATTCTCCATCATTCCCATATTTTCATCCTTCATTTTCGTTTTCTTTTTCATTAGATAGGATTTTTAGAAATCCATATCTTTCGTTATTTTCCCATGGATAAGGACGGACAAAGTACCCCGGCTTGGTTTCTCAACACCTCAAATCCAAACTTAACTAATTCACAATTTTACATAATCCTTTCGCGTGAGATTTGTGTAATGTGAACTAGGTGTAAAAGTGTTTAGAAATTCTATCAATCATAAAAATAGGGGAATTCACATATAAAACTAGTATCTTAGAGATTGCTCAAGATATTCAACTTCACTCACTTTTCTTTTCCTTTTTCTTATACTCACACCATCCCAAATGCATAAAAACAAAGTTTTCCAACAGAGTTTTAGATTTGTAAAAAAATTGAAAAAATTTCTACATAATTGCTCGAGATGTTACAAAACACTAGATTCATCCTGGTGATCCCACACCCCCCAACCAAATCTTGCATTGTCCTCAATGTAAAAGATATGCAATGAGAAAAACATGAGAGCAAATATAAAATAAAGGGGATGAGGGATGAAAGTACCTGAGAGAATAAAAACTGAAATTCTACCTCCTGCTATCAAACCTATGAAAAAGAAAACTAAAAGAAATAAAATCCTAATCCTAACTACTCTATACCTCCATCAGACTAGGAGATCAATCATCCTGATACACATGATCAATCAGAGGTATGGACATACCTTCTAAAGGAAAATTCTCAAAGAACGGTTTTAATCGCTAACCATTTGCTTTAAAGATATTGCCATTTCTTGGATTCAACAACTCGACGATCCCATATGGATAAGCAATTTGTACAATGTAGGGACCAGTCCATCGAGATCTCAATTTCATCGAAAAAAAATGTAAACGAGAATTATACATAAGGACTTTTAATTAATCATGAAGGTCTTACGAAGGATGTTCTTATCATGGAACACCTTTGTCTTGTCCTTGTAAATTCTCGCATTTTCATATGCCTCGTTCCGGAGTTCTGTAAGTTCATACAATTGAAGTTTGCGTAACGAGCTTGCTTTGTCAGAATTAAAATTCATCATCTTTATCGCCCAATAAGCCCTATGTTCCAACTCCACAGGGCAAGTGACAAGCTTTGTCACAGAAAAGTCTATAGGAAGACATTCCAATGGGGGTCTTAAAAGTGGTACGGTAAGCCCAGAGTACATTGGTAATTCGAAGCGACCAATCCTTGCGATCGAGGTTCACTGTTTTCTCCAAAATATGTTTAATCTCCTTATTGAAAATCTCAGCTTGTCCACTTATTTGTGGGTGATAGGAAGTGCTCACTTTGTGATTTACGCCATACTTCTTCATTAAGGTTTCAAATGGGCGATTATAAAAGTGAGACCCTCCATCACTTATGATGACTCGAGGTGTTCCAAACCGGGAAAAAATGTTTTCTTTTAAGAAACGAAGGACTTTTTTATGGTCATTGTTCCGGCATGGAATTGCCTCGACCCATTTTGAAGCATAATCAACGGCAAGCAGAATATACAAATTTTCAAAAGAAGATGGGAATGGTCCCATGAAATCAATGCCCCAACAATCAAAATTTTCAATTGGTAAGATGGGATTGAAAGGCATCATATTTCTACGGGATATTCCTCCCAATTTCTGACACGACTCACATGTTTTACAAAACTCATAAGTATCTTTGAATATGGTGGGCCAATAGAACCCACATTGTAGAATTTTGGCTGTGGTCTTCTTAGCCGAGAAGTGGCCACCACACGCTTGATAATGACAAAAGGAGATGATACTGTGTTGCTCATCATCTGGCACACACCTCCTTATAATTTGATCCGGACAATACTTGAATAAGTATGGGTCGTCCCATAGGAATTTTCTCACCTCGTTGAAGAACTTATCTTTATCTTGCTTTTTCCAATGTGTCAGAATTGTACCTGTAACAAGATAGTTAGCAATGTCCGCATACCATGGCAATTGGGAGACTTTAAAAAGTTGTGCATCAAGGAACATGTCATTGATCGCAGTCATCTCAGGGGAATCGATGAGAACAAGTCTAGAGAGATGGTCAGCCACTAAGTTCTCTACTCCTTTCTTATCACGTATTTCTATGTCAAATTCTTGGAGTAGGAGTATCCATCTTAACAAGCATGGCTTAGCATCCTTCTTAGAGAGAAGGTATTTAAGCGCAGCATGGTCGGTGAATATGATGATCTTGGATCCAATCAAGTAGGACCTAAACTTGTCCAAGGCAAAAACTACAGCTAAAATTTCTTTTTCTGTAGTAGTGTAGTTTGCATGAGCTGAGTTTAAGGTTCTACTTGCATAGTAGATGACACATGGCTTCTTCTCCTTTCTTTGGCCTAACATAGCCCCAATAGAGTAGTCACTCGCATTGCACATAATTTCAAAAGGAAGGCTCCAATCAAGTGGTTGCATTATGGGAGCACATGTGAACCTACCTTTAAGTTTGTCAAAGGCATTTTGAAAATCTTTATCCCACTCGAATGAGTTCTCCTTTTGAAGAAGGTTACATAAAGGACGAGAGAGTGAACTGAAGTCCTTTATGAACCGTCTATAAAATCCGGCATGTCCCAAAAAGGACCGCACATCTCGTATGCTCTTGGGTGGTGGAAGGTTAGAGATAAGATCGATTTTAGCTTTGTTCACCTCGATTCCATTTGTGAGATGATGTGACCAAGTACAATTCCCTTTTGAACCATGAAGTGACATTTCTCCCAATTCAACACAAGGTTCTTCTCTTCACATCTTTTCAACACAGATTTTAAGTGCATAAGGCACTCATCAAAGCTACAACCAAATACAGAGAAATCATCCATGAAGACTTCGAGAATTGTCCCCATCATATCGAAAAAAATACTCAGCATACAACGCTGAAAAGTACCAGGGGCATCACATAGTCCAAATGGCATCCTTCGATAAGCGAAAGTGCCAAATGGACATGTGAATGTTGTCTTCTCTTGGTCCTCTAGGGCGATCTCTATTTGGTTGTACCCTGAATAGCCATCAAGGAAGCAAAAATGGGGACCCGCCATCCTTTCTAAAATTTGATCAACAAACAGTAGGGGGAAGTGGTCTTTCCTCGTAACTGTGTTTAGCTTCCTATAGTCAATGCACATTCTCTAACCAATAGTGACTCTGGTTGGTACGAGTTCATTATTGGCATTGGTTACGATGGTTATTCTGGATTTCTTAAGCACCACTTGAGTTGGACTCACCCATTGACTATCGGATATTAGGTAAATGATACCCACATCCAATAGTTTCACCACTTCGGCCTTAACCACCTCCTTCATGTTTGGATTGAGTCATCTTTGTGGTTGCCTAGATGTCTTCGCATTCTTCTCAAGGTGTATGCGATGAGTACAAATCAGTGGGTCTATGCCTTTGAGATCCGCAATCGACCATCCAATGGCACTCTTATGCTCTATTAGAGTGGATATTAGCATACTCTCTTGTTTCTCATCCAAGTGGGAAGAAATCACCACCAGATATGTCTCGCCTCGACCTAAATATATGTATTTCAAATCACTTGTTAATGGTTTTAGGTCGAGCGTTGGTGCCTTGATAAAGGATGGGAGGGGCTTGTTCTCGCTTAAGGGTAAAGGTTCAAATAGTGCCCTCTATCTTTTGTTATCAAGTACCGGCATCACATCCAAAATGGCATCCATCTCTCGTATTGTGTTATCATTTATCTCATGAGAGTAGGTCAAACATGCCTCCAAAGGGTCGGAATAAAATGTCAAAGGGAATGTATCCTCCACGAATGATTCAATCAAATTTATCTCGTGGATCTCGTCATCAACTTCCTGTGGTTGTTTACATAAATCAAATATATTTAGCTCGAGTGTCATACTTCCAGAGGACATTTGTACAAGCCCGTTTCTACAATTGATAATTGCATTTGAAGTAGCTAGAAAAGGGCGCCCAAGTATGATGGGATTTTGAGCACCGGTACTTATTACGGGATGTGTATCCAAGACAATAAAGTCTACTGCGTAGTAAAATTTATCAACTTGGACTAAGACATCCTCAATCACTCCTCTCGGTGTACGAATAGATCTATCAGCAAGTTGGAGTGTGGTTTTGGTGGGTTTCAAATCACCTAACCTAAGTTGTTCATAAACCGAGTATGGAATGAGGTTAACACTTGCCCCTAAATCAAGTAAGGCTTGTTTAATCCAGTAGTCTCCTATGATGCATGAGATGGTTGGACTACCCGGATCCTTGTATTTTTAGGGCACCTCTTGTCTGATAATAGCACTTAAATTCTCCGTCAAAAGTACTTTGTTGTGAACATTGCGTTTCCTTTTGACTGTACACAATTCCTTTATAAATTTGGCATAGGATGGTATTTGCTTTATAGCATCCAACCACGGGATGTTGATCTTCACTTGCTTAAAAACGTCTAAAATTTTCAGGTTTCTGTCTAAAGGTTTGGGTGAAGTCAACCTTTGGGGAAACAGGGCAACCAGCTTGTGTTACCTTTCCGGTTCTTTCTTATGTAGAGTGTTGTTCAGGCTATCATCCTCTTTGAAAATTTTCGGATCATTAGGCTTTGGGGCCTTCCCCGGATTAGATTTATCGATTATTTTTCCACTCCTCAAAGTGGTGATAGCTTGAACATGCTCCATATGTTGGGAGGATGAGCTTGTGTCTTGTATCTCAAATTGGGTTCTTGGGTTAGGAAGAGGTTGGGCAGGAAGTGTGCCTTTCTCGCTAACACTGAGATGAGATTCAACTCTAGCCATTGAGGTTTTCAAGTCATTAATGGCTTGAGATGAATTTTAATTGAATTTCAGTTGCTCTTGCATGAACCCATCAATTTTCAGAGAATTAGTCTTGTTATATTTAGCTTGAACCAATACGAATGCACCCAACATCTCCTCTAGCGTAGCTTTTGGTGTAATAACTAAGGATGGACCTGGTAAAGGTTGAACTTGAGGGGTGTTATTTGCATTCGCGATGGGTCCATTCCTCCAACTGAACTTGAGATGATTCTTCTAACTAAAATTATACGTGTTTGAGTTTGGAGCACTAAATGGCTGTTGATAACTATTTATGGCATTTGATTGTTCTTGTAAGATATCTTGGAATGCTGAAATTGTGGGACAATCTTGTGTTGCATGTTGATTTCCAGCACAAATTCCACAAACAGTTTCAACGTCTTTTGAGTTGATCGTCTCTCCTTTCTATAATTCCATGGCCTCGACTTTTCTAGTGAGGCTAGCCACACGTGCACGTATATTATCTTCTTCTGAGAGGACATAAATTCCTCATTTTTCCTTTTGTTGGCTTGTCTTGGTCTAGATGTATCCCAAGACTGTGCATTCTCGGCCAATTCATCAACATAGTCCCATGCTTCCTCGGCTTCCTTATTCATGAATTCTCTGTTGCACATCATCTCTACGAATTGGCGCATGGTTGAAGTCAGTCCTTCATAGAAAAAGCTTATTACCCGCCAAATTTTGTAGCCATGATATGGGCATGCATTTAACAAGTTCTTGAACCTCTCCCAATATTAGAAGAAGGTCTCATCCTCCTTTTGGGAAAAATTCATGATAAGGCGCCTCAACATGATCGTTTTGTGAGTAAGGAAGAACCTTTTAATGAACTCCCTAGTCATCTCAGTCCGTGTGCCAATTGATCTTGGCCTTAATGCATGAAGCCAACCTTTAACTTTCTCTTTAAGGGTAAAAGGAAATAATTTGAGTCTCACCACATCATCGGTTACATTTGTAAAGTGCATTGTGGCTATCACCTCATCAAATTCCTTAAGATGTTGATAGGCACTTTCACTGTCTAGTACATGGAATTTGGGGAGGACTTGGATTACTCCCAGTTTCAAATCTATGTTCCCTGCATTTTATGGAAAAACTATGCATGAGGGAGTGCTCGCTCTTGCTGGTTGCAAGTAATCATGTAATGTTCTGGGTTGGGGAACATTCTTAACCACATTTTTCACCTGTTTCGGTTTGATTTTAGCCCAGATTTTGATTGGCCGTAGGGTTGGGTTGATTTGCAGCCATACTTTCAGACAAAATTGGAGAATTTAAATGTTTCTTAGCACGTGGCTCTCTATCAATTCCTTCAACTATTCCCCCTTCACTAATGAGTCAGTTATTAGAATCCCGAACCCAATGTGGCATGCAAATCTCAAAAAAGTAAAAGAAAAAGGGTTAGAAAAACCTGATTTACTTCGACTCCTAGAATTCCTGAAAAAACAAAACAAAGCAAACAAACTAAGTTAGTAAAAGATTCCTAAAAATCTCAAATAGAGACTATTTTCAAAAATTTTGTGAAAAACCGTCAAAGTCTCAAGTGTAGGGTTGCGATGTAGTAATAATCTCGATAAGATCGAGGTCGATCCATAGGGACTTGTGTAGGAATTCACAAAACACTTCTAATGGTTTCTACTTAAGAGTTAACTAAACAGGATTTTAGGAAATTGGTGTAGAAAGATATTTTGAATTGAATGCAATCAATAAAAAACACCGGTGGGAGCATTCTTTCAACTGAAATTTGGGTGGTTCTTCCAAGTAGAATTGTACGTATTACCCACCGGTCCATTAAAAGGTCGTTGATAACCATATGTGGCATTTGCATGTTCATGTAGCACCTCTTGAAACGCAGGAATTGTATGACAATCTTGCGTAGCATGTAAGTTGGTGAAACAAATCCCATACGTGGTCTCAATAGCTTCATTGGACTTTGAAACTCCACTCTTACTAAGTTCCATGGCCTCGATCTTCCTTATGAGGCTGGCTAACCTTGCATTCACATCATCTTCCTCCTTGAGGATATAAATTCCTCCTTTCTCCTTTTCTTGAGTAGGCTTGGGGTTATTACATTTATCCAAGGTATCCCATGATTGGGCATTCTCGGCCAACATATCCAAATAACTCCGAGCTTCATCTGAATTTTTGCTCATAAACTCACCGTTGCACATCATCTCTACGAATTGGCGCATATTGGAACTTAATGCATCATTGAAGAAGTTTATGATTCGCCAACTTTCATAACCATGATGTGGGAAAGTAAGTAGGAGGTCCTTAAACCTTTCCCAACATTGAAAGAATGATTCACTCTCTTTAGCCGAAAAATTCATTATGGCTCTTCGAAGGGTGTTCGTTTTATGAGCTGGGAAGAACTTTTTCAAGAATTTCCGGATCATCTCGTTCCATGACCCTATCAAGTGTGGTCTAAGAGAGTGAAGCCAAGTCTTGGCTCTTTCTTTTAATGAAAAGGGAAAAAGTTTAAGTTCAATGGCATCTTCTGAAACATTAATGTATTGCAAGGTAGCCACCACTTCTTCAAATTCCTTTAAGTGTAAATATGGGTTTTCAGAGTCTAGCCCATGGAACTTTGGTATAAGTTAAATCACACTTGGCTTTATATCGATGTTTCCCCCGGTTGGTGGTAAGACCACGCACGAGGGTGTAGTTACACGAGCCGATTGTAGGTAATCCCGTAAAGATCTCATTGGAGGAGCATTGTGCACCTCATTCTCTCCTACTCCCTCTTGATTTGCATTTGTGGTTGGAGTAGGGGGGGAGGATTCCCTAATGGAATTTGATCCATAATTCCCAAATTTTCACTATGTTCTACAGATTTTCGAACTCGTCTATGAACAGAGAGTGGTCCAATTAAACCACCTTTGAATCGGAGACAATTATTGTGATCACGTTCCCAACGGGACATAAACCACACAATTCAAAATCTAACTAAACCTAAGTCCTAAAATCTGAAATTAATCTAAAAATTGAAAATCTACAAAAAGCACTAAGTTAGAAGGATATTGCCCGATTCGCTTGAATTAGAGAAGAAATCCTACAAAGCAAAACAATGTGTTAGTTCTAGGAAATCAGAAAAACCTATCTACTTCTACTTCTACAGCCACTAAAATATCTAGAACCGTTATCTAAATTCCTCGACATCGGTGCCAAAAACTTGTTCGCTTGCCTCAAGTGCAAGGTTGCAATGTAGTAATAAATTTCGGTAAGACCGAGGTTGATCCACAAGGAATTACAGAACAACTTCTAAGCTATTCCAGCAACTAAGATTGTAATAATTAAGGGATTCAATTGAGAGAATTGTGTTAAAACAATAACTTAAGAAAAACAATAATTAAGGAACTAAGGCTTTCAAGAATCCACTTGTAACAATCCCATGTCAATTCAATCAATCCAAGCATAAATACAACTAGATTTGAAGTTCTATCTCTCATCTATTTGGAAGATAAATCATTAAACACATTTAATCCTACTTAAGTTGAACTTCCAAGTTCTAGTCCCATTCAATCACATAGCATTCGAAATCATAGCCCTCGGAGTAACAGCCATGCCTATGGACTATGGCATGCTCAAGGGTTACCATAATTCGAATCTAATCAAGCAAAACATGATAATCTCAGAGAATTGCAAGGAATCCGTGTCAGAAGCACATGAACTCTCATAAAACTTCTAAAAATTTCAACTTTATAAAAACTAGAACATTCAAACTTCGAACTTGAAGTGAAGCTACTTGAATCAAACTGAATTAAACATGAAATTGCCTGCAAGCTTCACCTCTCAGCCTTAGCTGAGAGATTCTAGCCGAGCATTGTCTTACTACACTAGAACTCAATGAGAAAGACATAAAAAGCATAAAAACCTGGAGTTGGGAGGGTTGCAAACACTCCACGATGACTTCCTTCACTCCCCACAAAGTTCCTCCGCTTCTATGATAACCTAGGAAGAGACCCTAGGTGTCCTTTTATAGTAGGGAAGTTCAATAGCGTCGGAATCTTCCATAATTTGCGTAACCTTATGCACTTGCGCAGAAAATCTCGGATAAAAAATAGAAGGTTGTTGTTTTAAGCATGGCCGACGGTCGTGACAGATCGGACTGGGCTGGCCGATCGATCTTGACTTGTTAGACCTATTGGAATTTAATCCAGTGTGCAAAATAGAGGGCCCGACCTGTTGGCCTACCGATCTTGACCGGTCGGACGATACTGGTCCTTGCTCCAGCGTCCAGAGAGGGGAATTGTAGGGTGGCCGACCGGTCAGGACCGGTCGTGGCTCCCATGGCCGACTCATCAAGACCGGTCGGACCTTTGTTTTCCAGCTTTTCTTTCTTTCTTTCCTCGTCTCTCTCTTCTACTTGCTTTCTTCTTTCTTTGGTCCTCCTTTAATCTTCATCCAATGGCTCTAAATGGACCCTTTTGGACACCAATTGGCTGAAGTCACTCTCATCCCTACAATCACAAAACATGCGTTAGATGGGCCTTTTAAACATGCAAACCATGCATATAATGTGATCTAGTGGGCTAAATTATGTATAAATTGGAGGTTCAACATCATCCCATCCTATTTTGGCTCCATTCAAACGACGAACTCATTTGGGTCAAACACTGCCTGTTTAGAGACAAATGACACCTTATAGGTCTTAAATGCACGACGCTTGTACCATGCCCTTAAATCTAAGACCCAATGGGTATCCTTAGTCATGGCCACTTTGGTGGAACACGCAATCAAGAGTATCCACTAAGTCTTAGAAACTAGGACCCCATCCTACCCAATCGACCCTAATGAATATTCTCAGTGCCTCATAGATAAACAGATGGGTGAACTAAGCCATATGAGTCACTGTTTGTAGTTTGTCTAGCCACGAGCAATGCATGGGCCCTTATAAACTAGATGAGCATGACGCCCATAAATGTTGTCCAATACCCTTGGGCTAGGATCAATGAAATTAAGCTTAAGTGACTAATGCCAATAATCCAAACATTTCTTGTCAGGTTCTGATCGATTCAAAAGGATGACAACCCCAAGTGTAGAGTCGCGATATAGTTTTAACTTAGTGAATCTGAGATCAATCCATAGGGAATTCTTGAAAACATAATTGGAATAAACTAATTTAGAACTAAACAGTTTTTGGATTGCTCCAACAATTTGAGAAGAATTAAAACAACAATATTAAAAGACTAAGGATCTAGGAATCCATTTATAACAATCTCAATTTCTAATTCATCGATTCAACTTCTATTGCTCAATTGGAATTGAAATTCTTATTCTATCTAATCGAAAGATAATTCTATTAAATAGATCTCAAACACCAACAAAGATATGAATTCAGTTGAATGGTTTTCTCATGAAGAACTTGGACCTCAATCGCATGGAATCAAAAGCTTCTATTGTACTCGGAGTTAATAACAGATTGATCAATTATACAGATTGATTCCTTCTCTAACAAGCCAAGTAATCATTCAATCAAACTATCCAATGTAACCGGAGAACACAACGAATCAAAGATCTAAAACAACTTAAGAACTTTTATATGTAAAATCCAAACCAATTCAACTTACTATCGTCATTCAAACCATTGTCATTAAATCAAATAAAAAAATTACTGAAAATAACTATAAGTTTCATTCCTTAGCCTTGGTTAAGAGATTAGCCTAGCATGGCTAACATCTTAGAACAAAAAGAAAGAAAAACAACTTAGAAATGAAAGATTAAGAAGAAGAATGACTTCCCAATGTTCCAGTGTCACTTGGTCTCTCTCTCCTCCAATCCTAATTCGTGCTTAGAAGAGCTTAAAACACCCCTTTAAATAGGAAAAACTCACACCGCCTCAAAATCGATTTCAATTTTACGCACTTATGTTACTCTTTAGTTGCACCGACACCAATCGAAGAACACTTTGGCTACAATTGAATTAGCTTAAAAATCTCTGAAGTTCCTGTCTTGTTTTTGCCCTGTTCGATAGCACTAAACCATCCTCTAGTCGCACCGACAATGAAAATCGATGGCACCGAATTCCTCTTCGGTCTAACCGAATTTGCTCTAGATTCTTATTCTGTTTACTAGATTATTTTCACTAGTTTCAGTCAGACCAGTGCAACTGAAGGGAGCATCGAACAGACAATTTTTTCTGTTATTCGACTTGTGATTTTTCAGTCTTTTCTCCATCTCCTGTACTCAGTTTTATTGGATCTTTGGCACTTTGAATCTTCAACATAAGCTTCCAAACATCCATCCTTTGTCTTGATCATCTCTAGAGCTTTAAAGCACCACTTTAGGCACGTATATGTATTAGATCTTCAAATCTCTCATTGCACATGAAACATATGAAACTCGTACCAGTTAATATGATTTCTTATGATAAAAGCAATACCAAATAAGTTCTAAATATGTAAGATTTAGGCATTATCACACCCCCCCAACCAGCATTTTGCTAGTCCCGAGTAAAATATATGATAAATTTCTTAAATCCTATATCTGGTAATCAACCAATGCTCAAACTAAGTTTAATTCATTAATCATCCAATTGAAAACTTTTCAAACATTGAGCTTCATGGTGCATGATGAAATCTAACTACATATATCGAGAGATTCAATTCTCTACATTCATGTTAACATTGATAATCATAAGAATGGTTAGAATAACCAAAGCTTAAACAAAAACTTTCCTTATTGTTTAATGTATTTCACCAGTTTTTTATTTTTTATCGACGACTTTCGCTCTAATCCCATTCCTAAACAAAACGCATTCACCTCTACTATCATCTTCTCAAAAGACATTTGCATCCCCCCATTCCGGCAATTTATGATTGTGTTTGATGTAGCCAACGATGAGTAACCCAATATTATCGGTATTTGAGTGCTCATATACATAACCAGTTGTATGTCCAAGATGATAAAGTCTACCGGGTAGTAGAATTTGTTGACTTGGACTAGAACATCCTCAACCATCCCTCTCGGTACACGGATGTATCTATCAGCGTGTTAAAACGTGGTTTTGGTGGGTTTTAATTCTCCAAGACCCCCAATTGCTCATATACTGAGTATGGGATCAAGTTTACGCTTGCCCCCAAATCTAACAAGGCTTGCTCAATCTGATAGTCTCCAATGTGCATGAAATTGTGGGACTACCGGGGTCTTTAGGGGGGGGGGGGGGGGGGGGGGGGGGGGGGGGGGGGGGTTTCTTTAGGGTGAGAATGACACTCACTTGCTTATTCAAGAAGGCCTTTTGTTGCACATTGCATTTGCGTTTGGTTGTGCATGGGTCTTTTAGGAACTTGACATAGGAGGAAATTTGCTTAATGGCATCAAGCAACGGTATGCTGATTTTGACTTGTTTAAAAATCTTTAGAATATCGTGAGAGTTTGGAAGGGGTTTGTGAGCTACCAATCTTGAAGGGAATGGTGCAACGGGCTTGTGTTTGTGTTCCTTTTCTTGTGGGGCTGAGCTAGATCCATCATCATTCTTAGAAATTCTCAGATCATTAGGCTTGTTGGCCTTCACCGGAATATATTTGTCGATTTGTTTACCACTTCTAAGAGTGGTGTTGAATTTTGCTTGCTCCACATGTTGGTTGAAGAAATTAGGGGCACTTCAGAAGTTTGTTTTGGATTGAGCTGAGGTTGAGCCGGAAAGGTCCCTACTGTTGAACGCATGTTTTGTGATTGTAGGAATGAGAGCGGACTTTACCCAATTGGAGATGAAAAGGGTCCACTTAGAGCCATTGAATGAAGATTGAAGGAGGACCAAAGAAAGAAGAAATCAAGTAGAAGAGAGAAAAGAAGAAAGAAAGGAAGAAAAAATGGAGAGAAGAAGGTCCGACCGGTAGTGACCAGTTGGCCATGGGAGCCCTGATCGATTAAGACCGGTCGGCCAAACCTTCGGAACCCACTGGACAAAGGACCAGTCTGGTCTGACCGGTCAAGACCGGTCAGACAGCAGGTCGGACGCCTTCCTGTATTTGCTGGACTAATTTCGGACGGGTCCGACCGGTCAAGACCAGTCGGCCAGCCATGGGAGCCCTATGTAAAGACAGCAACTTTCTATTCCAGGCTTCGAAATTCTCTGCGCATTGCGTAACCTTACGCAATTTCTGGATGTTTCCGACGCAAGAGAGCTTCCTCACTATAAAAGGACACCTAAGGGCTCTTCCTAGTATCATAGAAGCCAAGGAACTTCGTGGGAGAGGAAGGAAGCCGTCGTGGAGTGTTTGCAACCCTCTAAACACCGGATTTTTATGTTTTCTAGTTTTCTTTTATGAGTTCTAGTTGTAGTATGACAATGCTCAGCTAGAATCTCTCAGCTAAGGCTGAGAGGTGAAGCTTGTAGCCAATTTCATGTTTGATTCAGTTTAATTCAAGTAGTTTTACTTCAAGTTCAAATTTTGAATATTCTAGTTCTTAAAGTTGATATTTTTAGAAGTTTTATGAGAGTTCATGTGCTCCGGACATGAATTCATCACAATTATCTGAGATAATCATGTTTTGCTTGATTAGATTTGAATTACGGTAACCCTTGAGCAAGCCATAGTCCAAAGGCATGACTGTTACTCCGAAGGCTATGATTTCGAATTCTATATGTGTTAAATGGGACTAGAACTTGGAAGTTCAACTTGAGTGGGATTGAATGTGTTTAATGCTTTATCTTCCAACTTGTGAGAGATAAGACTTCAAATCTAGTTGAGTTTTATGCTTGGATTGATTGGATTGACATGGAATTACTACGAGTGGATCCTTGAAAGCCTTAGAACCTTTAGTTATTATTTTTCTCAAGTTACTGTTTTAGCATAATTATCTCAATTGAAACCTCTAAATTATTGAAATCCTAGTTGCTGGAATAACTTAGAACGTATTCTCTAATTCCCTGTGGATCGACCTTGGTCTTACCGAGAATTATTACTACATCATAGCCATGCACTTGAGGCGAGCGAACAAGTTTTTAGTGCCGTTGCCGGGGATCGAACCCAGGTCACTCGTGATAGGCGGGAATACTCACCACTATACTACAACGAGTTTTGAATTTTTAGAAAATTCGAAAAAAAAATTGCAATAATGTTCAAAATGTTGCAAACTGCTAGTTGAGGAATGATAAGTACCTAATATTGTATAATTAACCCTGGTTGTTAAGGGCATTATCATTGTTTTTCCAGTCAATTATCCCTCATTAGGTGAATTTTTCGTCTTCAGGTGATCAAGAGAGGTTGCGCAAGATTCAATCCAATCAGGGCATTTAAAGGCCCAAAAGAAAGCAAGATCAGGCGTGTTAGTGATCAAGAGAGGTTGCGCAAGATTCAACCCAATCAGGGCATTTAAAGGCCCAAAAGAAATCAAGATCAGGCGTGTTGGTAATTTTGAAGCAAATTAAGCCATGGAGATTGAACCCTAGACTGTTTTAATGGTGGACATGAAAGACCGCATCACGGCCATACGTTAGGAGATCCAAGAAATGCATGCATGGGTGGTTGTGATCGAGTGTCCTCATGACACACATGTGGATCAATCCAACAACCAGCACCTATTCACACCAAATGGACCAGAACATCTCCAATCCACCTTCTCTAGCACACGTACTGGCCCAGAAACCAATCCACCGTCCAGTGGACCCCATCACCTCATCACATGAGCCAGATGCAAACCAACGGTCAGCAGCACCACGTTCGTTGAGCACGATGAGCATCAAATACCGTCAACCACCTTCCATCAAGGTGGACCCCAGGTACAACAGCATCAGATCATGGTGGACCACATCTCCACCGTCCAGCTCAATGGACACTAACAATCAGCCGTCCATCCATCAAATGTGCTGATGGATCAACATGCACTCCACCATCCAAGTCCAGCTGGTGGACGTCATCAACTCCATCAGGTCCCCACCTTCATCTCCAGCCATTGGACCGTCCAACAATCATCAGCCGTCCATCCAAGTCCAGCGGTGGACGTCCTTCCATCTGATCTCCAACGTCCACCAGATCCAGCACCTTCACACGTGTAGCATGTGCAACTGTCCATCAAAGTTTGTGGGCCCCCTCACCAGCTCAGCCGTCCATCAAGTGGACCACCTTCTGATGTACATTAGTTCCAACATCCAGCAGATCCACCACCGTCCACAACCAGCATCCAGCAACCATCCTCTCCACACGTGTGATATGCTGAACATCACACCGTCCACCTTGCACGTGCAGTCCACTCCAGCTCCTCAGCCGTCCATCAGTCCAGCAAGGTGGTCCCCACCTTCCTCACGTGCCAAGCTACAACAGCAGGTGGACCCACCTTCATTTCCAACCGTCCAAGCATCCAGCACAGTCCATCCAATCTGCAAACTCACACGTGCAGCAACTGTCATCCAAGCACCAGCGTCTTCTGCAACTAGAGCATCTCCAGCACGTGTGCAGCGTGTGGAGCCTTCATCACCGTCCAGCAAGTGGGTCCCACTCAGGAATTTTCAACCGTCCACACAGATGCATCTTCAGCCGTCCATCAAAATGGGCTCAAATCTCCACCGTCATGGGCTGGACGTCAGCAACAACATCAGCGTCCACAGCAGCCCCATGAACAGCAGCAATGTGGCCCCCATTCCAAACCGTCCATCCAGTTCAACCAATGGGCTGCCACACGTGTCACCTTCAGCATCATCACCATCATCAATCTAGATCACATGATCTCAACCATTGATTAAACCTCTCCAATAGCAGCTGCTGGCAAATCCCAGTCGTCTAGATGTGGCCCACGTTCATCTCAGCACTCATGCTGATCCAACATCTAGTAAAGGTGGACGTCCACCAGCCCACACGTGCAGCAGATGGAAGCCATCATCACCGTCCAGCTGCTTCAACGTCATCCCATCCCTCAAATCCAAATCCCATCATCCCACAATCATCCCACAATCCAAATCATCTCTTCTCTTCTTTTCTTCTTTTCATCTGTAGAAAGTAGAGTAGTGTAGTTTTTCCTTTGTAGAAGTTTTAGTCTTCCATTATAGCATGGATGGCTAAACTTCTAACTAAGGCTAGGGGTGAAGCCTTTGAAGAAATTTACAAGCTTTGGTTCTTTTGGTTCAACAATGTTGTGCTTGAATGTTGGAGTTCTCTTTAGTTGATTGGTTCGGTTATCCACCTCGGCAGACGCTATTGTTGTGTAAGCCCGTTGATCCATCGTTGACTCTGAGCACGTTGGATGCTTAGGATCCCTTACACACCAATTAGCTAGTTCATGATCGATAAAGTCTCTTGATCCATCGTCAACTCCGAGCACATTGGATGCTTTGGATTCCCTACGGTTATCGAGCTAGTGCAGGTAAAGTCATCGATCTGTAAAATCCCTTGATCCATTGTAGACCCCGGGCACATTGGATGCTTTGGATTCCCTGTGATCGATAGACAAGATCTTAACGATTGGACCAGTCAATCAAAGCCTCCTATCTTGTAAGTATGCATTTAATTGTATGATTTGTGATCTTATCGATTGACTTTTTAGCAAGGTAGTTGATCTGTATAATTCCTTGATCCATTGTCGACTCCGAGCACAGTGGATGCTTGGAATTCCCTACGATCAACTAATGAGTTCTTCATGGTCAAATCAATCAGTTCAGATCTCCATCTTTTATGAAATATGCAAATGGTTTAACTGTTTCATCTTCCGATTGGAATGAATCTTTATTCGATTCCAGTTGAGTTATAGTTGGACCAATGAATCAAACCTTGTGGATAAATCAAAGATGGATCCTTAATGCCTTAGCCCCCTTTTTATTTTTATTTTCTTTCACCACACACAACTTGCTCCACTCTTGTGGATAATTCAGATTTTATCTCTCACACCTAAACTAATTCCTCTAAGTGTTCTTAACCTCAATCCCTGTGGTTCGACCTCGGTCTCACCGAGTATTTTACTACTTTGCTACCTGCGCTTGGGTGTGCAATCTTCTGATTGTAGCAAGGAATCTCATCTCACCCCCCAACCAATTCTTGCATTGTCCTCAATGTAAAAAGATATGCAATGAGCATGAACATGAGAGCAATGGAAAACATAAAAGGGAGTGAGAACCATAGTACCCGAGAGAGTCGATCATGGAAGTCTGCAACTCCAACAACTAAATGCTACTAAAACAGTAAAACTAAAATAAAACTAAACCTAATCTACAGAAAGTAATAAAGATACCTAACCTGTCCTTTTTAAAAAGAGGATCTCCATCAGACTAGGAGATTGATTATCAGTATAACATCCAAAAGGACAAAGTTGAGCAAGATCATCAAGTGGTGTGCTGTAGATAAATTTGGCTTTAAAAGAGATGTGAGGAATCGCGGTCATATCCTAGAACTGCGAGCGGCTTGGCTCGGGCTCGACGGAAGGGATCGCATCTCCAGAATGCGACCAGCTCGGCTCGTGCTCGACGAAAGGGGTCGCACCTCCAGAATGCGACCAGCTCGGCTCGTGCTCGACGAAAGGGGTCGCATCTCCAGAATGCGAGCAGCTCGGCTCAGGCTCGACGAAAGGGGTCGCATCTCGAGAATGCGACCAGCTCGGCTCGTGCTCGACGGAAGGGGTCGCATCTCCAGAATGTGACCAGCTCGGCTCGTGCTCGACGAAAGGGGTCGCATCTCCGTATGCTAAATGCGAGCACTCTTGATATGAGCAGCTCCCGACATCTGAGTGATCATGGTTTCTGGTCTCTGGCATGGACGGCCTTCGTCTCATAGTACCAGCAGCCCGTATAGGCCGGTTTCGGTTTATATCTATTCTTAGTTCCGAATATCCAGAGACGTAATCAGCTAGACGTCTAGGATGTTTTGACTACTTCCTTATCCAAGGATTAACGAGATAAGCTTCTTATCCCATGAAATCAGTACTAATCTTAACAGCTTGCGTAGCAGGTTGGGTCATTTAGATCTGTATAAATAGATGACTCTATTGATGATAAAGGTAAACAATACTCAATCTCTAACCCCCCTGTCGTTTATTTGTTCTCTTTTCAACCTCACCCTATCTAACTTAGGCATCAGAGGGCCAACGGCTGGACGCCGGCCACCCTTAGTTATTTTTTGTCTCTTTCCAGGCTCAAGGAGAAAATCGCTTGGAGAGAAGGTGAACGTCTGGAGGACCTTGTTACAAAATTCGACGTAAACATGGTGTAACAAATTATTCAGAAGAACTATCCACCATCCTGCTTTGGAAAGTACATTGGTGACATCAATCATTCTAACCCATTGAAAATCCGGCTGAAAAATTTCAACGGGTTCCTCAATAAAATTGTCACATGTATTAAGAAATGAGAATTGTATTGATTGGAAATCATTGAATATGGATCTCCTTTCCTTCTTGTCTGGGAAAAAATTATTCAAATATGGGTCATCCCAGAAGTGTTCTTCGGTTTGAATAAACCAAAGAGATGTGGAGACCTCAATCGCTTCATCCTCAAACATTGGAATGGTCTCCACATAATTATTTATTGCTTGTGCTTCCACAGTCGATTCTTCAATGTGGTACTCTGTGGAATGAAGCTTTTTTAGGTGCATGAGGTCTCTCTCTCAAAGCATTTACTATGCCCTGAATGATGGGATCATCCCAATCTTCAAAATATGATAAACACTCCTCGAGTGTGTAGGAGACCTCAGGAGAGGAAGTTTTCAGATTTGGACCCTTCACGTCTTCCTCCTTCTCAGAATTTTGTGTAGGTTGGAGTGGGTCCTCAACCTCTACACTTTCAGAAATTGGCCTCTCTGTAGGCAAGTTGTTGAACCTCCGATTTATACATTTGCCAACTCATTACATCACATTATATACATGGTTTTCATGTTTAAAAGGACCATTTAATGCATGTTTTGTGATTGTAGGAATGAGAGTGAACTTTACCCAATTGGAGACTAAAAGACCATGTTTAGGAGCCTTTGATGAAGGTCCAAGGTCGACCAAAGAAAGAAGAAAGCAAAGAGAGAGGAAGGAGAGAAGAAAAGAAAGAACAAAAACTGCAAAAACTAGGTCCGACCGGTCAAGACTGGTCGGCCAAGAAGGCCCGACCGGTCAAGACCGGTCGGCTGCACTCCCTGGACACCTGCCAGACAGGTCTAGACCGGTCAAGACCGGTCGGCCATGCAATTTTGCACTTCCAGATTTCAGGCAGCAAGCTATTCCCGTTTTGAGATTTTCGGAACAGTTTTTTGAAGCCATCTTGATGATATTTGGAAATCCAAAGCATCCATGTCGAAGAGGAGCTCGACACCGAAATAACCCAAGTGGTTTCGTGTCGATCGGAGCTACGGATTGACCGTGGTGGCCAAAACAATACGAACTGTCCAGAAAGTTCCAGATTTCGCTGTTTCACTCTGGGCCGGTCCAGGTGACCCATCATTGATGATATGAAGAATCTACTTTAACAATCTTTTAGAACACATCCATATATGAATAACCACAAGAGTTTCAGATCAAAAGGATGTGTGGTTTGAACGTACCGGTTGAAGAAAGATGGACCATCCAGAAAGATCAAACTGCGCAGAGTTTATAAAAGCCCTAAGTGTTCTAATTTTCGGACCATATTATGGGATTGTTTTGGACAATCTAATCCATCTATCATGTAGAGGAGGAAGTGTTCTACCAAATTTTAAAATTTGGGATCAATCCGACATCTGTACACTTCGGAGCGTTGAAAGCAAGATGACTGGTTCTGAAGGTACCTGAAGTGCGCGATTTTGAGAGGCGGTCGGTGATCTGATTGGTGGGCCCATTTAGAAGATAATCTTGGAAATCTAAATCATCTATGAGGAAGATCACATTACAAGGAAGCTACAAATCAAACTTGAAGGCAATCCGACCATTGGTTAAGCCGTACCAAGCGAAACAAATTCTGCTATGTTGCTGTACTATTGCTGCACTATAAAAGGAGGTGCTCTCTTCTATTCCAAATCAACCAAGGACATGGGGAGCAAGGAGTTCAAGTCATAGTGGGGCTTCCTAGCCTCCTCCAGCTAGTTTTTCTTCCTTTTCTTAGTTCTAGTTCTAGTTTTAATATGCTTTTCCTTAGCTAACCTCTTAGCTAGAGCTAGAGGTGAAATTTGTAGTTGGTTCCAATGCTTTAATTCTTTTATTTCAAGTACCCTTTTCTTAATTTTGGATTTTGAAGTTCTAGTTTGAATAAAATTTGAATTTTTAGATGAATTATGAGAGTTTGTGTGCTCCGGACATGAGTTCCTTGCAATTCTCTGAAATTACCATGATTGGGTTGTTTGAATTTGAATTGTAGTAACCCTTGAGCATGCCATAGTCCATAGGCATGGCTGTTACTCCGAAGGCTACAAGTTCAAGTTCTATGTGCTCCATTAAAACTAGAAATCTAATTTCCAGATTTAAGTGGGACTATTTGTGCTTGAATGTTATATCTTCCAATTAGATGAGAGATAGGACTTTGATTCTAATTGTGTTGTACTTAGATGAATGGATTGGCATTGGACTACTACAAGTGGATCCTTGATGCTCTAGTTCTTCTTATTTTCAGATTTTCCTATTTCATGTAAAACACTACTTTCTTAAACTTCTTAGATTCTAGTTATTAGAGTACTTGGAATTGTTTACCTCTTTCCCTGTGGATCGACCTCGGTCTTACCGAGATTTATTACTACATCGCAGCCTTACACTTGAGGCGAGCGAAAAAGTTTTTGGCGCCGTTGCCGGGGAAGAGGTTAAACGGTTCTAATTGTTCTAGTAGCTATAGAGTAGTTTTGGTTAGGTAGGATTTTCTGTTTTTATAGAAGTAAATTTTCTGATTTTTTTTTTCTAGATTACTAACAATTTTTTGTTTGATTTTGTAGGACATTGTTGCTAACATAGCTCTCACCTTCATGGGTAACATCTCTCCATCTCCCTTTCTTCTTTTTGTTCTTTTTTCTAGATTAGGGTAGTTTTCAATTCCTTAAAATTTCATCATGTATGATTGGACGAATGGTGCGTACAAGTACCTTTTGGAGGATGAGACGTCGGATTGGGAGACCCAAAATCATTATGATTGGAACCATTACAAGCATGAATATTTTTCTAAGACTCAATCTTCTTCTAATACTCCCCCACGTAAGACAATGGGAGAGTATCGGAAAGAGATGAATAATGTTCCACCGGTTAGGACAATGTATGATCACTTGTATGGCTACACATATCAACAACCATCTAAAAGCCAATCATATAACATGCATAATCCAAATTGGTGGGAGCATCAAAATTTCAACTTGGAAGATGAGCCAACCATGGATGCCAACAATTATCCTCAAGAGTTTCCTTCTCATGAGCCGCAACCGACACGAACTCTTGAGGATATACTGCGAGAGTTTATGAAAATAACTGAGCAATGCATACAAAACCTCTCGCCATCTCAAAATATTAAACCCAACATTGGGAACACCGAATCAATCCCCAACAATGAGGAGGATGAGGCTATCCAAGTCCAATCCTCTTCCGATTTAATGACTAAACTTTTAGAGGAGATTGATTTCGATGATCCCAATGTCATCATCAATTATGGTGAGTCCACTATCTCTTTTGGATGCTTTGAACTTAATGATGAAGAGATTTCAATGACGGTTGACGAACCCGAGGAATCCATAAAATTTAAAAGTGGTAGTGGGGTTGCCTACAATGAGGGTTTGGTGAATGGTTATGAACCTATGGTTTCTTTTTCCCAAGGGCATAATGATTATGAGTCTCTAGAGGATATGCATGCTAGAGAGACGGCCGAAGTTGATATTTTTTAGTCACTCCACCAACTTGCCATGTTTAATTTTAATGTGGAGAATGAGACTCCCATGAGTGAAAATTCAGATTCTTTGGACGAATGCTTGGCTCACTTTAAAAATTCAAACGACCCCATTATTCAAGAGATTGTTAAAGCCTTGCATACTTCCGACTCGGTGCCTCATACTAGTTATGGAGAATGTAGTTTGGAAGAATTCCACTCCATGGAGGGAAAGTCCCTCACCATCGAAACTGAATTTTTGCACTCACTCAAGCAAGATCATGATCCTTCATCCGACTATCTCGATTTCCTAGAGGAATGCTTGGCCCAATCTTATGATCTTGTGATGAGATGATTAAGGAGTTGGACATTTTGTTAGACACGGTGTCGGTGCCTGAAGAACACCATTCCACTATTTTACACTCTTTACCATTGTTTGTGGAAGCACCATATAATTCTGAATTTATGGAGGAGACATCTTTAACCAATGAAAACTTGATAAATGTCTCTCCACCATCATGGGGCCTTTAGCCCAGTGAAAATTATGATTCGGATGACCCATTTTTAATCAATCATAACCCAAATCAGAATTTGAGGAGATATCTTTTTGCAGCTCTTATCTCCTCCTATCATGCATGTGGTGCACATAAATATTGGACTTCAATGGAGACAAGCACCCATGTCTACTGTCGAGCAGGACTTTGGATGGTCATCATGAGAAATTTATTGAAATTCATGAAGATCCTGCTCAAATTTGATCATGTAGTCGATCGGACTAATCAAAGGTAGGTAGGTAGGTAGGTTACGATTTATTTTTTCTGAAATTAGGATTGAATAAGTCTCATCGAGACAATAGAAGATGCTAGCATTGATCAACTTGCTACCTCAGGTATTCTCGTTCTCACTCTCCTTTGTTTTATTTCATTGCTCTCATGTCATGCTTATTGTATATCTTGTTACATTGAGGACAATGTAAGATTTTGGTTGGGGGGGTGAGATGAGATCCTTCATCTAGCATGATGCAACATTTCGAGCCTCATATGCGCAAATTTTTTCGAATTTTCTAAAATTTCAAAACTCTTTTAGAAAACCTTATTTCCATGCATTCGAGATGATATGAGTATAAGAAGAGATACGAAGTGTGTGAGGTTGTAAGTCTTGAATTTCTCCCAACATAATGGTTTTATATGTTAGTTCCCCTATTGTTGTGATCGATAGAAAATTTGAACACTTTTTACACCTAGTTCACATTACACGATTTTCATGGGTTGAAAGGATTATGTGATTTATGGATTAGCTAGACTTTGATTTAAAGGTGTTGAGAAACCAAGCCGGGGTATTTTGTCCATCCTTGTCCATGGGAAAATAACGAAAGATATGGATTTATAAAAATCCTATCTAAATTAAAAGAAAAAGGAAAAGAAAGGATGAAATCGGGAATGATAGAAAAATGGCGGAAAATTCCGAAAAGGGCTACCTATTACCAACCGGGGGATGGTCTACCCGTAACCAAAGCCGGAAATGGGACGTAGTGTGAAAGCCGTCGGAAGGACGGTAAGGCAAATTCCTGTCATAAGCTTGTTGTTGCTCTATACACCTTGAGATCTATAGTTTAGTTGATCTACGAAGAAGATAATCCCAGAAACTCATAAGATGAACTTTCACTATGCACACTAGGTTGAAGTTGTTCAAGTTCTTCTATTTATCAATCAATCAGTGGGAATTTCATGTAGACACTTATTATGCTTTGAGAGTTTAAGGTTTCAACTTCTATCACCTAATTTCTCCAAATTTTATACTTGTATGTCTTGGAATGGATAGAAACATGGTTTCTGAAGGAGAGTTGGTTTTTGGAGGTTTGAACTTATTCACGCATGTTTTGCTCGGGACTAGCAAAAAGCTGGTTGGGGGGTGTGTTGAACCTCCAATTTATACATTTGCCAACCCATTACATCACATTATATGCATGGTTTTCATGTTTAAAAGGACCATCTAATGCATGTTTTGTGATTGTAGGAATGAGAGTGAACTTCACCCAATTGGAGACCAAAAGACTATGTTTAGAAGCCTTTGATAAGGGTCCAAGGTGGACCAAAGAAAGAAGAAAGCAAAGAGACAGGAAGGAGAGAAGAAAAGAAAGAACAAAAACTGCAAAAACTAGGTCCGACCGGTCAAGACCGGTCGGCTGCACTCCCTGGACACCTGCCAGACAGGTCTAGACCAGTCAAGACGGGTCGGCCAGCCCTGTCCGACCGGTCAAGACCGGTCGGCCATGCAATTTTGCACTTCCAGATTTCAGGCAGCAAGCTATTCCTGTTTTGAGATTTTTGAAACAGTTTTCTGAAGCCATCTTGATGATATTTGGAAATCCAACACATCATGTCGAAGAGGACCTCGACACCGAAATAACCCAAGTGGTTTCGTGTCGATCGGAGCTATGGATTAACCGTGGTAGCCAAAACAATACGAACTGTCCAGAAAGTTCCAGATTTCGCTGTTCCACTCTGGGCCGGTCCAGGTGACCCATCATTGATGATATGAAGAATCTACTTTAACCATATTTTAGAACACATCCATATATGAATAACTACAAAAGTTTCAGATCAAAAGGATGCGTGGTTTGATCGTACGGGTTAAAGAAAGATGGACCATCCAGAAAGATCCAACTGCGCAGAGTTTATAAAAGCCCTAAGTGTTCTAATTTTCGGACCACATTCTGGGATTGTTTTGGACAATCTAATCCATCTATCATGTAGATGGGGAAGTGTTCTACCAAATTTCAAAATTTGGGATCAATCCGACATCTGTACACTTCGGAGCGTTGAAAGCAAGATGACTGGTTCTGAAGGTACCCGAAGTGCGCGATTTTGAGAGGCGGTCGGTGATCTGATTGGTGGGCCCATTCAGAAGATAATCTTGAAAATCTAAATCATCTATGAGGAAGATCACATTACAAGGAAGCTACAAATCAAATTTGAAGGCAATCCGACCATTGGTTAAGCCGTACCAAGCGAAACAAATTCTGCTATGTTGCTGTACTATTGCTGCACTATAAAAGGAGGTGCTCTCTTTTATTCCAAATCAACCAAGGACGTGGGGAGCAAGGAGTTCAAGTCATAGGGGGCTTCCTAGCCTCCTCCAGCTAGTTTTTCTTCCTTTTCTTAGTTCTAGTTCTAGTTTTAATATGCTTTTCCTTAGCTAACCTCTTAGCTAGAGCTAGAGGTGAAATTTGTAGTTGGTTCCAATGCTTTAATTCTTTTATTTCAAGTACCCTTTTCTTAATTTTGGATTTTGAAGTTCTAGTTTGAATAAAGTTTGAATTTTTAGATGAATTATGAGAGTTTGTGTGCTCCGGACATGAGTTCCTTGCAATTATCTGAAATTACCATGATTGGATTGTTTGAATTTGAATTGTAGTAACCCTTGAGCATGCCATAGTCCATAGGCATGGCTGTTACTCCGAAGGCTACAAGTTCAAGTCTATGTGCTCCGTTAGAACTAGAAATCTGATTTCCAGATTTAAGTGGGACTATTTGTGCTTGAATGTTATATCTTCCAATTAGATGAGAGATAGGACTTTGATTCTAATTGTGTTGTACTTAGATGAATGGATTGGCATTGGACTACTACAAGTGGATCCTTGATGCTCTAGTTCTTCTTATTTTCAGATTTTCCTATTTCATGTGAAACACTACTTTCTTAAACTTCTTAGATTCTAGTTATTAGAGTACTTGGAATTGTTTACCTCTTTCCCTGTGGATCGACCTCGGTCTTACCGAGATTTATTACTACATCGCAGCCTTACACTTGAGGTGAGCGAACACAAGTCAAGCACCAATTCTTCCAAATCCTGCATAAAAAATTTGTGTAAATCAGAAATTGGTGACTTGTCAAAGAAATTTTCAGAAATTGAAACTTCCAAGGTCTTATTAAAATTAGAATTAGATTCATCCTTAGAATGTGTTAAACATGTCCCCAAGCTTTTAGGTAGATCATGTTGGAAAAACTCCCCATCTTCCATTGATTTTATCACGTGTACCTCATGGGGGCCATCATTGTTATCCCAATCCTCAAAGGGATCAAAGCTAACAACATCTAGATGATCAAAATTCTGCTTTAAAGCGAACTTCTCTTCCACGATTGAATCAATCATATCAACCTCGTGGACATCATCATCATCCCTTTGCCTTTTGCCCAAGTGGAACACATTCACCTCCAATGTCATGTTCCCAAAGGACATTTGCATCACTCCATTCCGGCAATTTATGATTGCATTTGATGTAGCAAGGAATGGGCGGCCTAGAATAACCGATATTTAGGTGTTAGCATCCATAACCGGTTGTGTGTCCAAGACGATGAAATCTACCGGGTAGTAGAATTTATCAACTTGGACTAGCACATCCTCAACTATCCCTCTCGGTACACGGATGGATCTATCAGCGAGTTGCAATGTGGTTTTGGTGAGTTTTAATTCACCAAGATCCAATTGCTCGTATATCGAGTACGGGATCAAATTTACGCTTGCCCTCAAGTCTAACAATGGATGTTCAATCCGGTAGTCTCCCCAATGATACATGAGATTGTGGAACTACTGGGATCTTTGAATTTTTGGGGGGTCTTCTGAGTGAGAATAACACTCACTTGCTCATTCAAAAATGCTTTTTATTGCACATTATATTTACGTTTAGTTGTGCATAGGTCTTTTAAAAACTTGGCATAAAAGGGGACTTGTTTGGTAGCATCAAGCAAGGGAATGTTTATCTTGACTTGTCAGAAAATCTCTAAAATATCATGAGAGTTTGGAAGAGATTTTGAAGCAACCAATCTTGAAGGGAATGGTGCTATGGGCTTGTAAATGCGTTCCGTTTCTTATGGGGCTAAGTTAGATCCGTCCTCATCCTCAGAATTTACCGGATCATTAGGCTTATCGGCCTTCACCAGAATAGATTTGTCAATTTGTTTACCACTTCTAAGAGTGGTGACGGATTTGGCTTGCTCCATAGGTTGTTTGGAGGGATTAGGAATGCTCACTTCATGTATTTGCTTTGGATTGGGCTGTGGTTGGGTCGGAAAGGTCCCTTCCCTAGCGTTCAAGCATCCCTTAATCTCATCAACCGAGACTTTAAGCTCTTGGAACATTTACTGATTCATTTGGTTAATTTGCGTTTGCCATTGTATAAACGCTTTTAAATTATCCTCCATTGAAAATTAAGGTGGGGCCATATTTTGCATGGGTGGCCCTCCTTAAGAGTCAGTGGGATTGCCCGTGGGCGCATTCTTCCAACTGAAATTTGGGTGATTCTTCCAAGTAGAGTTGTATGTGTTACCCATCGGTCCATTGAAAGGCCGTTGATAACCATATGTGGCATTTGCATGTTCATGTAACACCTCTTGAAATGCAGGAATTGTAGGACAATCTTGCGTAGCGTATAGATTGGTGAAACAAATCCCACATATGGTCTCAATAGCTTCATTAGACTTTGAAACTCCACTTTTACTAAGTTCCATAACCTCAATCTTCCTTGTGAGGTTGGTTATCCTTACACTCACATCATCTTCCTCCTTGAGGATATAGATCCCTCCTTTCTCTTTCTCTTGAGTAGGCTTGGGGTTATTATTAGATTTATCCGAGGTATCCCATAATTGGGCATTCTCGGCCAACATATCCAAATAACTCCAAGCTTCATCTGAATTTTTGCTCATGAACTCACCATTGCACATCGTCTCTACGAATTGGCGCATATTGGAACTCACTCCATCATTGAAAAAGTTTATGATTCGCCAACTTTCGTAGCCATGATGTGGGCAAGCAAGTAAGTCCTTAAACCTTTCCCAACATTGGAAGAAAGATTCACCCTCATTAGCCGAAAAATTCATTATGGCTCTTCGAAGGGTGTTCGTCTTATGAGCCGGGAAGAACTTTTTTAAGAATTCCCGGGTCATCTCGTTCCATGACCCTATCGAGTGTGGTCTAAGAGAGTGAAGCCAAGTCTTGGCCCTTTCTTTCAATGAAAAGGGAAAGAGTTCAAGTTTTATGGCATCTTCCGAAACATTAGTGTATTGCAAGGTAGCCATCATTTCTTCAAATTCCTTTAAGTGCAAATATGGGCTGTCAGAGTCTAGGCCATGGAACTTTGGTATGAGTTGAATCACGCCCAGCTTTATATCAATATTTCCCCCGGTTGGTGATAGAACCACGCAAGAGGGTGTAGTTGCACGGGCCGGTTGTAGGTAGTCCCGTAATGATCTCATTGGAGGAATGTTATGTACCTCATTCTCTCCTACTCCCTCTTGATTTTACATTTATAGTTGGAGTTGGGGGGTGGGGGGATGGATTCATTAAAGGTGTTTGATCCATACTCCCCAAATTATCACAATGTTCTACAGATTTTTGGATTCTTCTATGAACGGATAGTGGTCCAACTAAACCACCTTCAGATTGGAGACGATCGTTGTGGTCTCCTTCCCAACGGGACATAAACTACAAAACCCAAAATCTGAACTAATCCTAAATCCTAAAATCTGAAAAATAAAAACAAAAAACTGAAAGAGTTCAAGTTGGAAGGATAGTACCAATTTGCTTGAACTAGAAGAACTTCCTACAAAACAAAACAAACTTTGTTAGTTCTAGAATTCAGAAAAACTAATCATAAGAAAACAATAAATCCTAACTACTTCTACTCTATAGCCACTAAAACAAATTAGAACCGTTATCTAAATTCCCCGGCAACGGCGCTAAAAACTTATTCACTCACCTCAAGTACAAGGCTACGATGTAGTAATAATTCTCGATAAGACCGAGGTCGATCCACAGGGAATTAGAGAACACGTTCTAAGTTATTCCAGCAACTAGGATTTCAATAATTTAGAGGTTTCAATTGAGATGATTATGCTAAAACAGTAACTTGAGAGAAACAGTAACTAAAGGCACTAAGGCTTTCACGGATCCACTTGTAGTAATTCCATGTCAATCCAATCAATCCAAGCATAAAACTCAACTAGATTTGAAGTCCTATCTCTCATCTAGTTGAAAGATAAAGCACTAAACACATTCAATCCCACTCAAGTTGAACTTCCAAGTTCTAGTCTCATTCAACACATATAGAATTCGAAATCATAGCCTTCGAAGTAATAGCCATGCCTATGGACTATGGCTTGCTCAAGGGTTACCATAATTCGAATTTAATAAAGCAAAACATGATAATCTCAGAGAATTGTGAGGAATTCATGTCCGGAGCACATGAACTCTCATAAAACTTCTAAAAATATTAACTTTAAGAACTAGAATATTCAAAATTCGAACTTAAAGTAAAGCTACTTGAATTAAACTGAATCAAACATGAAATTGGCTACAAGTTTCGCCTCTCAGCCTTAGCTAAGAGATTCTAGCCGAGCATTGTCATACTACAACTAGAACTCATAAAAGAAAACTGGAAAACATAAAAACCAAAGTTTGGAGGGTTGCAAACACTCCACGACGGCTTCCTTCCTCTCCCACGAAGTTCCTTGGCTTCTATGATACCCTAGGAAGAGCCCGTAGGTGTCCTTTTATAGTGGGGAAGCTCTCTTGCGTCCGAAAAATCTAAAAATTGCGTAAGGTTACGCAATGCATAGAGAATTTCGGAGCCCGAAGTAGAAAGCTGCTGTCTTTACATAGGGCCAACCGGTCGTGACCTGTCGGACTAGGCTGGCTGACCGGTCTTGACTGGTCGGACCCGTCCAAAATTAGTCCAGCAAGTACAGGAAGGCGTTTGACCTGCTGGCCGATCGTTCTTGACTGGTTGGACCAGACTGGTCCTTTGTCCAGTGGGTTCCGAAGGTGTGGCCGACTAGTCTTGACCAATCAGGGCTCCCATGGCCGACCGGTCACGACCGGTCGGACCTTCTTCTCTCCATTTTTTTCTTCCTTTCTTTCTTCTTTTCTCTTTTCTACTTGATTTCTTCTTTCTTTAGTCCTCCTTCAATCTTCATTCAATGGCTCTAAGTGGACCCTTTTCATCTCCAAGTGGGTAAAGTCCGCTCTCATTCCTACAATCACAAAACATGCGTTAGATGGGCCTTTTAAACATGCAACCCATGCATATAATGTGATGTAATGGGCAATGCAATGTATAAATTGGAGGTTCAACACCTACCCTAGCATTCAAGCGTCCCTGATCTCTTCAACTGAAACCTTGAGCTCTTGGAACATTTGTTGATTTAATTGATTTATTTTCGTTTTCTCTTACATAAACGCCTTCAAGGTATCCTCCATAGTGATTTAAGGTGGGGCCATGTTTGGTACAACATTTTGAATAGGTGGCCCTCTATGAAAATTGGTGAGATTGGCAATAGGACCATTCATCCAACTAAAATTTGGATGATTCCTCCAACTAGAATTATATGTGTTACCTATGGGTCCATTGAAAGGTTGTTGACAAGCATTTGTGGCACTCACTTTGTCATGCCCCGAAAATCGGGTGTTGGGTAGTCCGCGGCTCTCGACTCTTCTGAGCTAACTGTATTGTGCGGAAGCATAATTCAACAATTTAAATTAGGTGGCATCATAGGCAAAAGGCAAGATTAAACCAAACAGTGCAAGCATATTCTGAAGTGAAGGGAAAAACATACATACATACAATTCAAACAACCATCGGCCACTCAGCTGGGGGCCCGATACATACATGTCCAAATATATATATTATACGTGTCCAAAAATATCTTTATAATCATGGTCTAAAAGAGTGAACTGAGAAGACAGGTGTGACAGCCTAGAGCTACTCGTCAGCAAACTGGAAGAATAACTCTGCTGAGGTAGGGTCAGAATAGTCCTCGTCTGTCACCAACGCATCTACTGTTCCTGCATCAAGAGTATCTGGTTGGTGTTTTAAAACACCCCCCAGGTGGGAGTGAGTGATCAACTCAGTGTTATCATTCCCTAAGTTATATTTATCATCAACACTGTCAAGTACAAATAAAGAAACATAATCTCACAATCAATTCCTATGATAGTTGAATAATGCATGCAACTGTGCAATGCCAATGATATGTTCTAGAGTAATAAAATGGTGGGGCTCTTACACCTATCACCCAGCAACAACGAACATAATGCACGTAAAAGGGGTCAAGGCTGGCATAACCAAGAGGGCAACTAGACACCTGAGCACCTATGAGATGCATGTATGATTACCAGGTATTTATTTAATCCGTTTTCAACCATCAGCATTAGCAAGGCCAGGATACTTTAATTTATCACGAGTCATATGATAAGGATTTTGTGGCTCATCTCCCGAGATCCTCATTTCCATCGGGGTTCGTCACCCCTGGTCTATGATTGACAATCCAACGGTACGGGCATAGCCCAAGACTAAACAAATACAAGGTATGGGTCGTTACCCATGGTAAAGGATGGTAGGCTCGTCACCTAGCATCGGCGATCAAGACTCTTTGTATGACTATCTGAACCAATACAGGTCAAAGAGGCACAGACACAGTTACCCATTATACCGTGCATGGCCCATGAGCTATAACGAGTAGGTCGCCAGGAATGTGGACGCCTAATGATGGTGACTATATAACAATGGGAATTGTGGTATCCTGGACTTGGGGTATGTTTAGCAATGAAAAAAATAATAATAATCTCCCTCGGGACTAGACTAATCCGGTAAAATCAAATGAACGACGAGATCGGCTTAGCTAGGGCTGCTCAGCCGTGTTCTGTCTAAATCAACCGAACGAATCTGGGGCGGCCCAACCCAAGGCAGGCGGTCCCTTCATTAACAAGTTTTTCAGTACCAACTCCACACACAACAGTTCTATAATGTTCTAAACATGTTATAATACACCAATTGGTAAATAAACATTAAATTCAATACTTGACATTTCATTAAACACTTGACATGCAAAACACATCAAGCATATATTTCACAAATCAGTTCAAATAAGCATGGATTTCATATATCCTGGGAAGCATATTATAACAATAACACATCAAATCTATAAATTATAATTACGAACTATTCAAATGATTAACTTTGAAGAAATTCCACCCAAAACCCTAGATTTCATTACCCAACACTATCAAGGGCTGATAAAAACTAATTTAGGCGAATAGTCATCACCTGTGTGTGGGAAATCACACGTCCATGACGTCCAGAGTAAGAGAAAATAAGAGGAACCTTGCTATCTAACCTAATTCCAACCAAAGATTGAAATTAGAATCAACTAGACCAAAATTAATTGCTAATTCCTGCAATAGAGAGTATAGTTACATACGGTTATTGCTTGGTGCCAAGCAATTGAGAGGAACAACGACCTAATCGATGAATCCAAACAAAACCTAAGCCAAAACCCTAAAATCTAGATTTTGAATGAATTTGAGATGGGTTTGCCTTTTATAGGCCCAAATGATCATTTATTAGGTCAGTCACACAACTCACCCTCCAGGGTTTTGATTGAAGTTATGCGGTTCGAGGTATGGTCTTGGACATCCGATTCAAGCGAAATGTCAAGTCCAATAAGGTGAACGTAATCCCTTAGATTCATGATCGTTGGTCCACCAACGAATGGTCTAGATCTCTTTCAGATATTTCGGTCACCATTAAGGCTATTTTGGGAATAGGATTTCGTTGGCCTATATGATAGGTTTGTAGCGATCAAGGTTAGACACACATGTGCTACAATGAGGTGTATTTATTTGCATCCTAAAAGGACTTATTCGTGTTAATCCAGGTCTCTACTGTTAACACTCACCCATGTACTCGAGTCAAGTACGATCAAATCTGAGGGTCGTTAGACACTTGCTTTTGCAACATTTCTTGGAATGCAGGAATTGTGGGGCAATCTTGTGTAGAGTGTACATTAGTAGCACAAATACTGCACACATTCTCAGTGACTTCATTGGACTTTGAGGATTCACCCTTCCTAAGTTCCATGGCCTCAACTTTCCTTGTGAGGCTGGCTATCTTGGCGTTCATGTCTTCCTCTTCTCTGAGGATGTATATCCCTCATTTCTTGTTCGCTTGCCTCAAGTATAAGGCTGTGATGTAGTAATAACTTGGTGAGACCGAGGTCAATCCATAGGGAAAAGGTAAACTAATTCAAACTATTCTAATAACTTGAATCTAGAAAGTTTAAGAAAATAGTTTTTAAGAACTAAGTAGAAGCATTAAATTAAATAGAGAAATTTTGAGATTAAAGAGAAAACTAGAGCTTCAAGGATCCACTTGTAATAGCCTAATGTCAATCCATTCATCCAAGCACAAATACAATTAGAATCTAAGTCCTATCTCTTATCTAATTGGAAGATATTGCATTCAATCACAAACAGTCTTACTTAAATCTAGAAATCAGATTTCTAGTTCTAATGAAGCATATAGAACTTAAACTTATAGCCTTCGAAGTAACAGCCATACCAAGAGATCATGGCTTGCTCCAAGGTTACTACAATTCAAATCTAATCAAACCAATCATGGCAATCTCAGATAATTGCAAGGAACTCATGTTCGGAGTACACAAACTCCCACAAAACTTCTAAAAATTTAAATTTTATTCAAACTAGAACTTGAAAATCCAAAATTAAGAAAATGATACTTGAATAAACGTATTAAGCATTGAAACTAACTACAAACTTCACCTCTTAGCTTTAGCTAAGAGGTTAACTAAAATAAAGCACAATAAACTAGAACTAGAACTAAGAAAAGAAAGAAAAACTAGAAGTAAAAGGCTAAGAAGCCTCCTAAGACTTGAACTCCTTGCTCCCCTCCTCTTTCCTTGCTTAGCTCTCCCCAAAAACGAGTTTAGAAGCCCTTTTAGAAGCCTTAGAACCGTCCTTAGACCGCCTTAGGAAAGCCCTAATCAATTTGGAAACAAACTCCTCAAATTCGTAAAAATGTGCATTCTGTCTGTGTGGTTGTCGAGCAACCGACCTATGGCCTCGGGCGCCTGAAATTGCACAAAAATGGACAACAAGAAAATAGGTTTTTCGTCCAAATTTTGTGGGCCCAAACTTGTAGTGTCGGGCGCTCGAAGGCCATAATAGTAATTCTGTTACTCTGCAGGGTCACTTCCTGCATTCTCTGCATCTTGCTTTTACTAGCCTTGCAGCTCTGCAATGTGATTTTTCTAGTCATTTCAAGTCTTTTCACCTAATTTCTCCAAGGCTTTTTCTTCACTTCTTTGGCTCATCATAGCTTGGTATTTTAGTCACTATAAATCCTTCAAATTAGTATTCAATTCATGACATCTCTCTCTTTTACCTACAAACACAAAAATAAGCATAAGTCATTAACTTTAACAACTTAAACTATGCAATTATGCTATGAATTTGGGGTTCAGATTTGCATAATTCATGGCTCAACATTTCTCTCTTTATTGAAGAGGCCTGGAATTACTTGACTTGTTTGAGGTGTGCCAAGATTGGGCTTTCTCGGTCAACATGTCAAAGTAAGCCCATGCTTCCTCTGGGTCTTTACTCATGAACTCGCTATTGCACATCATCTCTATGAATTGGCGCATGTTGGAACTCAATCCATTGTAGAAGAAGCTTATAATTCGTCAAATCTCATTGACATGATATAGGCAAGCGAGTAGGAGGTCCTTAAATCTTTCCCAACTCTGAAAGAATGTTTCACACTCTTTAACCAAGAAATTCATTATAGCTCTTCGAAGGGTATTCGTTTTATGAGCCGAGAAGAACTTTTTCAAGAACTCTCGGGTCATCTCATTCCATGTCCTTATCAATCATGGTCTAAGAGAGTAGAGCCAAGCCTTGGCTTTTTCTTTCAAAGAGAAGGGAAATAGTTTAAGTTTTATTATATCTTCAGTAACATTAACATATTGTAGAGTAGCCACAACCACATCAAATTCTTTTCGATGTAAATATAGGCTCTTAGAGTCTAGCCCATGAAATTTTGGTAAGAGTTGAATCACACCGGCTTAATATCAGTGTTCCCTGCATTGGTTGGAAAAACCATGCATGAGAGTGTAGTTGCCCTAGCCGGTTGTAGATAATCACATAAAGCTCTCATTGGAGGAGCATTGTGCACCTCATTCTCTCCTACTTCTTCTCGATTTGTATTTGTAGCTGGAGTAGGAGGTGGAGGATTCCTCAAAAGTTTTTGTTGGTTATCAGACATACCTCCCGAACTTTCACAATTTTTCAAGTATTTTCTCACTCGTTTTCGAACCGAGAGGCTTTCAACTAAACCTCCTTTGGTTTGGAGACGGTTTGTGTGATCATGTTCCCAATGGGACATAAACCACACAAAGCACAATCTAAATTAAAACCCAAATCCTAAAACAAAAATCTAAAACCTATAAAATCTGGAAAAAAAAAAAAAAAACTAAACTAAACTAGAAGGAGTTCTAAGTTAGAAGGATGTTATCCAAGCACTTGAACTAGATAAAATTCTTACAAAACAAAACAAACAATGTTAGTTCTAGAAAAATAAGAAAACCTAGTTCTAGGAAAACTGAAAATCTTACCTAACTATCTATTCTATAGCTACTAGAACAATTAGAACCATTTAGCCTACAAAATCCCTACCAACGACGTTAAAAACTTATTCGCCAACCCCAAGTGCAAGGTTGCAATGTAGTAATAATCGATCATGAGATCGGAATGTCCTCAAGGATGAGTAACTAAACCAATTCCAACTCTTCTAACAGATTGGAATAGTAAAGTTAAAAAATTCAGATTTGTATAACTAAGTAAAAATAGGAAATTAAATAAGAAAAAATCCAAGAATAAAGAACAACTAGAGCACCTAGATCTAGAATGAACTTGTAGCACTACGAAGCAACAACCATACAAGGAGATAATGGCTTGATCTAGGGTTACTACAATTCAAATCTCATTAAACCAATATGATCATTCTCATAAACTTATAAGCAACTTATTTCCGAAGCACACAAACTCTCAAAATCATCTAAAAATATCAACTTCTATTCAACCTAAAACTTGAAAATCCAAAACCAGAGCTTAGAGTACTTGCATGAACGAAGCATTAAATCTAACTACAAGCTTCACCTCTTAGCCCTAGCTAAGAGGTCTAGCCAACCATGAACATGATTGATCTAGAAACAAACAGAAAAATTAAGAAAAATATAGAAGAAGTAGAAAAACCCTAGGTCAGAGGAGTTGTAGATGCTCCACTTCGATCCTTTCAACCTCCAGCAACTTCAGAACGCTTCTAAAATGGATTGGGAAGACTATAGATGTGTCCTTTTATAAAAAATTGCACCACCGCCTTAGAATCTTCAAGAAATTGCATAAGGAGTTACGCAGTTTTGGGTTGGTGGCCGACCGGTCCTTACTTGCATAGCAATGAATAAAATAGAAAATCGAACTCTGGTTCTTCTGGCTGACCGGTCAGGCGACTAGTCGGAAATTGCATTTTTTTGTCCAACAATGTTTTACAAAAAAAATGTCTTCCACTTTTGAATTTTGTATCCATACTATTAGATGACTCTTCATCTTCTTTATATCTAGACCATCTATTTTTGTTTGCCTCTTCATTTTCTTTAGATTTAGACCATCTATTTTTGTTTGCCCTATAATCTCTAAACTATATAATGCCTCGAGAAAAAAAAAAAAAAAAAAAACTGTAAATTTTCTCTTTGCCTCTACGGGTTCGCATGGAGAGAGAGAGTCTCTCTCCTCCCCTCTCTTTCCGTAATCTGTCTAGAGATCGAAAACAAATTTGGTGTGAAACCTTTAATGCGTGGGAGCACTAGGTGGGTCCTACCATGATATTTGTGAGAAATCCACTCCAGCCATCTGTTTTGTGACCTCATTTTAGGACGTGTGATAAAAAAAAATGAGCCGCATCCAAAAATCAAGTGGGCCGCACTAAAGTAAAAGGTGGGTAGGAAAATTTTCTCAATGCTTTTGAGTTGCTGCACACACGCCTCATAATGCATGTTTACATTTAGCATCACAGTGGTCACCCTACTCACCTGTCATCATCCCCACCATAGAATTTTGATGACTCCCATGCACAACTATCTAAACAAGTTCAAATGTGAAGATACGTGTCATAGTTTTATGTCAATCCTGACCATCCAACTTGCAGTCGTAGCATAACCCAAAAATCGCATGAGTAACAATCTGATTCTACCTATCTAATTTGGGCTCGGATCGGGTACTACCCCCACCAAGACGCAGCTGGAGACGGACGGGTACGTGTCACCTCTGCATTGGTGGAGAGAATGTGGGACCCACACCTCGATAATAGTGGAGAGCTGACAGACTTGTAACATCAGCCGGGTCCCACCTGCTCTCCACCAATGGCGAGGTGACACATACCCATCCGTCTCCAGCCACGTCCTGGTGGGGGTAGTACCCAATCCAAGCCCCTCAAATTTGGACTATTAACTTTTTTGCTTTTAACCATCCATTTGAAAGCTACCAATGGAAAGGTTAGTGTGATTTTTTATGCATGCTCTATGATCAACAATGTGCCCACAGTTTGGATGGTTTTCATATCCAGATGATGAATCACCACCGTTTGAAAGAGGGGGTAAAATTTATACTACGGAAGCCATTATGTACAACACAATCAAATTGAATTTTACTTAAACAATGGATTCGGATCAGGATCTGAACAATCCGATGTTTATAGGGATTCTTGGGTTGAATGTGGATTTGGTTATTTATAAATGTATCGGACATGGATTTCACCTTTTGAATCTGAGTCAGATTGAGATTTACATATTTTCCAAACTGGAGTCGGATTCAACTACATCCGCTCCCGATACGACCCCCTTGAAAGCCCAACATTTTATGGTAGGGGATACTTGAGATTGGATAATCGTAACACACGTGTATGACTAATCTGACGGTCAGCATCGGTCCTGCTGCTGACAGTTGGTTTCTACACCTTCCAACGAACAGATATGAATTACATGATCCTCCATCCAATACTATGCTGAGGTTTGGACATTTGAGAGAAAGCTCAAGTGGTGACGCCAGCTTAGGGTATTACAAAAAAACGAGGCAGATCCGAAGCTCAAGTGCCCCCACGAAGTTTTTAATGGTTGGCGTTCGATCCCCACTATTTTCTGTGCTGGGTCCACTTGAGCTTTTTGATCTGCCTCATTTTTTGTGTCATGCCCTGAAATGATCTCGCCAAATGGATGGACCGCGTGGATACAACACATACATCATGGTGGGGTCATTGCTGCACCCGGTGTAGCTAACGCGTGGGTGTAGCAAAATTTTACTCGACATTTGAGCATGATGAAAGGGCGCGGCCGAGATCCAGCCCTTCATCCAACTCTGTGTGACCTTATCCACAAGTTGGATGACAAATAAACATTACATTGGGCTTTAGGAAGTTTTTAATGACGGACACGTTCAATCAAACTATTTTTCCATGGTTTAGTCCACTGAGATTTGAATCTGCCTCATTTTCGAGCTCATGCTCTAAAATTATGAATGCTGTTTGGGGCCACCAGCCAAACCGCGTCCGCTGGAGCCACCGGACTTTTCTCAGTTGAGAGTGCATCCTCGTTGCATAATCCCATAGAAAGTAATTGCTTTCCCATATATATTTTTTTTTATTTACTGTAGTCTCTTGATTGAGAGAAAATTTTTGCTTACCCATTGCTTGCGTACTTATATAAGTGTAGATCCCAGCCGTTGGTGAGATCTGTATCTCGAAGGGATTTTAATACTTCGATTGCGAGAGAGCGGATTAGGTGAGACCCCGGCCTCACCCAAGACGGTGCTGCCCTTACCATGGGGTTATCATGGGCCCACCTTGATATATGTGTTATGTATCCACACCGTCCATCCATTTTTTCAGATCATTTTATGACATTATACTAAAAATGTAACATATCCAATTATCAGGCAGACCATACCATATGTTCATTAACCATTAATGGGCCACAAATTTTGGATCAAGCTTATATTTGTATTTTTCCTTCATCCAGGGTTATATGATCTTGTCAACAGATTAGATGGGAAATAAACACTACGGAAACATTAAGTTGTACCCTAAGAAGTTTTTAATGGTAGAACTGTCAATCACCACTGTTTCTTATGGTATGATCTGTTGGAGGAGCCTTCAAACTGTGCAACGTTCTGGTGCTCAGACCGGTCGGGCGACCGGTCTGACTTTAGCCCAAAGAGCACAGTAGGTCCCTAGACTGTTTTTGTGTGCCCTAGACCGGTCGGGAGATCAGTCTGCAGTGGGCTTCGACCAGTCAGGCGACTGGTCGGTAATGAGGCGGTGTGTAGAATATTTTGTGATTTTCCTCTGGACAGTTTTTATGTTAACTCCGACCGGTCGGCTGTACACGTGTTTTCTTACACTGTTAAGCGGTTGTGCATAAGATGTTTCTATTTTCGGGATTGTTGCTATTATATATGGCATGAATTTGAACTTAGATGGCATCCTAAGGTGTCCAAAGTTTTCTAAGTGTGTTAGGAAGATGGGAGAATGTTTTGAGAGAGAGAGAGAGAGAGAGAGAGAGAGAGAGAGAGAGCTTGGGTTTTCTCTGTGTTTTCATTACTTGTTGACTGTCAATCTCTGTAATATTCTGGAATCATAGTGGATTGCTTTGTGCCATGGTTTTTTATCCATTGATGGGTTTTTCCACGTAAATTTGGATTTTCTCTTGTAGTTGAATGCTTGTGTGGTTTGATTGCATTACGTTTCTCATTTGATCATATATTTTACTGTGTTATTCAGCTTTCACTTCCGCTATCGGCGTCATTATCCCCAACAAGTGGTATCAGAGATAAAGTTGGGGTGGAGTAGAATTCGGATATGAGACAAGAAGATGGGATCAAGTACAAGGTTAGAAGTAAAGAAGTACTCCGGCAAAAATAACTTTGAACTATGGAATGTGAAGATTGAATTCTTCCTAGTTCAACAGGGGCTTGATGAAGCTTTTGGAAAGCGACCTGAGGCTATGAAAGAGGATGAGTGGACGAAGCTCGATAAGAGGCTAAAACCTCAATCCTGTTATGCCTTACAGATGATGTCCTCTATCATGTCACGAAGGAGAAGACTGCGGCTGATACGATGGCAAAGTTAGAGAAATTTTATGCTAAGAAGTCTCTATTGAAGTTAGAGAAGGTTTATGCTAAGAAGTCTCTAGAGAATCGCATGTATCTGTTGATGCTGTTGTTCACCTTGAGGATGGTTGAGGGGGCGGATGTGGAGGACCACTTATACACATTCAATCAACTAGTTTGCAGGTTGGTGAAGATAGATGAGCCGATGAATGATGAATATCAAGCATGCATGCTACTGAATTCTCTTCCAGATTCATATGAGTCATTTAGGGACTCTGTGTGCGCAGGGAGAGAGACCATTAACATTGAGACCATTATCTCGGCCCTTCAGTCGAAGGCGATGAGAAAGAAAGGTGGTGACGTGGGTTCTCGTTCTTCCATAGAGGCACTGATTATGAGGGAAAGAAGTTCTGAGCATGGTGGGGGATATTCTAAATCGGGATCCAAAGCCAATGACAAAAGGAAAGCCAAGGTGCATTGTTGGAGTTGTGGTCAGGAAGGCCACATGAGAGGGGATTGTCAGAATCCCAAGTTGAAGTAAAAGAAGTATGAAAATTCTTCTAAAGATGGAGCTAATACCATATAGGATGGTGACAATCTTTGTGAAGTTCTGATTGTATCCGGCAATGGATCTCATGGTAGAGAGTGAATCTTGGATTCAAGGGCTTCATATCACGTTTGTGCTGACTAGAATTCATTCACGACATACAGGGAGTATGGTGGTGAATTGGTGTTTATGGGAGATGGCTACACTCATAAGGTGATGGGTATTGGTACGGTGCGCATCAGGATGTTCAATGGGATCGAACGAGTCCTGAAAGATGTGAAGCGTGTCCCCAAGATGAAGATGAATATAATTTCTCTTGGTGCACTCGAGGTAAAAAGGGTGTGTGTTCATCGGCTACGATCGTTATTGTAAAGTGATGAAGGGGGCACTCGTGTGGATGAAGGCGTGGAGGTGTGGTCATTGTTACAAGTTGATCGGGAGCATGTTTCATGGTGGAGCTACGGGATCGGCAGTGGGATCCACGGTTGCTCGTATGTGGCAAGTGCCTAAGGGCCACATGAGAAGAGTGAAAAGGGGCGTAAAAGTGCAAGGCTAAGGTTGATGGAGGCACGAGAAGTGGTGGAGCTATGATGAAGATGAGATGACAAAGATAGCAAGGATGGTTTGATTCAACGTTTAAAGCCTCAGTGGAGATTGTTGAAGGAGCCTTCAAATTGTGCAACGTTCGGGTGCTCAGACCAGTCGGGCGACTGTTCTGACTTTAGCCCAAAGAGCACAACAAGTCCCTGTATTGTTTTCATGTGCCCTAAATTGGTCGGGCGACGGTCTGCAGTGGGCTCCGACCGGTTGGTGGTGAGGCAGCGTATAGAATGTTTTATGATTTTCCTCTGGACAGTTTTTGTGTTAGCTCCGACCGGTTGGGCGACCGGTCGGCTGCGCACGCGTTTTCTTATGCTGTTATGCGGTTGTGCATAAGATGTTTCTATTTTTGGGATTCTTGCTATATATATATATATATGGCATGAATTCGAACTTAGATGGTATCCTAAGGTGTTCAAGGTTTTCTAAGTGTGTTAGGAAAAGGGGAGTGTTTTGAGAGAGAGAGAGAGAGAGAGAGAGAGAGAGAGAGAGAGTTAAGGTTTTCTCTGTGTTTTCCTTACTTGTAGGCTGTCAATCTCTGTAATCTTCTAGAATCATAGTGGATTGCTTTGTGCCATGGTTTTTACTCGTTGAGGGGTTTTCCCACGTAAAATCAGATTGTCTCTTGTGGTTGAATGCTTGTGTGGTTCGATTGCATTATGTTTCTCATTTGATCACATATTTTACTGTGTGTTGTTCGGCTTTCGCTTTCCTGATCAGTTGAGGCCATTATGATAAAAATGAAGCAGATCCAATCATCGGGTGGACCATGTAAGGGACTCATAGTCTTAGGTTAGGTCCCACCTAATCCACTCTCGAGCTCTCTCCTCTTTTCTCTCTCTTTCTAAATCTCTCAGTGCAGACGCAGATTTTTAGCGGAAGCCTTTTAGGAGGAAGTTCTTGTGTTGTAAAATTACGTGGGGCCACGGTGATGTTCTCGAGAAATCCACCCTGTCCGTCCTTTATGTGAGCTCATTTCATGACGTGAGACAAAAAAATGAACTAGATTCAAGACTCAAGTGAGCTGCACTAAAGGAAAAGGTGAGTAGGGCAATTCCAACCGTTGAAACATCCCTGGGTCCACAGTAATGTTTATATGCCATTCATACCATTTATAATGTCATTCTTATTGGGATGAACTGGAAACAAAAATATTAGCCTGATTCAAAAGTTCTGTGGCTCCACGAATATTTCAATTGTAGACGCTTAATCCTCACATTTTCAACTCACTTGAGTCTTGGATATGGCTCATTTTTTGCCACACGTCCTAAAATGAGCTCATAAAATGGATGGATGGAATGAATTTCTCACAAACATTACGGTGGGCCCACCTAAGTTCCTAGTGTAGTAACTTCCTGCAAAAGCTTCCGCCGAAAATCCCTCTAAATCCGTACGCTTTTATTGTCCTAAGTAGAGCTAGGCACAAACCAAGCCAGCTCGAAAGCTAAACTTTGATTGGTTCGAATAGAAGTTCAAGCCAAACCAAGCCTCAAGTCAAGCTCGTTTGAAAAAATAAACCAAGCTCAAACTAGGGCAGTACCGGCTCGGCTCAGTTTGATTCAACTCGGTTTGATTCGGCTCGTACATTGTAAGCACACTGTACCATGTGGTGTGATGATATGATTTTATTTTGGGATCATGTCCTAAAATGATACGTAAAAATGAATGGATGGCGTTGATAATACATAATACATATACATAAATGCACACTATTTCCTTGCACTTGTAAAATTATTATTGTGTACTTTTATTTGAGAAAGGCTCTTACATGTCTATTTTGAAGTTGCACTCCTCCTTTGGAGGATTTTAAACATTATATAGTAAGATACTTTTGTATTTTTTTTCTAACTTTTAAATTCTTTTATATTTAAACAAACAAACAAAAAAAAGAGCTACCACCTGCTTGAACTCGGCTCGGCTTGGTTTGAAATTTTTTACCAAATTGATCAGGGCTTGAACCAGATTTTTCTGGAGCAAACCAAACTCGGGCTGCATGGGTTGGCCCGAAACCCAAACCACAATCCACAAACTAGGGTGGTACGAAAACAAGCCAAACCAAAGTAGGACTAACTCAGCCTGCCCATATCGATGCCCACCTCTAGTCCTAAGTAAACTCAGTTGTACCCACTGTGAATGTATGTGGTTTATCCACACCGTCTATCCATTTTTCCTCTTCATTTTAGTGGTACTTGAGCCCAAAATTGAAGCATATCCAAAACTCAAGTGGACCATACCACAAGAAACAGTGGGAAGAATGATTTCCACCATTGAAACCTTCCTTAGGCCCATGGTGATGTTTATTTATCATATAAACCGTACATAACATCACAAAGACATGGATGAATGGAAAAAAACAAATATAAGCTTGATCCAAAACTTATGCGGCCTCCATGAATTTTTCAATGGTAGGTGTTCAATTCTCACGGTTTCCTGTGGTGTGGTCCACTTGAGCTTTGCATATGCTTCATTTTTGGGCTCTAAGCCCTAAAATTATTTTGTTTTGCAGCCCACTGGTGAAACTATTAGGATCATCTGATGGTGCAGTAACACCGTGGCCATCCAAAGTGGGGCCCAACAACTCAAGTAATGCAGCCATGCCTGCATGAGTAGGAGGAAACAATTTTTTATTTTTATTTTAGGTCGCCTTGGAAGCATGATACAATGCTCAAGCCCTGTTCTTGTGCAGTTCTGTTCAGTGGGGTCCATGATTCAGTGATCCACACCATTGATAGGGTTCAAAGATTTCTTGGTTGAATTTTAACGTTTAACCAGGTTTCTTCTTTAACCGTCTATTTCTTGGCCACCTATGGAATGGTTAAGGTCATTCAAGTCCGCTGATCATTTGGTGCAAGGGTCATCCACGGTGAGGAACATCATTTCAGCAATTTGGATTACTGAACAATAGCACTCTGATCAATGATTTCCAATATTAAAATGAGTGATAATCATCTCCATCCAATTGTAGGTTAGCATACATACCCATCCATGTGAAAATGTCCCAAGAGAACACCGCATCTCAGCTATGAGAAATGTGGGCCTCATCATGAAGAAGGCTGTCCAATCTTCAGCCAGACCACCCAAAAATAAAGGACGGTTTAGATCAGACCGACCAACACTTCATAATCATACTAGCCTCATCTAACCGGTGCACCCGACATCTTGCATGACATAGATGCCACATATGCATTAGCATATATGAGCAGGAGAATATTAAACCGTCGGAATTTCCATACCCACCTTTTACTTTATTGCGACCCACTTGAGTCTTGAGCCCCGCTGATTTTTTTTTTTTTTGTCTCACGTCCTAAAATGAGCTCACATAAAGAATGAACGGAAGTGGATTTCTCACAAAAATTATGGTGGGCCCACTTAAGCTCCCAGAGCAGGAACTTCTTGCCAAAGGCCTTAGACAAAAATCTAGGTTCCTATACTTGCTATTATAGGTAAAGTACGAGCTGACCTTAGGTCGGACCTGACCGACCTGAAGACAGGTCGGAATCATCCGATCTGACCTGGAGCCCGACTCCCAGACTTCGTCAAAGGACCGACCTCGGCCATGTGATGACCCGAGCCTTATCATTACAATTCCCTAATCTTAGGCTTACACCAACATTATAGGAGAGGGATTTGTAGAATCGTCAAAGGGTGCGTAAATGCCTCCGGCAACTACGAAACGACCCATAGATTTCGAAGATCCGAGATTCCCTCCACGAGGATTACGTTTCCTTATGAGAATATAACTCCAAAACCTAAGTCTATAAAAGGATACCTCCTCTTTACCAAAAAGGTACGAAAAAACTCTTACTCACCCAAGAGAATACTTACCCCAAAAAGCCTGGACTAACTTAAGCATCGGAGGACTAACGGCTAGTCCCCGGCCCCTCCTTTAGTTGTTGTTTATCCTTGCAGGTTTCAGAGAAAGAAATCAGCCTCTCTCTACATCTCGTGAGATCGATCATCGACCTCACCTTGTTCGTTGTTAAAATCTCAACAACAACAGTTGGTGCCGTCTGTGGGATCTTCACGACTGTAAAGCCGTATTCTCACCTAGAAGCTCGATACACTCCCTCCATCTTAAGCATAGTTACGATGGCTAGAAAAAGGAAATACAAGGGGAAAGCTCCCGCAATCGTTGGACCTTCTGAAGCCCCACATTCCGATGACGAAGGATCTGTTCCTGAAACGCCCACCATCCAGATCGGCGGAACATCATCTCACTTCGCTTAGCAAGGCGGACAACAGAGATCTCGTAACAGCGGGATCAGATTGTCCGCTCCCAAAGAACAAGTGTGAGGTGTCGCCGAACGTTTGGGAGGGGTAGACGAAAGATTCGGATACGTCGATCAAAGACTTGATGAGATCAAGGCTCCCCTAACCGGCCTGGTTCAATCGACTCCGGTCTACAGACCTAACGATGAGCCTCAATGATCTCGTCAAACTCAACAACCACAATGTTCTCAATGACCAGTTCCAAATCAAGAACGTGCCGAAGAAGACGAAGTTGCTAGTCGAGCAACAAGGGCAAAGTCTCGGTCAGCAGTAGATTTGCCCACAAGCAACCTACGCCATAAGTTCAAAGAAAGAAGATTAGCTCGATCGTTTGGATCATGCCCAAGCCGACTTTGATGTCGCTGACCGAGTGGACGACAATATAAACCCACTAGAAGCCGAGTTGAAAGAACTTCTTGAACGGGTAAGCGATATCTAGAGAGCACAGCGTGCTCGAGCACCTATTGCAGTGGATGCATTGGTCGACTCGTCCGAATCATCGTTCACTGAAGAAATCCGCAAGGAACCACTTCCTAACGGGTTCAAAATCCCTCAACTCAAACAATATTCCGGGATAGGGGATCGAGCGGAACATTTAGAAAATTTTAAGGTCCGAATGGAACTCCTCGGAGCCAGCGGACACATCATGTGAAAGCCTTCCCTTTGTCACGACGAGCTCAGCGTGGACTTGGTTTCGAAACCTGAAAACGAGGTCAATCAGCTCATTTGCCCAGTTGAGTAGGGCCTTCGCTACTCAATTCATCGGGAGTACCGACCCGAGGAAGCATTCAACCCATCTCGCTACAATCAATAAAAAAGAGGACGAGTCTTTAAAAGACTACCTCACACGTTTCAACGTCGAAGTTGTATAAGTTGAAAATCTCTCTTATGACATATTACTCCACACTATGATCTGAGGATTACGCGATCGAAAATTTCTCTGGTCCGTTGGTAAAGAGACACCCCAGTTTGTGGCAGAATTCTTAATCGAGCTGCCAAACACATCAATGCGGAGGAGTTGGTCAACGCGCATAAATCATCCTCTAGGAACAAAGATCACCAGGAAGGAACCAGCTCGAAAAAACACAGGCTGGATTGGAGATCACCAGGTCGGAACAATACTACCCGATGAGTCAAAGCCTCAACCCCACGATTTGAGAAGTACACACCGCTCAACAAAACCATCGAGCAAGTGTACTTGGCAGAAAAAAGGCAAGCACATGTTTGGGCAACCTACGAAGATCAAAACTGACCCCAACAGATAGTCAAAATCAAAGTACTGCTTGTATCACAAAGACCACAGACACAACACAGCAAATTGTTTCGACCTGAAGCGACAGATAGAGATCCTTATTCAGAAGGGATTCTTAAAAGACTACATTGCCCAGCGTCAAGAGGATCGGAGGGCTGTAGAACAGATTGACGGGCAGATCAACAATGATCCCGTGGAAGAGATCCACATGATCTTTGGCAGGCCAACCACCGAAGACTCCGACAATTCCCGAAAGGCCTACGTACGGCAAGGAAGAACGTTACAACCAGGACCCTCTGTGAACATAACCAGCCAACCTTTGAAGGTCACAAAGGTTGCCTCATGTGCAATAACGTTCACTGAGGAGGATGCCCGAAGTGTTCTGCACCCACATGACGATTCCCTCAAAGTCTCAATGATGGTCGCCAAAAAGGAACTCCACGGGATGATGGTCGATACAGGAAGCTCGACGGACATCCTGTACGCCACAGCATTCGAGAAGATGAAAATCGACCGATCTAGGTTAAGGCCAGTCAAAACCGCCTTAACCGGGTTCACAGGGGACATCGTCATGTCGGAAGAAGAAATAATTTTCCAGTCATAGCAAGGGAGGAGCCTAATCAAAAAATGATCATGGTCGATTTCCTCGTGGTCAACACCCCTTCCGCCTATAATGCAATCATCAGCTAACCCATCCTTCGAGTTCTCAAAGCCGGTATTTCTATCTACTAACTAACTATGAAGTTCGAAACCGACGATGGGATCAGAGTGGTCAGAGGAGATCAGCAAGAATCTCGTCGATGCTATAAGCTAACCCTACGGGGGAAAAACAAAAATTCAGTTTCAACTGTCTCACATACAACCCCTCTGGATCCAAGAGGAGAAACAAAAGAGCGCGGATCACCCGCCAAAGAGTTGGTCGAAATCCCACTTATGGACGATGACCAGACCCGCGTTGTGAAGATAGGATCTCAGTTGGAAAGCGATGTATAGAAAAGACTGACCATTTTCTAAAGGAGAATGCAGATGTCTTTGCATGGTCCCATCAAGATATGCTAGGAATAAGTCCTGAAGTGATGGTCCATCGGCTAAATGTCGACCCGACCATCAAGCCAGTCTATTAAAAACGACGTCCCTTTAACACAGAAAGATATGTTGTGATTGAAGAGGAGTCCAAAAACTGTGTCGGGCAGAATTTATCTAAGAGATACGCTATCCAGACTGGCTTGCCAACGATGTCTTAGTAAAGAAAGCCAACGGGAAATGGAGAGTTTATGTGGACTACACCGACCTAAACAAAGTCTGCCCGAAAGATAACTTTCCACTACCCAGGATAGATCAGCTCGTTGATGCAATGTCGAGGTATGAGCTACTCAGCTTTATAGATGCCTACTCTAGGTATAATCAAATTCAGATGTACGCTCCTGACAGGCAGAAAACAACATTTGTTACGAATCGAGGTCTGTACTGCTATAAGGTGATGCTATTCGGGCTCAAAAATCCCGAAGCAACATATCAACGTCTGGTTAATAAAATGTTTACAAACCATAGAGGTTTACATGGATGACATGCTTGTTAAAAGTCTGAAGTCGAAAAACCACGTGGACGACATCCACACCATGTTCGAGATATTAAGAAAATACCGGATGAAGCTCAATCCCAACAAATGTGCCTTCGACGTAGGCTCGGAAAAATTTCTTAGCTTCATGGTAAATTAAAGAGGGATTAAGGCCAACCCGGAGAAAATCCAAGCTCTCATCGACATGAGCTCGCTCACCATCGTGAAAGAAGTTCAGCGTCTGACTGGTCGGGCCTTCAATCGGTTCATCTCTAAAGCCATTGATCGATGTCTCACATTCTTTAAACAACTTTGTAAATGCAAAGAAATGATCTAGACACCAGAATTCGAACAGGCCTTCCTCAAGCTCAAGAACTCCCTCGGATCCCCGCCTTTGCTATCTAAACTAATGCAAGATGAAGAACTACTTCTATCCTTAGCAATCTCTCCAGCAGCAGTCAGCTCGGCCTTGATCCACGACAATTAGGGAACATAGAGACCGGTTTACTATATCAGTAAAGCTCTTCTTGATGTAGAAACTCGATACTCGTGCCTTAAAAAATTAGCATTGGCTTTGATCACTTCGGCAAGGCAACTGCGACCTTATTTTCAAGCAAATCCAATAGCAGTGTTAACTGATCAGCCATTGCGACAAATGTTGCAAAAACCAGAACTTTCAGGACGTCTTGCCAAATGGGCCATCAAACTAGGTGAATTTGATATACGATACCGACCTCGAGCTGCCAAAGGACAAGCAGTAGCCGACTTCATTATCGAGCTAACCAGCCCCTCGGACATCCAGTGCGATCACGACCCGAGATAGCCTTCCGGTGAAAAAATGCTGAAAAGCTCTTTCGGAGATGATCTCACAACGTCTGCATGGTCATTACACGTCAACGGATCATCTAATTCATAAGGCTACGGAGCTGGCCTCATCTTAGCCTCACCAAAAGGAGTGAAAGTCTAGTATGTGCTTCGATTCGGCTTTCGAGCCTCTAACAATAAAGCCGAATATGAAGCCCTCCTAGTTGGCCTCCGCCTTGCTTCTGAGATAGGAGTTCGAGAATTGAAGGTGCATAGTGATTCACAATTGGTGGTTGGACAAGTGACAACAGAATATCAAGTAAAAGGGAACAAGATGTGTGCATATCTAGCAAAAGCCCAAGAATTGCTATATCGCTTCGATCATTACAAGATCGTTCAGGTCCCGAGAACTCAAAATACTAATGCAGACTCACTGGAAAAATTAGCATCATCTGTAGACGACAAGCTCAGTAGGACAATACCAATCGAATTCCTCCCCCATCGAAGCATATCTCAGGAGGAGATGATCGAAGTATATCCAGCATTAACAAATTCGAGCTAGATGGATCCCATCATCCGATTTCTACGACGAGGCGACCTGCCTGAAGATAAAAGAGAAGCGCAAAAAATTCGATACAGATCGGCTCTCTATATGTTGATCGATGAAATCCTCTACAGAAAAGGGTTTTCTCTACCATGCCTACGTTGTGTAGGACCTGAGGAGGCTGATTACGTACTACGAGAGATCCATTTTGGCAGCTGTGGTAATCATTCTGGAAGTCAAACACTCACACAGAAAGTAATTCGACAAGGGTACTATTGGCCTACTATTTAGGGAGATACTTGGGAGATTGTAAAAAAGTGTGACAAATGTCAGCGATTCTCCCTAATTCTCCATCTGCTGCCTGAAGAGCTCACTCCCATGTCTCGACCATAGCCATTCGCCTAGTGGGGGATTGACATCATTGGTCCTCTTTCAACAGGCAAGGGGTAAGTGAAATATGCAATAGTCGCCGTCGACTACTTCACAAAGTGGGCCGAGGCGGAGCCACTAGCTACTATTACAGAGATTAAAACTACGGATTTCATCTGGAAGTCGATCGTATACCGGTTTGGGATCCTTAATACCATAGTCACCGACAACGGACGTCAGTTCAACAATGCAAGATTTCAAAAATTCTGCAACAACTTGGGCATAAAAAATGTCTACTCATTTCCTCATCATCCGTAAGCCAATGGCCATTGAAGCCGTCAATAAAATCATAAAAAACCATCTCAAAACAAAGCTCAGAGAAAGGAAAGGAGCATGAGTTGAAGAACTTCCAGAAGTACTATGGGCTTATAGAAACACAGCTCGGTCCACTGCCGGGGAAACGCCATTCTCCTTAGCTTTTGGAGTTGAGGCCGTGATTCCGATGGAGGTCGAAATGCCCACCAATCAAACAGGTCGTCACTAGCTCGACCAAAATGAAAATCAGCTATGGATGAATCTCGATCTACTAGACGAAGTAAGAGAACTTCTCAAGTGAAAGTAGCAGCGTATCAGCATAGAGTTTAGCGATATTACAATTCATGGGTAAAGAAACAACGGTTCAGAGTAGGCGACCTCGTCCTTCGAAATGTCAGAAAAGATGCTAAAGAGAAAACTGGTGTGTTTAGCCCCAATTGTGAGGGACCATACAAAATACTCACCTCACTTCGTCCCGGCACCTACTGGCTCGAAGACATGGAAGGCCGACCTCTTCCTCACTCGTAGAACGCTGATCACCTTAAGGTCTACTATCTATGAAAGGTTAGATCCTCAAATGACGCGAAAGTTTGTATATCAAACCCTTCTTTCAATAAAGATAGACCTTTTTCGATATCTTTATTCTTAAAGTCAAACATGTTTACAAACTAAGTTTAACGCACATAATGTCTTTGGCAAAAGCAATCTAAGTTCGGTCATAAGATCGTGAGATCAGATTTGCTACACTATAAGAAGGTCAAGGACTAGCAAAGGAAGTTCAAGCTCGATCACTAGGTCGTAAAGCTGAATTACCACGCTACACAGAACAAGCATGACCCCAAATGATCAGGAGCTTGACGCGAGCTTAAGATCATAAAATGAAAGAAAGCATGATAACTGAGTCGATCTAGTCGCGAGCTACGCGACCCATTCACTCAAACTACTTAGATGAATTTCAATCAAGTACGGAATAAAATAAACACCATAGCTATCACAAAAAGCATATACTAATGCACAAGTGATGAAGGTAAACAACCCAGAAGGGCCGAAAATATTTTTGCCTCAGAAGGGCATACATATAAAAAAAAATGTATGTGTATACATCTGTGGACAAAAAAAGAAAAAGAAAAGATAACATGTATTCTTCTAATCTTTCGCGACCTCCGATGGGCTCACTTCAATTGGAGCAGCCCCTTTAGTAGGTCCCTCCTCGACGACCTCATCTTCATCCTCATCGTTGTCCACGGGAGTGAGGTCGAGGTCCGAAAAATGCTTAAAGACGAGCCACCTGCAGTCCTAGAAGCCGTGGTTATACGGCTCCTTAGAAACTGCATTCAGCTTCTCCAGCTCAGCCTTCAGACCCTTGACCTTAGTCAAAGACTTCAGCGGACCTCCTTCAGAAGTCTAGCTAGATCCACCTTCTCCTCTTCGGCCATCTTCAGAGCAGTCTCAAGCGATTCGGCCTTGTTCTCGTCTGACTGAACCTTAGCCGAAGACTCCTTCAGGGCCTCCTCAAGAGATTGGGCATGTGCTTGGGACACCTCCAGCTTAGATCGTGTGACCTTCAACTTGGATCAGGCAGTCTTCAGCTCAAACTGAGCCGCCTTCAGCTCGAATAGGCTCTTCTTCAGCTCAGCCTTCACAGCTTCAGTCTTTGTCTTCCATAAAGACGCCGTGACTAGAGCCTTCTGCATCTGGTGAATCCGTTCAGCCAACGTCTGACGGATCATTATCAGTAAGGCCGAGTCCTTCAAAGAAACATGGTAATAGTTAGCAAAATAATCATAGATGCACAAAAAGGAAAAGAAGAAGGTAGTAAGAGATAGCTTACCCTGAGGGCTACTCTCTATTGCAACCCCAACTATCTGGTCAGGATCTGACATGGCCAGATAATTCGGATCATGAGGGATGCTACTGTTGACGTGCATGTACACGTTAACACCATCGATCCAGGTCGCAAACTGCTCCATGATCGGAGGCATGTCGACTTGATCTTCTCGCGGCTTAGCACCCCGAGCAGGAGCATTCGCAAAAGTTCAGGTAATTGGGGGGGAAGAGATGGACCAGCACCAGCAGAAGGTCGGGTAGAGGCTGCCTCAGTGGATTGTGTGGGGGTGCCAGACGAACTGGCGCGAGTAACAGGTCGGTTTATAGCCGGCTTGACCCGCGAGTCAGAGGTGTTCGAAACGTCAACAACCGGAACATTAGTGGCTGGAGGCCTGGTGGCTAAAGGCTCAACCCAGACTGGGGAGGAGCTCGAGCCCAAAGGTTTCCCAGACCCACACACAAAAGACTGGGGCAACTGTTGTTGCCTCTGAGCCTCAATAGCCACCCTCTTCGTCGAGGGCTCAGCAGAGCTCTGCTCGTGGTTAGGGACGTGAGCAAGAATCTTATGGGTCTTCGAGACTGCCTTCGGGGCTATGCCTGTCCCAGCAAATACAAAAAAATATGTTAGACAATCGGATACACAGGAAAGATAAGAAATGCCAACATTATTACCTATCAAACGAGTTGACCTGAATCGCGTACAGAGTCAACGGTTATTAAGTTGTGGAAGTCTCTCTCTTCAACAGAACAAGCTCGAGCAGCTCGAATCTGCTTGTCTTGTGCAGTAGAAAGAGCCACCCGGATGGTCGCTGAAGCTGCACATACAAAGGATACACGTCAGGAGACATAAAAAAGAAACTAAGGACGAAGACCAAAATGTCAGAGGCTCAGGTAGGTCGGAGTGCAGCCTGACCTGGTAGAGCAAAATCAGCTCGAACCCTGTACTTCAAAGGATAAAGCTCGTCCGGTGAAGACTCCCAACTCCCAGACACAAAGAACCACTTCCTTTTCCAGGTTCTAGTGGAAGACGACAAGCTGGTCACCACTGAGCCACCCTGGCCCGAGTGAGAGGAGAAATAATAAAGTCCTTGACCTCCCAGAGACTTAAGACAACACATTGAAAACAGCTCGTTTGAGGTCAGTTCTTTATTCCCAACCCTTTGTCATAGGATGTAACATCCCACCAGACATCTCCGGCCATTAGGTTGCAGCTGGCTTGGGGAAAGGCCTAGGATGCTAAGGACCTCACACATAAAAGGGTGCAGAGGCAACCTCAACCCGGCCTCTAGGTGCATCAGAGAGATCACCGTCTCCCCCTGGCGAGGTCGACTCGACTTATCAGCTCAATCGGGAACCCTAAATCTTATGGAATCCGGGATTTCATATGTTTTCCTCGTAGCATCCATCTTTTCCTAGGTAATCTATGAGGCCATGTAGTTTAACTCGAAAGGCTCCTTATGAGCCATCGTACTTCCAGCTATCGACTCAGGGAGCTCAGATTCCCCTTCATTCACAGGATTTGCTGTCTTGGAATGGGATTCCCTAGGGTCTATCTCCTGGGGCCCCATCGAAGGCAGGTCCTACTCAGAATCTCCGAACCTAACATTAGGAATCGCGTCAGAGTACGAGGTCTCCGACATGGTGAAAGAAAATATGCTAGAAAGAAAATGAGATCTCCTAAGGGTTGAAAGTGCGTACCACAAATACTAGTACACCGGCTTGAGAAGGAAGATCAAAATGGAAAGGAGGAAAAATCTGAAAGTCCAGAGAAAGGGAGTCCGAGAGTTAGAAAGACGAAAACTTCTAATTTTTCGCTAAGTCCTGAGTTTTATACTCATAGGGCTCTTTCGCATTTAATGCAGAGGCTCCACGTGGCAATCTCTTACTTGATCGTACAAAAAGTAACGCATAATATCAACACGTGCCGACTCCCAGTTCAGCAGTACTCTACGGGTGCTGCTGCGCCGTACGAGCGAATGATGGCGCCTCGATATTTTAAATGATGTATTAAATGTCGTTTTCCCACTCGTCAAAATGATGACGGTATAGCTACCAAAAGCTAAAAGTGATCAGGTCAGCTTATCTTCTTTAGCAAGTTACTCCCGAGCCAGACAAGCTAAATTCGAGAGTAGGGGGCTTCTGTTATAGGTAAAATACAAGCTGACCTCAGGTCGAACCTGACCTACCTGAAGACAAGTCAAAATCATCCGATCCGACCTGGAGCCTGACTCCCAGACTTCGTCAAAGGACCGACCTCGGCCATGCAATGACTTGAGCCTTATCAGTACAATCCCGTAATCTTAGGCTTTCGCCAAGATTATAGGAGAGGGATTCAGAGAATCGTCGAAGGGTGCGTAAATGCCTCCAGCAACTACGAAACGGCCCATAGATTTCAAAGATCCGAGATTCCCTCCACGAAGATTACGTTTCCTTATGGGAATATAACTCCGGAACCTAAGTCTATAAAATGATACCTCCTCTTTACCAAAAAGGTACGAAAAAACTCTTACTTACCCAAGAAATCACTTACCCCAAAAAGCCTGGACTGACTTAAGCATCAGAGGACTAACGGCTAGTCCTAGGCCCCTCCTTTAGCTGTTGTTTATCCTTGCAAGTTTCAGAGAGAGAAATCAGCCTCTCTCTACATCCCGTGAGATCGATCATCGACTTCGCCTCGTTCGTTGTTGAAATCTTAACAACAACACTTGCCATTCGGAGAGATTCTCGAAAGGGAGAAAAATGGGGAGAGGGGCTCACTCGAACTATTAAAATCCCCTCGAAATATAGATCTCACCCATGGCTGGGATCTACACGTATGTGGCGTACACAAGCCGAGCCATGGGGACATAGATTAGCTACTGAAATGGACAGTAGCGAGACCAGTAATGTCAGCACATTCTGTGGGCCCCACCATGATGTATGTGTTGCAACCACATTGTCCATCCATTTGAGAGATCATTTTAGGGCATGATGCAAAGAACGAGGTAGATCCAAAGTTCAAGTGGACCCCAACATAGAAAACAGTGGGGATTGAATGCCTACCATTAAAAACTTCTTTTGGCCACAGAAGTTTTAGATCAATCTGATATTTGTGTTTTACCTTATTCCATGTCTGTGTTAATTTATAAATAGGTTAGATCTCAAATAAACATCATGGTGGACCCTGGGAAGGTTTTAACGGTAGGCATCACTGTCCTCACTGTTTTCTTTGGTGGGGTCCACTTGAACTTTGATTTGCCTCGTTATTTGGCTCAAGCGCTGAAATGATCTCTCCAAATGGATGGACAGTGTGGATACAATACATTCATCATAATGGGCCACAGAAAGTGGCGACGTCACTTCAATAGTCGAACTCGCTACTGTCAAGTTCAGTAGCTAATCGGCGTCCAAGCCATGGGTGTAGCAAATTCTCTCTCTGATTGATTGTAATCCTCCTTGATTGTCGCTGTTTCCTCTCTTAATTGGCGTGAATAAAGAGATACATTATGGTGGGTCCACACATATCTATCCGTTCGTGAATAGAGGCGGGCAGGGGTAGGATGCAATCCCCTTCCACCCTGAAGACTATTAAATTAAATAGGGAATTTTATGTAATAGTACCTCATTAATGCCATATTTACATCCAAGTACCTTTTTATATATTTTCATCCTGATACCTCATTAACAGAGATATTGTCAAAAGGGTGTCAAAAGGGTACCTTCTCTTAATTATTGTTTAACTTCTATTACACTTTTTTTCTCAAATGACTAAAATGCCCACCTACTTAATGAAGATGCGTACAAAAATTAAAAAGATTACTGGAAATCTTAATGAGCTGTAATTCTATATAAAAAGTAGAATTTCATAACGCATCTTGCGTAGATACATGGATAACGGTGGGTGCTATGTGGGTCCCATCATGATGTATGTGTTTTATCCACGCTGTTCATCCATTTTTTTAGATCATGGTAAGACATGAGCTCAGAAATAAGGCTGGTACAATTCTCAGGTGTTCTGCACCATAAAAACAATGGTGATTGAATGCCTACCACTAAAAACTAACTAGGGCCCATTGTAATGTTTATTTTCCATCCAACATGTTGATTAGGTCACAGAGACCTGAATGAAGGGAAAATACAAATTTCAAGTTGATCCAAAACTTTTATAGCTCCTAAGAAGTTTTTAATGGTGGCCATTGAATCACCACTATTTCTTATGGTGTCGTCTAATTAGAGATTTGGATCTACATAACTTTTGGTTCATGCCATAAGATAATTTGGAAAAATGAATGCACGACGTGGATAAACCATATATATCATGGTGGGGTCCAGTGAACATTGCATCCAAACCGCATCCAAGTTACATGCTCACTAAAGATCACACATTTCAGGATAAAGTAAGCCCTAGCCTCGACCAAACTAGAGGCACATACTTGCTGCAAAAGCCTTATGCAGCGCTTGGATGCTAGGTGGGGCCCTTGTGAGAAATCCACCTGTCCATTCAATTTGCGAGCTCAATTTAGGGCATGCCACAAAAAATGAAGAGGATCTAAAACTCAAGTGGCCCATGCGAGAGGGAACAATGAGAATTCAATGACAACTGTTGAAACATTCGTATTGCTACAAAAGTTTTGTAGTAGGCTAAGGATTTTTTGTATTTCATTTCATCCCTGTGAAATAGCCTTATGAACGGTTTAGATGGCATATAAACATCAAGGTGGAGTTCAGAAAGGTTTGAACCAAAGGCATTTCTTTCTAAAAATTTTCCTCTTGTGTGGCCCACTTAAATTTTGGATCCACGTCATATTTGGTCCCATGTCCTAAAATGAGTTTGCAAAATAGATGGTCGGAGTGGATTTCTAAAATATATAATGGTGAGCCCCACCTAACATCCCAGCATGGGAACTTCCTCCAAAAGCCTTACGCAGAAATCGGGTCCTACAAATTGTGGATGCTAAGCGTATTGAGTAAACTCTGTGGGATCCACCATGATTTATGTATTTTATTCACTCCGTCCATCCATTTTAATAGAAAATTTTAGGGATTGAGTAAAAAATTTAAGGATATCCAAAGCTCAAGTAGACAACACCACAGGAAATGGTGTGAATTGAACTTTTACCATTGAGAATTTCTTTGGGGTCACGGACATTTTGGATCAAACCGATATTTGTGTTTTCTGTTCATCCATGGCTGTGTGATCTTATGAGCAAGTTGGATGATAAATAAACCATACTGTGGGCCCTAGCAAGGTTCCAACGGTGGAAATCATTAATCATCAAGTTGATGCCACTAATTGAATGGCAAGGATTGACAAATAACTACAATGGTTCAATCGGCACTGTTAATTATGGTATGGCCCACCTAATATTTGGATCTACTTAATTTTTTGGTTTATGTCCTAAAAGGAACTGTTAAAATGGGTGGACGACATGGATATGCAATACATACATCAAGAAGGGCCCCACGGTCACAGCTGCATGGTGTTGGGTGAGGCCACGCCGTACATCATATAGAGACCTGTAGCCTCCACCAGCAAAAGCCCTTAACTTGGATTCATTTTACATATGATGCTACGTGGGCCCCAACAGGATGTATATGTTTTATCCACGTCATCCATCCATTTTTCTAAATCATCTTATGACATGAGCCAAAAGTGATGCAAATCCAAATCTCAGATGGACCACACCATAAGAAAAGTGGTGATTCAACACCCACCAATAAAACCTTCTTAGGTGGCTGCAAAAGTTTTGGATGAAGCTGTACCTTTGTTTTCCCTTCATCCAGGTCTATGTGACCTAATCAATATGTTGGATGGAAAATAAACATTATGGTGGGCCCTAGTTAGTTTTTAATGGTAGGCATTCAATCACCACCGTTTCTTATAGTGCAGAACACTAGAGATTTGTACCAGCATGATTTATGGGCTCATGTCCTAAAATGATCTCAAAAAATAGATGGATGGCTTGGATAAAACACATACATAATGACGAGACCCACATATCACCCACCATTAGCCATGTATGTATGCAAGATGCGTGGGAAAATTTTATGATTTTTTTCCCCCTTTTAGAGAATAACAGATCCAACAACCTTTTCAATTTATGTACGCATCTTCGTTAATTAGATGGGTATTTTGGTCTTCTAAGGAAAAAAAAATGGCAGAAGTTAAACTAGAATTAACAAAAGGTACCCTTTTGGCAATAACTCAATTAATGAGGTATCTTGTTGGAAACATTAGTTAAGAAGGTACTTGTATGTAAAATTGGAATTAATGAGGTACTATTACATAAAATTCCCAATTAAATATAAGGGAAAATTCACATTCATCTTCACGCCTCAAATTCCAGTCGATTAGAAACTCAGGTGGGCCACGGCATAGAATTATTAGGATGGGAGCCCCACGATTAGAAACCTTCCCAATTGTATGTGGGTCCGATGCGGGCCACTCTGAAAAATTAGATGTGGCGCGACTTCGTACGCGGATTTCCTGCAAAGGCCTTTCGCAGGTAGTTGCTCCTGGGATGTTAAGTGGGGCCATAGTAATGTTTATGGGAAACCCACCCCCTCCATCCATTATGTGAGCTCATTTTAAGAGATAAGACTAAAAAGGAGGCAAGGAGGCAGATCCAAAATTCAATTGGGCCACACGAGAGGAAACAGAAGGGATTCAATGACCACCGTTGAAACATTCATATGGTCACAAAAGTATATTCACTTCATCCAAGTGGGAATGACCTTATAAACTGTTTGGATAGCATACAAACATCAAGGTGGAGCCTAGGAAGGTTTGAACAGTAGTCATTTCTTTCCCCAATTTTACTCCTGTGGCTCATTTGAGTTTGGATCCATCCCATTTGTTGTCACATCCTAAAATGAGCTCAAAAAAACAATGGACGGAGTGGATTTCTCACAAACATCATGGTGGCCCCACCTACCAACCCAGCGCAAGAACTTCCGAGTCCCATGACTTTAGAGGTTTTAGCATGACTTTACATTGTCCAGCCCATCTGAGCTTTCAATCAATCTGATTTTTGGGCGCCAAGGAGACAATGAGGGGCATACATGATGGATGGATTGGATCATGGTTTGATGATGGATGGATTGGATGTGATTAAACATTATGGTTTGATAATGGATGGAGTGGATATGATGAAACATCATGGTGGGTTACACACGTATCAATCATGCGTTAAAGTTATCCTAGAAATATTTGTATTGGATCCGTCCTCCAGAAAACCCGTGCATTCTGTGTAAGGGCGCGGGTCACGTATCATATGTTCATTCTGCTTATACGTGGGACCCACCGTGGAAGGATAAAATGTCCCAGATATCTCCTAAATTTGAAATTTTTGACTGTCACTGGCATGCTGGCGATATTTCCATAGCTATTGTACGTGCAGCAAAGTCGATATCAATTTGTACAAGTGGACCAAGTGATCCAGACCCATTGGATCACACCAACGCTCACTCACAACAAATGTGCCAGCTGGGAAGATCCTAGCCCTTGAACATCACAAAGGCATTCACAACAGAAAATACAACAATGTTCAAACCTAAAAATAAGTCATCCATTCTATGGGGCATCTACTGTGGCCCCATCCTATCAATGATTCTGATCATGAAACCATGGGCCCCACTTTACAAGCTGAAAACCCAAGCTCAATGGACTTATCCATCAAATTCTAATAAACACTGCCCCCCCCCCCCCCCCCCCCCCCCCCCCCTCTTTTTTTTTTTGCCTTATAAAGGGTTCGTCTTTTCTGCATTCTGGGCACAGCAACACTGGTTACATGTATCTTCTGTAACCTTAGCATGGTCCAGTGGAAATGCATTATGTGCACTAACACCTATGACTTCACCTATGACACAATGACCCCTTTTTAAAGTCTATAGTGAAAAGTAAAGATTCCTCTCAATGACATGACCGCTTTTTAAAGTAGGCCTGACTTCGCCTATGACACAAGCACAAACACATGATATTTTTTTATTGGACCATTTCAGGAGTTCTAAAAAAATATAAGCCAATTTGCATCTCTAAAACATGTAAAGCCCAAATCAAGAGCATGTATATCCCAATTGTCAGGCCCACTTGTACAAATTGAAGATCCAACGACACCATGCATATCCTTTCTAGTTCGTGACGTTGGGCCACAGTTTGTAGGACACGTTCAACTATGGATGGACCATTAATCTTCCAGTTAAAACTGTTAGCATGGATCCTGATTGTGGGCCATATTAACAGGCACAGGGTGCACGTCATCTGTGATGGTAACACATGATCGGGCTGGTGCACTTCTCTTGTTATCATGTGCAACAGGTCCAGGCTCTATTGGACAATGTTCTTTCACGAGTTCCACGAATATAGTGTTGAGATAAATAAAGTGGGCCCCAACGAGATCATTGTTAGGTAGTTGTCTATGGTATTTTGTCTCATTTATTGTATGTATAAGCTGGATATGTTGAATCTTGGGTGTATAATATTCTCTCGGACAGGAATCTATAAATATTATAACAAATTTGCCTCAAGATTTTTTTCCCCCCTTTTCTTTTTGACCTGTCAGACGATATGGTATCCTAAAGTTCACATAATAAAATTTCTTTCTTGACCATCCTCTGATTAGATCCAAACGGATTCCTATGACTAGCACCCTTGTCCTCCATTTCTGGTTAGACCATGGCCATTTCTTAGTGATGGATTGTAAGAATTCTACATGCTGGGCCTAATTGATCAACGGTCTAGAAGGGTTGGATAACACGATTGGGCATATTCATGGACCTTACTAAGGATATGATTGATCTAAAATTATGTAAGGGGTGGTGCGCTATAACTGTGTTACACGCATAATGTTTTAGATGGATTAGGAATCCTAAATTCGTGTGGCGCCTAAAGGGGAAGAGTTTTGATAAGTTACAAACTCCTCTCTCTGTTATTATAAAATAAAGTTTGGGTCCCCAATCCTACACACATTGAAGTGACTATTCCGATCTCGATGCTTCTCTCAGGGTGTAAAGTGTGGAAGATCCCGACAAACAGATTCCAAACATAGCGTCTTTACCAAGCACGAATTTAAGTTTTGATTTCACGATCCCCATCTCCGATGCACTACATTGTCCTATCAATGCTGCAATTTCTTGTTTTACAGTTGGTATCAGAACCAATTATGCATTGGCTGTGGCAAATCAGATTGTTGAATCTGTTATAAAATCCTTAGGGTCAGATCTGTGTGACTTGGATCTCGGCCATGGGTGAGATTCTCTAATTATTTCCAGTTTTTAACAGCCTAGACCCCATTGAGATTTAGGGTAGTCGAAATTCAGCATCTAGAAGTTGATGGAGTCCAAATCAGGAGACCTTTGTCGACCATGGATTGCCAAACCCTCATCGCCGATGAAGGTAGGGCAGCCATTAATGGTTGATTCTAGATAATCACTGAAGGGATTCACCCCTTTTAAGGTCGATTGTGGCTGGCTATGTTTTCATCACCAGAACTGTAGTTGACAGCCTAAGGAGAATTAATCGACTTTTGTCGTCGCCGTAAAAGGGTTGTGGAAGTCATGAACTCCAGCCACCACCTCCAATCCATAATATAAAAAAGGGGGAGGGGATAAATTTCTTGTTTCTTTTCATAAATGCTCCATAGCAAAGTCGTCATTTTGTTTACACAACAAAATGTTGTTTGATATATCGGGGAAAAGAATAATATTTCGATGACTACCTTTGCAAATAAAAAGGAGAGACATTCATCATCTTTTATTCATGAATAAGGTTCTTTTACATTCTATTATTACTACCCTTGATTCTAGAAGAGAATGCATATAATACGATATGAACTTATAAATTTCGATAGAGTTCGCCCCTCTAATTTTTCTTTTAGAGAAATGACTGGGAGTTTCCGAGTTAGAATCATCATCTTCCTCTTCGTATTGCAACTTCAGCAAGGAATCCTTCAATACTCTTGGCTTTAAAAAGAAACATGAGTGATACCGAGAAGAATCACCCTTGAAATCTTCAACCAACAAGCTGAATTTCACCCGAAATATGGTGTTTACGCAGGTCGTGTAAACAAACCCTACTGCTCTTTCTTCGATCTTCCGATCTTCTTTCTTCGCAGCATTTCTTTGTCATTCTTCTTCGATTCTCAATGATCACAACTTGTGTGTTCAACTTGGGATGAAAGATACCTGCGTAAACAACAGTCCACAAGCCAGATTGTTTACGTGACTCGCGTAAAGCCAGGACCTTTTACACGAGTCACGTAAAAGGGATATTTCTTACTATTTTCTTCTTACTTTTTCCGTCTTCATTAATTTTTCTTTGTTTCTTTCATGGATCTTTCCTTCTTATTCTTCCTACTTTCATGCCTCAACGTGATGATGGGGGGCTAAACTAAAATAAAGTAAAAAAGATAAATGTCCATGGTGGATGGATAGATGAGGTAGTGTAGAGATGGGTTTAGATGTGTTAGCCTCTGTTGATCTGTCATTGAGCTCTTCATGGATTGCTATAGATACAGGCTTCTGGCAGGCAGTGACCTTGTGTAGCCTTTAACATTGTGAAGGATTTAGATGATCAGTTATGTAAATTTTCTTGATTCCATACATAAGTATAACATATCACATACAACCATGTGTATAAGAGAGAGACTCGTTTATTTGGATCATACATCAGTTGGAGTCCTCACATCATTGGACTCCTACATATGAAATTTGCCGGAGTCATCAAGTCACTTGGCTTTGACATATGCAAAGAGTTAATTTTAGTAGGACTCTAACATTAAATGCTTGATAAATATTTGCTTTGATGGGATTCTAATATTTAATGCTTGCAGAGAGACCTATTTAATGAAAATTTTACTTTACAAAGAGTTGTTTTTGACATAACTCTAGCATTTAATACTCCCACATATTCACGTCTCTAATTCTTTCTTTTGAAATTCATGTGCGATACAATATGGGTACCACATGACTCATTTTGGACCATTTAATCTAATCGTGCTAGGCCAAGTGTAAACACCCAGTAGCCCAAAATATATGTTGTTTTGGATCATTATATTAGCTAACTGGGAATTTCATAATTTTCATTCTTTTTCTCACACGTGTGTGGTTACTTCACCGCTAGGCCAAGTGTAAACACCCAGTAGCCCAATATCCATGGTTGTTTAGATCATTATATTAACTAACTGGGAATTTTCATTCTTTTTCTCACACTAGTGGTGACTTTAGCTTTTAGGAAAGAGGATGATGCAAGATGCCAGTGGCATAATGATCTTGGCCCTAACCCTGCCAATATTGAGTTGCTATTGGTTTGTACTTTGTGGGCCTCACCATGATATTGGGTTTTATCCACGTAGGCCATCTATTTTGACAGCTTATTTCAGGGCATGAGCCAAAAAAATGAGGCAGATCAAAATCTAAGGTGGACCACACCAAAGGAAACAGTGGTGATTTACTGCAGACCATTAAAAACTTCTTGGGGGCCATGAAAGTTTTGGATAAGCTGATATTTGCCTTAACCCTTCATCTAAGTCTTTGTGATCCAATCAATAGGTTGGATGGAAAATAAACGTTGCAGTGGGCCTATGAAGCTTTTAATTGTGGCCATTCAATCACCACTGCTTTCCTATGATGTGGTCCACCTGAGATATGGATTTATTTTTTGGCTCATGCCCTAAAATGAGTTGGAAAAATGGATAGATGACGTGGATAAAGCACTTACATCATGCGAGGGCCCACAGAGCACCGATCAGTAGTGATGTCCGCACTGGCAGGGCCATTAAAGAATCCGTGTCCCAATGACACAATGGACTAAAATAAAGTAAGCACCAAAATAAGAATAATAACTAGCTTAAAACACTTTTAAAAAAAAGAAAGAAAAAATTAAAATAAATAAGAAACAAAGACCTTTTTTTAGTCATGCAACGCACCCACACGGTTAATCACACGATGCAGCACCCACCCACTACTGGGGTTAGTGTGCCTCAGCATTTCGAACCTAAGACCTACTATTGAAATGCCTAGGCGTCTTCCAGCTAGGCTAGCAGGCAAGACACAAAAGAAACAAAGACTTTGAAACGATAGTTATTGCCATCTTATTGCATGTCTACCATGATATTTCTCTTCCTGGAATGCCTCAATAGGCAGACACTCAACCACAATTATAGTGTGCTGTGCATGTGCATGCACTATTAACGCTAAAGATCGTTAACAGATATTGATCAGGGACCAAATTGAACCTCCGTCGCTTGATCTGTGATCGAGGATGAACGAGCCAGATTACCTGCAAACACCACCAAAGTTAGGATGGTTGTCAGGGGTGCAGGCTGATGGCCCTTTGATGCTTAAGTCAGTAAGGGATAGGAAAGCTTGCAATAGCTACGTATAGGAATCTATTTTGTACCTTAATCTGTAGCACGGATGGCTTTTTATAGTATTTTGTCTACTGTAAAGGACTAGGATTCTAATTACGTAGAGATACGATCCGTACTTATGGTGTTGTGATTATGGCCAAGTGTCGTGATTGCTTCCGAGACGGCGGCGATGTTATCTGCGTAAGGCGGATATCTCACTGGATCGCTTCTAAAAGGCGTATCCCATATCTTGCAGAGGACGTTGTTTGAGTCTTGCATATTCGGGAAAGTGCACTTGATACAACCGAGTGCGTCAAATTGTGCCTATTCCGCAATTAGATTGTGAAGTGGTCCATCACTGTGACGGCCGTTCGGCTTTGTAGAATTTATAGAATCAAATGCCGACTGTATAAGTGAACGTTGAGTACCCATTCGGAGGCCCACACTCGGTTCTAACAGTATTCCTGGCATTTAGCCGAAGGGCGAGTGTGGCTGAATGTTCTTACCTTCATTTGGTATTAAGTGTTATGATGATCATAGCTGATAAGAATTATTATTCTGAGTGGGGTCATACTAGGTCATACTAGTTGCACTCGGGGTCATCATCACGTCCTTGATAGTGGCCGATATGATGGACCACCTAATCGACGGTTATGATCCTCCTGGTGGGAATCCCCATAACATGCACCACATCAGACCATCGAAGTAGCGTTTCACCTCCTTTAGATGGAACATAAACTAAAGTTACACAGAAATGATGCTCTCACTTAATGGTGGACATCAAATCCCAGTTAACTAAAAACTAGTGAATGGTTCAAATTCATGAAATCATTAACCATCCATCTGAGACTAACATTGCTGGATCAATCTCATTTTAATGCTACGGCTACAATAGGTCCTAAATATGGCCCATTTGATGAACTATGGTTAATTTGAGAATACTGTCATTGATAGAGTGGAATGCTAGAACAAGAACCATACAGTCAATCGCAATCAAGCTGGAAAAGGTTTAGATTATATGCAACGGTACAATTTCTCATGAGTACACAATCATTGTAGTTCGCCAGTATAACATAACCTCCCTTCACTAAATGATGGTGACCCCATCCACCGTGGATGTGACATACATACATAATCCGGACCATCCAATTCTTCACTCCTCCTGTGAATAAATCTAAAAATCAAACGGATTGAACAACCAACCGTCCGATCCGGCCCTTCGAGTTGGGGCCAATGCCCAATTCTAATTCGTACATGATGGACAGCAAGTAGAGGGTTGAGATCGCCTTACACTATTACTTAGGGACATGCACCACGAGTTTGGAAACTAGGGAGTGACATACAAGTTCATGCCAAGTAGGCCTAGCAAAATTCCACATGACCCGTTAACCCGCACGAAAATCGCATGAAAAAACCAGTGTTCAAATCCAGCCTTATCGTGCTGGGTCACTAACGGGTTGACCCATTAAGACCCGTTAACATAACGCATCGGGTCAATGTTTTACAAGTGAACCTGTTTAACCTGTTAACATAATGGTCTAGATTACCAAACCATGGCCCACCTATGAACCTTGGCACTCCATCATATGCAATATTGCAATGTACAGGTGATTCCTCCTCGTCTCATTAGTGAATCCTATTATTTTCGGTGATAAAATGGGCCCACTAGGTGGACCACAGCTGTAGGTTGGGTCAGAATGTTAGCTATCCCCATCAACGGTGTGCCCATCTAATGAGTAGATTGGCCTAACGAGTTAAACAGGTCGGGTTACGGGTAACCCGTTCAATTAACGAATGGGTTTCGGTTTCTAGATTTCGACCCGTTAGTTAACAGGCTGGGTTTGGGTGAGCAAATTTTTGACACGACATGAACACGTCACGACACTAGCATGGTTCAACACAACCCGTTGCCAGACCTAATGCCAAGTGGAGATGGTCTATAACGGTTTTAGCATCTAAAAAACGAGGAAGTTATGATCCCAAAATTGAAGCATATCTAAAGCTCAAGTGAAAGGATGGAATAGATAAGACATATACATCACGGTGGGCACAATAGAGTTCACTCAGTAAAGTATGCATTCTACGTCCACCCTATGGTGCATCTGCAACACCTTTACCCACACTTAAGTTGGTTGGGGCTGTTGCTGTTCAATCAAACATGAAGCCACATGTGTTAAAATCATATCGAGTTAAACATATGCAATTAAGATATTATAGGAGTGTCGGAGTTGTACTTGACTTGAGTTTGATTGAATGCTTATGACTCTAGGCACCAAATCAGCCGATCAGAACTGTGAAGGTTGATCTGAATGTCAGCCACCAATACTACAGGGATCAAGTGATTTAGAATGGAGGAGAGTTAGTCTTTCTGAATGGATTCTTTTTATCTTGAGATAATGAATTTTCTTCCAACGGCGATTGCAGATCTTGTGTGTTTCTCAATAATGTAATAATAGATGGAAGGAATTAAAATCTAAAGGATAGAAATGCTAATTTTATTGATTTATAATTGAAGCTTAGTACAATCAGCAAGGAAATAAAAACAAGTAGAGAAATAAATAAAAGATAAAATACTGTGATCAGCTGTATGGACAAATAATTGAGGCAAATGATCAACATGATATGACTAGGGTGTGATCTCCCATGTAAGGACTCAGTTAATCGAAGAGCCGATGACAATACGTGGATATTTACACTACTTCTAGGTGTACTACAACGATAACAATGGATAGTAGCAATCTACGTTATCCTAAATTTCAAACATTACTTAACAAAACCGGATAAAAGTAGAGGATTCTCAAGCTAAACTAAAATAAACAGCATTGCGCTGTGTAGAAAGATTGTGTTGCACCCTAAGCTCTTTGTCGGTTGCCCTTATATAAATTTGTGAGGATGATTATCCATATCAGACTATAAATTTGTGAGCATTGCGCTGTATAGAAAGATTGTGTTGCACCCTAAGCTCCTTGCTAGCATGACTGTAGAGATCCTTGAAGGTTATGAGATTAGTCCGTATCCTAGTCGGACTCGAATTCATCATCGCGTCCTTTGATTTCCTTATGTTTTAGGATAAATTGCTTTCTTAAACCTTCATAGTCGCTACGAAAATACCGATCACATTTGAGAAGTCTTCCCATTTTGATAGGATTGTGTGACACAACCTTGCCAAGCATATTAGGATTTGCGATAGACTTCCTATCTCGGCAAGTCGTTTTAAGCTTGTCGGGCGCACTGCTTTGACTACATATGCAACTAGTATGAAGGTTACGTGTCATTCATCACATATTTTATCTACATAGGTCCATACAGCTTTGAGCCATTCTACCTTTGACAGGTGAAGTGTCACCAAAAGATATAGAGTAAAAAATATCCTCGAGGCATGAGTGAGATTTCATCCATTGTTAGTACATGTGCCGACATGTGCTGGTATTTTATTAGTTCGCATGGAATGGTTGTAAAAGGGGCTACCAAGTTTTATATGTAAATCTACTTCGTCCATCACATGAGAACCCTTATTTTAATCCTAAGCAGCCAAATACAAAACTCTGATGGGCCACCCCAATTAAAACAACGTAAAATTGCTCGTGAAACCTATTAATCACAAGGTGTGTCCCACTTCAGTGTTGGGATCAGGCTGATTTTTGTACATTCACTTCGTGATGGTGAGCTACACGTGATTAGAGGGCGTGATGAAATATACAAACCATGATGGCATCACACATAAACCTATATGGCACCACTCTCCATTGCTCCTGTCCTCTAGCCCACCAGAGTGGTGGAGCTAGCTGACTTTTTACCCTAGAACCTAGAGTCGAGGATAGAACCTGGTGGATGGAGTGGATTTACACATACAAAATGGTGGGCCCACTGAAGATGGGTGTTTTACTCGCTGCCTAAAGCAGGTGTCATAGAGGATTCGGTTCCATTCGCTTATCCCCTCTAGCAGGGTGAAGAGCTTTGATGCTACTCAGGCAGACTGTGAAGGATGATACACATGTACTAAAATTTGTAGACGTGGCATACAGGTAACTCAAATTAAACCACCCAAATGGTGATCCTCGCTTTAGGTTCGACCATAAACAAAATCTCACACTTCGTTAACTCGTCGATTGGTGGGCATTTATTGGACGGTTGAGATGAATAGCTAAAATGTATTCAGCAAACAGGCCTCGTTAAACCATTCTGATTTTTTGCTGATGGCTGTCTACATTTGGACCTGCATTTAGAATAATTTGATTTGAGTTAGTGCCCCACGTTCAGCTGTAGAGTGCGTGGGTATAAACCATTATACTCTGCCAGAGTATAAATAATTTCCCTTCTTTTAGCTAAACACGCCAAAATGATGCTTACACCCACTTTAAACCTTCACTCGAAGCACTTTATCAAAAGGGTATGGCTGAGTTATCAAAAGAAGCGGCAATGGCTCAGGTTTGGGATGGGTCCGGATCAGCCCAAGCCCAACCTAATTACTTAGCGGGTCAGGAATTCTTGCCCCCAACTCCACCAACAACCCATTACCTCTGATCTGACCTGACCCGGTTAAGTTCAAGCCCGACGCATCTGACCTAGACCCATTTAGTTGTAAAGGGTCAGGCTTGATTGATCAGACCCAGCCTGACCCAACTCTGGTTTAAGAACTAAATATGACGCTAAGCTATGCACAACCTAGCCTAGATTGTGGGCTGAAAGTTGGGCGGGTTGGGTTGGGTTGGGTCGGGTTGGGTTGGTGCTCAACCCTATGTTGAGCTCCCATTTTATACATATTCTAGCATGTTGCATCGCATTATATGCATGGTTTGCATGCTTAAAAGACCCATCTAATGTATGTTTTGTTGATGTAGGAATAAGAGAGAGAGAGAGAGAGAGAGAGAGAGAGTGCACTAAATTGATGATAAAAAAGAGCACATTTAGGAGCCTTAGGATGAAGACCCAAGGTGGGCCAAAGAGAAGAAGAAATAAATAAGGGGAAGAAAGAAAGAAAGAAAGAAAAATGCAAGCCAAATGGGCCTAGACCGGTCAAGAACGGTCGGCCAAACAGGCTCCGACTAGTCAAGACCGGTCAGCCACATAGGCAGCACCCCTCTGGACTCTTTGGACGACCAAACAGACAGGTCCGACCGGTTGACCAGCCATCTCTGACCGGTCCGGTCAAGACCGGTCGGCCACATAGGCAGCACCCCTCTGGACTCTCTGGATGCCCAAACAAACAAGTCTGACCGGTTGGCTAGCCATCTCCGACCGGTCGGCCAGTGCAATTTCAGCAGCTTTCCAACAAGCTTACTCAGCAAGCTCCGAAAATCATGCGATGCGGGAGTCCTTACGCAATTCTGGAAGTTTCTGAAGCGGTAGAGTATCTCTACTATAAAAGGACACCTAGGGGTGGATCTAAAGGCATCATAGAAGGATAAAGAAGTTGTGAGAGGTGAAGGAGATCGCTGTAAAGCGTCTACAACTCCTCCAAACTCGATTTTTTTTTATGTTTTTACTTAGTTTTCTTTTGAGTTTTAGTTTAATTTATTGATGGTTGACTAAACCTCTTAACTAGGGCTAAGAAGTGAAGCTTTTAGTTGTTTACAATGCTTAATTTGAATTAGTTCAAGTACTTTTTGAATTTATGAATAACACTTCTAGTTCAAGTTTGAAATAAAGTTAATATTTTTAGTTAATCTTCTATCTCTTGTGATTGCTCTTACATGGGATGTTTTGATTACTGAAATTGCTTAATGGGGGTGTTTATTGATAGGATTTTGGGTTGTAGATTTCCTAGATTCATAATGATATGTTGAATGCTAGGGGGTCTTATAAACTAAGTTTCCGAAGAGCTTATTTAGAACTAAACTAGAAGGGGTTCTTATCTTTTGATTTAATTTGAGATAGGTGTTTATGTGCTGATTTTGGTTCAATAGAAGTTCAATTTATGCTTCTAAATCAAGTCTAGTGATAAGGCTTGAGGAAGAATCATGAATATCATCTTAATTATTTTGTGAAGGATTGGATTGTGTGATTGAATACGCCCAATGCGTTAGTTGATTATGAGAGAACCATATTATTAGATGATCCATCTATGTTAAACATATTGTGATGATTTGATTACTCCATATTCCGATTGGATAGGGATAGAACTCCGATTCCAATTGAGTTATTGGTTCGCATGATTTGAATTGGCATTGTGAATTATTATTAGTGGATCCTTGGCGCTCTAGTATTAATTTTCCTGATTTAGTTCTTAAGTTGATAGTTTTATGTTACTAAATTCCATCTATAGATACAAATCCGAATTTAGCCCATCCTAGTTATAAAGTTTAGAATTGTTACGACAATCCCTGAGGATCAACCTCAGTCTTACCAAGAATTATTACTACATCGCAACCTTATACTTAAGGCGAGTGAACAAGTTTTTGGCACCGTTGTCGGGGATTAGGTTAACGGTTTTGAATTTTGTAATTAGGGTAGCTAGGTTAGATAGGTGAGGTTAGGATTTATTAATTTAATAGGCTTTTATCATAGTTTTCTACTACTAACAGATTTTGTTTATTTTGTAGAATTTTCTTCACCAACCTAGTTCTTCAAATCCGATAACCCCGTTCTAACTTATACTCATTTAATTTTTAGTTTTTGTTTTTGTTTTTTTGTTTTTGTTTTAGGATTTAGTTTAGTTTTGTGTAGTTTATGCCTCATTGGGAGCGTGATCATACATCGCGACTTCTAAGTGAGGGAGATTTAGTTGAAGGCCTAGTCTATCACATACGAGTTAGAAAACGTCTAGGAAATCCTAAATCGTTTGAAATCATGGCTGAGAATGAACTACATAATGTTGAAGATGTTAAGCATGATGCACCACCAATTAGGACAGAACATAATGAAAATGAGGAACACTATGTTCCTCCAATTAAAACATTGAGAGATTATCTACAACCGGAGAGAACAACCACGTCTTCCTGCATTGTTTTTTCAACTAATGCAGGAAACGTGGACCTTAAACCGAGAATTATCAAGTTACTCCCGAAATTTCATGGACTCAACTCTAAAAGTCCATATGCACACTTTAGTGAATTTGAGGAGATAGCCAACACCTTTCAATTTAATGATGTCTCCCAAGATGTAATCAAACTGAAATTGTTCCCCTTCTCTCTAAAAGACAAAGTCAAAGCATGGTTTCAATCACTTAAACCTAGAAGCATCGGGACATGGGCTGAGATGACCCGGGAGTTCTTTAAAAAGTACTTTTCGGTTCATAAAACCAATACACTAAGGCGTACCATCATGAATTTCTCTGAAAAATTAGATGAAACAATTTTTCAATGTTGAGAGATATTCAAAGACCATTTATTAGAGTGCCCACATCATGGTTATGAAAAGCGGCACTTGATTGACTTCTTCCATGACGGATTAAGTTCAAATATGCGCCAATTTGTTCAAATGATGTGTAATGGTGAGTTTTTGAACAAATCACCCGATGATGCTTGGGATTACTTTGATATGCTAGCCGAGAATGCCCAATCTTGGGACATCTCTAATCTAACTAGTAATCCTAAGTCAGCCCCAAGAGAGAAAGGTTTACATGTATTAGATGGAGAGGATGACTTAAATTCAAAGGTGGCGGGTCTCACAAAGAAGGTTGAGGCCATAGAATTGAGGAGTGTTAACATGATAACCACCGGTGAGGCCGTTGAAAGTGTATGTGGTATTTGTGAGAGTGATATTTACTTGACAAAGGATTGCCCAACAATCCCGGTGTTTCAAGATATCTTGCAAACTCAATCAAATGCTACAAATGCTTACCAACGCCCCTTTAGTGAACCAAATTCTAACTTGGCTAGTCCTGAGTGGTGGTGTAAACTAAATTTTAATAGCTCCCATGGTAAATACAAACAATGCATCCTAAGGACCTCCTCAAAAGAGCACTCTTAAGGATACATTGAACGCGTTCATGATTGGTCAAACTCAGATAAATCAGTCCAACATGCAAGCCATGAATGAACTTAAAATTTCGGTTGAAAGAATTGAGACACACTTAGGAGTTAGAGAGAAATGGACTGTTTTGACCTAATCTCATCCTAACCCCAAGGAACAATTGGAAACAAACACCAATTCTTCAACCCATCCTCATGTGGAACATGTTCATGCCATCACCACTCTTAGAAATGGAAAAACAATTAAAAAATCTGAACCAGTGAAGGCCAAAAAGCCTAATGATCCGGTTGATTCTAATAGTAAAGGTGAATTGAACAATGCTACACAAGATGAAGAGCCGGAGCGTGTGTATAAAACTGTGGCCCCATTCCCCCAATGTCTTGTCTCAACAAAAAGGCCAAGTGAAAATCAGGACATTCTAGAAGTCTTTCAACAAGTTAAAATCAACATTCCCTTGTTGGATGCAATTAAGCAAATTCCTTCATATGCCAAATTTCTAAAGGATTTATGTGCCGTAAAACGTAAGCAAAATGTGCACAAGAGGGCATTTTTGACAGAACAAGTGAGTGCCATCATACAACAAAACACTCCCCCAAAATTCAAAGAACCTGGAAGCCCTACAATCTCTTGCATGATAGGTAACTTCTGAATCAATAGAGCACTTCTCGATCTAGGGGCTAGTATTAACTTAATTTCCTACTCGGTATATGAGCAACTTGGACTTGGTGAATTAAAACCCATTAAGATAACTTTACAACTTGCGGATCGCTCCGTTAGAATACCGAGAGGAGTAATTGAGGATGTGTTAGTCCAAATCGATAAGTTCTACTACCCGGTAAACTTTATCGTTTTGGATACACAAGTGGTTACAAATGCATGCATTCAAGTTCCTGTCATTCTAGGCCGACTATTCCTAGCAACTGCCAATACTATGATCAATTGTAGGAATGGAGTGATGAAAATATCCTTTGAAAATATGACTATGAAGCTGAATGTGTTTTACTTACAGAAACAACAAGAGGATGAGGATGAAGATGAGATCCACATGATTAATTTCATAGACACAATTATGGATGAGGATGAGCCACCCTCAGCTAAATTTTCTAAAACCTTAAAAGTTTGCTTGGCTCATTCTAAGGAAGAAATAAATTTGGATATTGATGAGACCTTGGAAGAACCAAAATCTGAAAACTTGATTGACAAGACACCAATCACTGATTTGAACAATTTTGTTGTGCAGGAATTTGATGGATTGGTGCTTGATTTGCCTATGGAGGGGCCAATTTCTGAATGTGTAGTGGTTGAGGATGTATTCCAACCTTACACAAGTGACCGAGAAGGTAGAAGTTTCCTACACTCTAGAGGAGTGTTTGGCATATTTTGAGGATTGGGATGATCCTATGATCCGTGACATTGTCAACTACCTTAAGAAAACTTCACCGGTGCTCACAAAGACTCATTTAATGGAGTGTAAAACCGATTTATCAATAGTAGAAGCACCGGTAGAATCTGAAAATGTGGAGACCATAATGACTTGGTTTATACAAACCGAAGAGCACCATCTCTGGGATAATCCTTATCTGAATAATTTTTTCCCAGATAAGTTGTAAAGGAGATTCATATTTGATGAATTCCAACCGAAGAAATCTTCCTCTCCTAACACATGGAGTGATTACTTTGAGAAGCCTGCTGAATTTTTTCAGCAAGATTTTCAATGGATGAGAATAACAAACATCACTCATGTGCACTATGAAGTAGGATGGTGGATGGTATTATTGAAAAATCTTTTACTCACCTACTAATTCTTCTAAATTCCATTCCTTTGGATGATCTTGTGTATCAAAATTGACCTCCTAGTTTGTGTTAAGCTCTTAATTATGTATATTCTAACCCCATTTCATCACTAACTATGCTTGAAATATATGATTAAAGACCCAACTAATGCATGATTTTGTGGTTGTAGGAATGAGAGTGAGAATTCATCAATTGAAGGCTTAGAGACGCTGTTTACAAGCATTGAAGATAAAAAAAAACCAAGCGCCAAAGGGTGGAAGAAAGAAAGTAAAGGAGAGAAGAAGGAAGTACAAAAAATTGCACTGAAGACTGGTCGTCCATAGCCTAGGACCGGTCGTCCAACCGGTCCGAACATTCAACATGACCCTGCTGCCAAACGTTGCTGGACCAATAACGACCAGTCGTCCGACCGATCCGAACACTCAATAGGAAGACCCTGCTGCCAAATGTTGCTGGACTAATCACGACCGCTCGTTTACTACTCAGACCGGTCGTTAAATTAAAAATTTGGGTTCGAATTTCCAAAAAACTCTCTGGACTGCTTTTAGCCTTTTGCGACCGATCGTCCGACCGGCCGTCCATGAGCTCAGACCGGTCGTCTGCGTAACAGAGCTTCTTCTACAAGCTTCGAAATTTGCTATGCAAAGAGCAGTTTCTCGAAGTTTCTTCGCATTTAGGGCCTCAAACCTATAAAATGACTTCTCTAGCTCGTTCTTAAGGCAACTTAGAAGAGAATTACCACAGGTGGGAGGCGGCGGAAGTTGGATCCAGAGTTCTACAACTCCTCTTAGTTTGTTCTTCTAGTTTTTATGTTTTTCTTAGTTGCTTTCATGTTTCCTTGGATCATGAACGGCTAAACCTCTTAGCTAGGGCTAAGAGGTGAAGCGTGTAGTGAATCTAAGATGTTTTAATTCGTTTATTTTGGTTTCAAGTTGGATTTAATGAAGAATAATGGTTTTTGGAAGTTTGAATAAAGTTCTAAGTATTCTTTTTTAGTCTTATGATGGCTCATGGATGTTTAGAAGAATTGCTTGAGTTCTTAATTATTTTGAATGGTTTTTAGACCTGTACACTCCGAGGAATCGGATTCAATACACTCTAGACCTTGGATTCTTATGTGGAAACTTTTAACCAAAGTTCTACTTTTTTGAATTTCTGAGTTATGTGTGATTTTGTAAGTGATTTGAATGAAGTTCAAATCATGATCTAGTTATGCTTTGTGATAGAGTTTAATGATGATTACGATTGTGATCTTAATCTATTGGAACTAGGATTGACCTATGCAATTGAGTGTGCTCAAGTCCTAGCTTGAATTAAGGGAATTATGTATATGAATCACACATATGGCAGATTGTTTGTTATAACCGCCCTATCATCCAACTAGATAGGATTTGATTTCGATTCTAGTTGAGTAATTGCGAAACCACAGTGAATTAAGCATCAAGGATTGCTACAAGTGGATCCTTGAACCCCTAGTGCTCTTTATTATTGATTACATTCAGTTTTAGTTCAAAATATCTATTTACATTCAATTCCAAAATCATGTTTAATTAGTTCTCAATTAGAAACCATTGGAAGTATTTTGTGGGCTTCCGACACAAGTCCCTGTGGATCGAGCTCGGTCTTACCGAGATTATTACTACATCGCAACCTTACACTTGGGGAAGCGAACAGTCTGACGGAGGTATATATTAGTTTTATTTATTTTTATTGTTTAGTTGTTTAGAGTTACAAACTCCCATGATCAACCCTCTCAGGTACTCTCGTTCTCAATCTCCTTTATTCTATCATTGCTCTCATGATTCATGCTCATTGCATATCTTTTTACATTGAGGACAATGCAAGATTTGGTCGGAGGGCGAGATTTGGTTGGAGGGCGAGATTCCTTGAATCTTGCAATTTATGGCATTTCGAGCAAGGTTTTTGTAGAAATTTTTCAATTTTTCTAAAACATCAAAACTCTTTTGGAAAACTTCGTTTCTATGCACTTGAGATGTTATGAGTATGAAAGGATGAAAGATGAAATGATATGATTTTGAAATCTCTAAATTAACTTAAACATGATGGTTTTATATGTGAATTCCCTATTTATATGATCGATAGAACATTTGAACACTTTTAAGTCTAATCCACATTACACGATTCTCATGATTTAAAGGGATTACTAGACTTGTAATTTGGTGAGACTGAAGATTTGAAGTGTTTAGGAACCAAGCTGAGGTACTTTATCCATCTTTGTCTATGGGAAAATAACGAAAGATATGGATTTCTAAAAATTCTATATAATGTGTATGAAAAGGAAAGAAGGAATGAAAATATGTGTATAATTGAGAATATGGTGGAAAATTCCAAAAAGGGCTAAATATTACCAACTGGGGGATGGTCTACCCATAACCTAAAGCCGGAAATTGGACATAGTGTAAAAGCTGTTGGAAGGATAGTAAAGCAAATTCCTGTCATAGGCAATTGATTGATCTGTACACTCTTAGATCTTTAGTTTAACTGATTTATAAATAAAGTAATCCTGGAAAGTCATGAGATGAACATGCACAATGCACACTAGACCATTCATGTTCAGATTTGTCTAGTTGTCAATAAATCAACGGGTACTCTATGTGAACACTTATTATGTTTGGAAAATTTAGGATTTCAATCTCTCATCATTTAGTTTTTCTGATTTTTGCACTTATATGTCTTAAAGTCTATAGAACCATAGTTTTCAAGAGAGAGTTGAGTTTTTAGAGAAAGGGATTGTTTCACACTTGTTTTGCTCGGGACTAGCAAAATTCTGGTTGAGGGTATGTTGATCTCTCATTTTATACATATTCTAGCTTATTGCATCGCATTATATGCATGGTTTGCATGCTTAAAAGACCCATCTAATGCATGTTTTGTTGATGTAGGAATGAGAGAAAGAGAGTGCACTTAATTGATGATAAAAAGAGCACATTTGGGAGCCCTTGGATGAAGACCCAAGGTGGGCCAAAGAGAAGAAGAAAGAAGCAAAGGGAAGAAAAAAAGAAAAATGCAAGCCAAATGGGCCTAGACCGGTCAAGACCGGTCAGCCAAACAGGCTTCGACCGGTCAAGACTAGTTGGCCACATAGGCAGCACCCCTCTAGACTCTCTGAATTCCCAAACAGACAGGTCCGACCAGTCGTCCAGTGCAATTTCAGCAGCTTTCCAACAAGCTTGCTCAGCAAGTTCTGAAAATCATGCCCTGCGGGAGTCCTTACGTAATTCTGGAAGTTTCTGAGGCGGTAGAGCCTCTCTACTATAAAAGGACACCTAGGGGTGGATCTAAAGGCATCGTAGAAGGCTAAGGAAGTCGTGGGAGGTGAAGGAGATCGTTGTGGAGTGTCTACAACTCCTCAAAACTCGATTTTTCTATGTTTTTATTTAGTTTTCTTTTGAGTTTTAGTTTAACCTATTGATGGTTGGCTAAACCTCTTAGCTAGAAGTATGAGATGAAGATTTTAGTTGTTTACAATGCTTAATTCGAATTAGTTCAAGTACTTTTTTGTTTTATGAAGAACACTTCTATTTCAAGTTTGAAATAAAGTTAATATTTTTAGTTAATCTTCTATCTCTTGTGATTGCTCTTACATGGGATTTTTTTATTACTGAAATTGCTTAATGGGGGTGTTGATTGATAGGATTTTGGGTTGTAGAAATCCTATATTCATCATGATATGTTGGATGTTAGGGGATCTTACAAACTAAGTTTCCTAAGAGCTTATCTAGAATTAAACTAGAAGGGGTTCTTATCTTTTGATTTAATTTGAGATAGGTGTTTATGTGTTGATTTTGGTTTAATCGAAGTTCAATTTATGCTTCTAAATCAAGTCTAATGACAAGGCTTGAGAAAAATCATGAATGTGATCTTTGTTTTGTGAAGGATTGGGCTGTGTGATTGAATACGCCCAATACCTTAGTTGATTATGAGAAAACCATATTAGTAGATGATCCATCTATGTTAGACATATTGTGATGATTTGATTACTCTATATTCCGATTGGATAGAGATAGAACTCCGATTCTAATTGCGTTATTGGTTCGAATTATTTTAATTGGCATTGTGAATTCTTATTAGTGGATCATTGGCGCTCTAGTGTTTATTTTCCTAATTTAGTTCTTACGTTGATAGTTTTATGTTATTAAATTCCATCTATCAATACAAATCCGAATTTAGACCATCCTGGTTATAAAGTTTAGAATTGTTACGACAACCCTGAGGATCGACCTCAGTCTTACCGAGAATTATTACTACATCGCAGCCTTGCACTTGAGGCGAGTGAACACCCTAACCCAACCCAACCTAACCTCGGGTTGGAAATTTTCAACCCAAGCCCAACCCAAGTGGGCTCGGTCGGGTTGATCGGGTTGGTCGGGTTGATACATACTAATATTTTCGTTATTTCATTAGTCTATTATGTTTCAATACATGTCTTATTATTATTATTATTTTTTGTACTTATGGCTTTATTAATTATATATCTAATTATTTATTATTAAAAAAAAAAACTTCACTTTTTCTGAACAAATAAGCTAAAATATAAGATAACTACTCATTTAACACTCAAACATATCAAATTCAAGCATATATATCAAATTTCAAACATTATAAATTTAATTACTAAAGTAATATAAACTAATAAATTTACTTAACTAAAGTATAATAAAATTCTAACTTGTATATTGATCGGATTCGAGTTGGGTCGGGTAACCCGATACCTCAACCCAAGCTCGGCCCAAGCTTTATCAGGTTGCTATTTGCATAGCTCAAGCTCGAGATCGGATCCGATACTTCCTGCCCAAGCCCAACTTAATGTTAGGTCGGTCAGGTTGAACCCGCCCTAACTTTCAGCCCTGCTGGATTGTGGACACATCCATACATAATAAAAATATTCCTCTATTATTTTCTTCTTTGTTGTTTCAGATTTTGGGTCGGGCGGGATGTGGCAGTTTTTACGTTGATATTCCTCTACCCGTAGATATTCTACATGGGGTTCGATCAAGTACCCCAGGTAGACTCGACCCATTCCAGCTTATTTTCTTATACGTTCTAGTATTGTTGTACTTCAAAAAAATAAAAGGAATTTTTGTAAATAAAGATCTAGACATAAAGATAATGCATTTGTAAATAACCACTTTGTTCCAATTCTGGCCTCATGTGATGTGTGCGAGCGTGCTAGAACCAACTGTGCGGCTCGATTCCAACCAAAAAACTCTGAACCTCAAGCGCTGAGATAGACAGATATGTCAAACTCGACTGTATATGACCGAGACTTGAGAGGATCGACTGCTTATTTAGCCACTCTCAAGATGTTGTTTATCGAGATCAGGTGACTATCGGAGGGTGGGGTTCTTCCCCCGAAAATGGATTGTACCTTACCTTCCACCAGAAAGGACTTTCAGAAACAAACCGAAAACACTCACAGTCAGTCGTGGGGATCGACTGCCAAACGACTCTTCGGAAAGAGAACTAATTATATTGAGATAAGTTCGTCCAATGGGTGTGGACTTGGATTATAGCTAAGGACTACAGCTACTCCTAGATTACTGATTAAGCTATAAAATTACTAAGGAAAAATAAGATAAATTTGATTTGGTTTGTTTGGTGTGAGAGGCCTTTCTCTATCGATTTCCTCTATTATTTATAGATTTCCTAGATGTAAAGAAGAACCATCTAGATGCCCTTCTTTATTTGGTCGTTAAGTGACTATTTAGTATCCCTGTATTCCTTTAGACTCTTCGTCTTCTTCAATCGTTTGCATACCTTACTCGGCCATTATCCATCTTCAGATGGTGTGTTCCAATCAATTTGTGCCAATTGATGTTTCGAAAAATTCGCTCCAGGTATCTCTGTAGATCGTGTGTGTTGTATCCTTACCATACAACACCATCTGTCCTCCTTTAATTGGCTCTTCCGAGAACAATTAGAAATAGTGTACAACAACCACACATCGTCATTTCATGATTATTGCAAATGCCTATGTTGATGCCTCAAAAAATATACCTCTTGGCATGCCTAGTGTCATCGTAATAGCAGTGGAACCCTAACACCAGTGGGGCCTTCACCACTTGCAATGACACGGTGGTTTCTTGTTCTAGTGCCGGTGCCACATCATCTGGGTGGTGGCTTAGCCGCGGATCGGTGTCGGTGCCACAGTGACCCAATGATGGGTTAGCCGTGACCTACTGACAAAGCTCTGATGCCAACATCGCCATGGCCCATGGTAGCCTAATGTCAGCTCGACAACGAAACCTAGATAATGGCAGCATCATGGCCTCGCCATTGTATAGTGCTTGCCCAACATCAGCATCACAATGGTGTTGAGCTCTGAATTGTGCATATTCTAACTCAAATTCATCACACATTATACATAGTTTTTAGTGTTGAAAGACCTATCTTACATGTGTATTTGTGTTTATAGGAATAAGAGAGAGACCTCATAAATATGATGCCTAAAGGACTACTTTAGACACATTAAAGATCCATGGAAGAAGAGCCAAGAGGTGATGAAAAGAAGCAAGGAGGAAAGAAGAAAAGAAAACAAAAGAAAATTTTGTAAAGAGATAGTCCTCAGACCGGTCATCCACTGCCCATGACCGGTCGAATTTATCTAAGAACGGGTCGAATTTAATGGAAAAGTGTTGAACCTTGCTGGACCAAAACATATGGGTCACGACCAGTCATCCAACCGTTCGGTTGTGCGACCCGATTTAAAAAATTAGTTATGTCCGTTGGCTCTTAAGCACAATCAGTCGACCTAAGGGCTGCAACCGGTCGGCCACCACCCACACTGCATAAATCTTTCACAAATTCTAGAAGATTTTGAAGTGGTGGCGAGTTTTTGCTATAAAAAGGACACCTCTACTCTCTTTCCAATCAATCATAGAAGAGTTCTGAAGTTGTTGGAGATAGAGAGGATCGAAGTGGAGCATCTACAACTCCTCCAACCTAGTTTACTTCTAGTTTTTCTGTTCGTTTTTAGTTTAATCATGTCTATGGTTGGCTGGACCTCTTAACTAGGGCTAAGAGATAAAGCTTGTAGTTAGATTTAATGCTCAATTCGTTCATTCAAGTACTATAAACTTAAGTTTTGAATTTTCAAGTTCTAATTTGAATAAAAGTTGATATTTTTAGATAATTTTGAGAGTTTGTGTACTCCAGACACAAGTTGTTTATAAGTTTTTGAGAATGGTCATATTGGTTTTATGAAATTTGAATTGTAGAAATCCTAGATCAAACCATTACCTCTTGGTATGCCTGATGCTTCAAAGTGCTACAAGTTCATCTTCTCCATGCTTCAATAGAACTAGATTTGGATTTTCCTATTGAGTTTTAGATTATTATGTGTTGAATGCAATATCTTCCAATTGGATAGAGACAAGACTTCGATTCCAATTATGTGTGTGCTTGATGAATGGATTAACATTAATCTACTACAAGTGGATCCTTGGCGCTCTAGTTGTTTATTTTCTTGAGATTTCCCATCTTTACTTTATTGTTTATGCTTAGTTTTAAAACTCTAAAATTCTGAACTTTACTAATCTAAGTTATTAGAGGAGTTGGAATTGGTTTAGTTACTAATCTCCGAGGACGATCCATTCTCACGATTGATTATTACTACATCGCAACCTTACACATAGGGTTAGCGAACAAACGACCCAAGGACAGTGCCATCATGAACCTGCGATGGAGATGGAGCCCCTGACAACGACACCATCGTGGCTCAATGTGAGGTCACTTGCTTTAAATTTATAAATACTCTTCAAGGGATTTCATTTGATTAATTTAGAAAAACATCGCTAAGGACTTTTACTTGCTCTCTCCTTCTCCCCTCGCTTGTTCATACTGGCTAGCGGCTTAAGGCAATAGCCCCAGTAAGGTTCTCCAGACTGTGCCAACTGCCGGTCTCCCAATGGAGTATAGATCCAGGCTTGTCTATCCTAGCAAGCATCGTTATGTCACTCACTCCCGTGTTTACTCTCATGCTATATAGGACATTATCTAACGTTGGTTGAAGTACATATGTAGAGAGTGTCACCTGCTGACCTCATCACCATATTGTATAAACGTAGTCCTGTGCTACCTATATAGATACGTCTATGAGCTTCTTACCTATACGAACACAGCTCTACACTCTGTTTACCCAGACATGACCCTGAGCTCCCGGTCTCATGCATGGCACACAACACTATGTTGCTTGTCTTGTACAGCCGTATGCTGTTTGTCTCATACATGGACAGTGTCATACACCGATTCTCTTCACTCTCATCTTCGTGTGGCTCCATGCCAATCTAAGTTCAACCATGCATTCAACACCTAATATTGGTTAGCCACAAGGAGAAGCTATGTAAGCACGACCTATTGCTCATTTGGATGACAACCCAACTCTTACATTCCTTTAGGGGACACTACGCTCACCTTCAAGGCAATATGCATGTCCACTATTTATCTCGGCCTCCCCTGAGAAACGCTCTCCTCAACCAAGGGTGGCTGATACGTCTGATTACCTAAATATAAGTGCAAGTGAGGGGAGAGTGTTACCTCTTAGGAACCAGTAATACCAGCAACATTTATTTGATCACCTACATGGCAAACTTGGTAGCCTAGCACACCCTTAATCGTTAGGGCCTAGTCACTCAAAGACGAACAGGGGATAACCTCAACGTTAATCCTCCACTCATCCAGCAACAACCTCTAGTCCCAAATCACCCTAATCTTGTTCTTATATAAAAGGATTCCCACCGCTCATACCTCCAATTCCCACTGACATCAAATGGATTAGCTGAAGTATTTAACAAGACCATTATCAAATTGATAAAAAAAATCAATTTTGAAAAGTAAGAGAGATTGAAATGAAAGGCCTGTTGAGGTATTATGGACTATCGAACCACATGTCAAACACCTACTAATGCCACTCCTTATTCACTAGTATATGAGATGGAGGCAGTGTTGCCCCTACAAATGCAGTTACCATTGTTAAGAGTTATCGTGTATGAATTGCTTACAGATGAGCAAAATGCTCAAATTAGACTTGTTGAGTTCGATGTTCTAGATTAGGCTCAATAAAGATTGGAACTATATCAAGCATATGTCTCCTTGGCTTTTAACAGGAGAGTGAGACACTGGTCATTCAAAAAGGGAGATTTGGTGGTGACACTGAAAAGGCCTATTGTCATTACACATAAGACTAGGGCAAATTTGATCCTAAGTGGGTTGGGCTAGTATAAGAAGTCTATTCAAATGGAACATACAAAATTATGGACCTGGAAGGCAACGATACTGTTTGATTTGCTATTAACAAACAAATTTTAAAAGATATAACTTGTAACTATACCTCAAGACTTTAAAAAACTCACATTGTTGTAACATACGATGACTCGCTAAAAGACAGGAAAGGTAAGAAGCATCTCGTATCCGATCACCAACGTGAGAATGATGCTCGGATATGAAAATGGGGTATACATGAGCCCATCACTACCAAGTGATTTTATAATAATAATATATACATGTGATGTAAAGGAAGGAAGGAAAGAAAGAAATCATGGCTAATAAAGCCTGGTACATTAATTGTACATGTTCATTTATATTCACTAACTATTACAAGCACCATGAAAGATGGTTTCGCCTAACATGGCTCATGCCTCTTTGACAGGGACAAGTGGTGCAGTGCATGGCCTATCTTGCTACAAGTAATTCCTATTTACATAACAGGCACTTGACAAACGACACTGGCCTAGCCAAGTATAAGCCCCTTTTTTCTTTATCAAAATCACGTCCTACAGTTAAAACCACATGGTCACATTTTTCGAGTCATATTAAACGCCAAAAGGAGGGCTAAAATGCCTATGGTTGAAACCCATACCATCACATTTTTCGGATCGCGCTAAACGCCCAAGGGAGGGCTAAAATGCATATTGTTGAAACCTATACCATCACATTTTACAGGTTATGCTAAACATCCGAAGAACGGTGAAATGCCTACACTTTAAATCCATACCATCACATTTTTTAGGCTACGCACTGCGTACCCAAAGGAGAGCTAAAATGCTTATTGTTGAAACTCAATCCATTTTGCATATTATAAGTACTACAGTGCATGGTCTGCCTTATTGTAGGTAATTCCTGTATACATGACAATTGTCATGGTGCATAGTACTCCCTGCCATGAAGTAAGCCTTACTATATCAGCTAGCCTTTAAGCGGATGCCTAAGACAAATTGTCTCATGCGGTCTCGTAAGACAGGTGTCTTACGCGGTCGCGTAAGACACCTTGCTGCTTCTTTCTTTCTTTCTCTATTCAATTCTTCTTTTCTTCTTCAATGCTTTTCTCTTCTTTTCCTTTGTATTTTTTATGCTTCAACAGATGCCTCCTCAATCCTCTTTGAATGGGTTCTCCAAAAACTAAGCTGAAGTGGATTGACTTCTTTCAAAATCAATGCAAAGGAACAGTTTACTCTGCCAGCATCCTACGTGACTGCGTAAATACATGGGCTAACTATCTGTATAAAGGCTTTAACCCTTTGTTGAGCTCTTAATTGTGCATATTCTAACCCCAATTCATCACTCATTATGCATGGTTTTCATGATTTAAAGGCTAATCTAATGCATAGTTTTATGGTTGTAGGAATGAAAGAGAGACTTCATCATTCGGATGCTTTGAGACCCTTCTTACATACCTTGAAGATCAAAGGAAAGGAAGAACAAAAGAGGGAAGAAGAAAGGAAAGAAGAGAAAGAAGAAAGGAAAGAAAAGAAGCCCCACAAGGTGGTCCGACCGGTCTTGATCGGTTGGCCAACAATTCTGCCTTCTACAGAGGCTGCTGGACCAAACTAGACAGGTCTAGATCGGTCTTGACCGGTCGGCCATGCAATTTCAGGGTTTCAGATTGCAGACAGCAGGCCATTCCCGTTTCTGGTTTTTCGGACCAGTTTTCTGGGCTAATCTTGATGATATTTGGAAATTCAATACATCCATGTCGAAGAGGATCTCGACACCGAAACAACCCAAGTGGTTTCGTGTCGATCGGAGCTACGGATTGACCCTGGTGGCCAAAACAATACGAACTATCCAGAAAGTTCCAAATTCCGCCTACTCCACTCTGGGCCGGTCCAGGTGGCCCATCATTGATGATATGAAGAATCTACTTTGACCATCTTCTAGACCAAATCCATATATGAATAACCACATAGTTTCAGATTAAAAGGATATGTGGTTTGATCGTATCGGTTGAAGGAAGATGGACCATCCAGAAAGATTCAACTGCGCAGAGTTTATAAAAGCCCTAAGTGTTCTAATTTTCGGACCATATTCTGGGAACTTTTTGGACAATCTAATCCATCTATCATGTAGAGGAGGAAGTTTTCTATCAATGTTCAAAATTTGGGATCAATCCGACATCTGTACACTCCGGAGCGTTGAAAGCAAGATGACTGGTTCTGAAGGTACCCGAAGTGCGCGATTTTGAGAGGTGGTCGCTGATCTGATTGGTGGGCCCATTCAGAAGATAATTTTGGAAATCTAAATCATCTATGAGAAAGATCACATTACAAGGAAGCTACAAATTAAATTTGAAGGCAATCCGACCATTGGTTAAGCCGTACGAAGCGAAACAAAATCTGTTACGTTGCGGTACTCTTGTTGTATTATAAAAGGAGGTGCTCTCTTCTATTCCAGGACAAGCAAGGACGTGGGGAGCATGGAGTTCAAGTCATAGGAGGCTTCCTAACCTCCTCCAGCTAGTTTTTCTTCCTTTTCTTAGTTCTAGTTTTATTTTTAATATGCTCTTCATTAGCTAATCTTTTAGCTAGAGCTAAGAGGTGAACCTTATAGTTTTCTTAGATTGTTTAATTCGTTTTATTGGTTTCAAGTTGGATTTCATGTTTAAGAACAATGGTTTGAAGTTTAATTCAAGTATTAAGTAGTTTTTCTTAGTCTTATGATGACTCATGGATGTTTGGAAGAATTGCTTGAGTTCTTAATTGTTGTGAACTAGTCTAGACCTGTATGATCCGAGGAATTGGAGTACGCTCTAGCACTATGATCTTCATGTGGGAACTTCTTACCAAAAGTCTACTTTTATGGAAATTCTGAAGTATATGGACTGTGTATGTGATTTGAATAAGTTCAAATCATGATCTAGTTTTATCTTGTGACAGGATTTAATGATGGTTATAATTGTGATCTTAACCTATTGGAATTGGGACTGACCTATGCAATTGAGTATACTTGTCCTAGCTTGCATTGAGTGAATCATATACATTGATCTTACATGTGGAAGATTGTTTGGTTTAACTGCTCTATTATCCGACTAGATAGAACTTAATTTCGATTCTAGTTGAGAAAGTGAGAAACCATAGCGGATTATGCATCTAAGGAGAACTATAAGTGGATCCTTGATGCTCTAGTTATCTTTTCATTATCAGATTTTCTATTTTATGTTCAAAACCAATGTCACAAACCTCTTAAGATTCTAGTTATTAGGATAGTTGGAATTGTTTACTTCCTTCCCTGTAGATCGACCTCGGTCTTACCGAGATTATTACCTACATCGCAGCCTTGCACTTGAGGCGAGCGAACACCCTTCTCATTTCTTTATTTCTGATTTTCTGTAATGAAGCTTCACTCTCCTAGTCCCTTCTTACACGACCGCGTAAAATAATTACCAAGGCAACAATCCTGCCAAGTGCTGAGACTCTGTTGAAATTTCTAAGTATGGTGAACCTTCTCTTCGGCACTTAGAAACTTTCCTGTATTCTTGAAACTCGAAGAGCTTCTAAGTATTTGAATCCTTGTGCATTCTCCTTATATCTTTTGTAGATTATCATGGGAAATCCTTTTACTTATACTTTTGTCCGTAGATTCCTCCAACAACTACTGGAGAAACTTGATCATCCCGAGGAGTGGGCCCGCCTCAATGTCTTCAAAGGGGACTTAACTTCAGCCTCAACAATCTTGGGCATTAACCCCTTACGTTATAACAATGCCCTTACGAATATAATGGCTCAAGTTCTCAAGCAGGAGGAAATGAAGGATAACTTTACTGGCTTATCTGCTTCATTGTTGGCCGATGATGAACTGAATTTTCTGGAAGGTGTCGAGCCATCCCTTGCAACTTCTCTTCCCAACAAGTGAGATTCTATGCATAATACGTTCTCGGTACTTCGAGATCAGAAAGCTCAGCATAATGTTTTATTTCAGGATGCTCAGATAATGTCATTGACGCATCTTGCGATCTTAGATGCTGCCCAACGTTTGGAAAACTTTCGTACTCTCCTTAAAGAGACCTTGGATGATATAAAAGTTGAAGCTGCCGTTGAAAAGGATGTTGTCCATGATGTCTAGAAATGTATCAAGGATCTGATGAATATCGCTTCTCAGGGATTGCATGTAGAATCAAGGGTGGAATTGCTGAAGAAGGACATCTCCCAACTGTTGTAGAACTCAGCTCTTTCAAGGCCTTAATAGCAGAAGCAGCGACAATCAGGATAACAAAATGTTGAGGTGTGGAGCCAACACATTGGAAGTTTTGCTAGCCAGGGGTGGTCGGGCGCCCGGCCGGTTAGTGACCAGGCGACCGAAAATCACCCAGAGAGACGAAAAGTCTCTGGACTGTTTTTGACACAGTCGGGCGCTTGATGGTGTGCTGACCGGGTGCCCGGTGCCCAAGGTGGGCGCCCGACCATGTCTAGTCGAACGCCCGAAATTCAGGAGTTTCTCTTGAAAACTCACTGGATAGTTTTGTTAACTGTCGGACGCCCAACCTTGTCTGGGCGGGCGCGAACTATTTCCCAGGGTTTCCTATTTTGAGTCATATTTTCGTCTTATACTATATAAAGGGTTATAATTCGAGATTAAGGTATATGATTAAGGTTTCTATACGTCCAAGGTGAGAAAAGGAGAAGAGGTTAGTGAAAAGGGCCATCTCTGTGCATGGAAGCATAGGAAAAGGTGAGTATATTAATTGTAACATCGTTTTCTTCATATTGGAACTTTGCATCTGTGGTTTTTTACCCTTGTTGGGATTTTTCCACGTAAATCTTGTCTTGTGGATTGTTGGTTTGTTTAAATTCTGCTTCTAGATATTGTTTCCTCTTGTTTATCGTTTGTAGGTGAGACTAGAGATTGGATCTTGGTTCACCGGCGTTGTTGGCGTGTTGTGCAACAACTAATATCAAAGCTATTGATTTAGTTCAAGTAGGAGAAATGACGAAAGAAGGGAAGACAAGAATTGAGAAGTTTGATGGTTCATACTTTGCCTTCTGGAAGATGCAGATCTAGGACTATTTGTATAAGAATGACCTCTATAATCCTTTAGAAGGAAAAAGAGAAGAAACCAGAGAAGATGACAGATGATGAATGGTCTATATTGGATCAGAAGGCATTGGGAACCCGACTATCTTTGTCAAAGAGCGTCGCCTTGAATATATCCAAGGTGAAGACCACAAAGGAATTGATGCAAGCTCTAGCTACGATGTATGAGAAACCCTCAGCGTCCAACAAGGTTCATCTCATGAAATAGCTATTCAACATGAAGATGTCAGACGGTGGGAGCGTGGCTGAACATCTAAACGAGTTCAATATTATCACGAGCCAATTTGAATCCGTTGGCATCACTTTTGATGATAAGGTCAGGGCGTTATTGATCTTGTCCAGTTTACCGGACAGTTAGGATGGTTTAGTGATTGCCGTGAGCAATTTCTTAAGATCAACAAAGTTGAAATTTGATGATGTGGCAGGTCTACTTCTCAGCGAAGAATCTAAAAGGAATGCATCGGGAATTTCAAGAGAATCTGGGAATGCTCTAAATGTTGAAGGGAGAGGAAGATCGTTGAACAGAGGAGGCAATAAACACGGATGGTCTAAGTCGAGGAAGAAGTCCAAAGGACCGAAAGATAAGGACAGGTGTTGGCATTGCGGGAAGAAGGGGCACATGAAGTGTGATTGCAGGGCGCTTAAGAAGCAAGAAGGAAGCTCTCACGGTGGGAATGATTCAGTGTATCTATCTGAGGAGAGCAATACAGAAGCATTGATCTTGTCTCTTGATGCGCGGAATGAGTCTTGGGTTATAGACTCGGGTGCTTCGTTTCATGCCACTTCGTCGAAAGATGTTCTTCGAGACTATGTGTCAGGTGACTTCGGGAGATTTTACTTGGGTGATGATGAACCGTGTAGTATTGTTGGCAAGGGAGATGTTCACATAAGTCAGAAAGATGGAATAATCTTGAAGTTGAAGGATGTCAAACATGTACCAAGTTTGAGAAGGAACTTGATCTCAGTAGGGCAGTTAGCCGATACAGGATATGTGACGACATTCACTTATGATTCTTGGAAGGTCACAAAAAGTGCCTTGGTGGTATCTCGAGGCAAGAAGGAAGGTACTTTGTACGTGACTTCCAGATCATATAGTCCACTCGCAGTCACATTAACTGGAGTGAATGGGCAGTTATGTCATCAGAGGTTGGGACATATGAGTGAGAAGGGGATGAAAGTGTTGTTGTTAAAGGGGAAGCTACCGAGTTAGAAGTCTGTAGACTTGGAATTATGCGAGGATTGCGTGTATGGAAAACAGAAGAGGGTGAGCTTCAAGAAAACAAGACAAGCTCCAAAGACGCCTCTATTAAAGCTTTTACGCACTGACGTGTGAGGACCGGCACAGGTATCATCTCTAGGTGGATCACGTTATTTTGTTTCTTTTATTGATTATGCTAGTAGGAAACTGTGGGTCTATTTCTTAAAACATAAATCTGAGGTGTTTGATGTATTTAAGAAGTGAAAAAGTCTGGTAGAAAATGAGACAGGAAAAACTATAAAGTGTCTTAGATCCGATAATGGGAGAGAGTATTGTGATAAGAGGTTTGAAGAGTATTATGCAGCATGTGGAATCAAACATCAGAAAACGATTCCAGGAACACCACAGCAGAATGGTGTGGCTGAGCGCATTAACAGGACCATCCTTGAGCACACCAGGAGCATGAGCTTGCATGTAGGGTTGCCCAAGACTTTTTTGGGCAGATGCTGTGAATACTACTGTATATCTCATCAATATAAGTCCCTCAGCACCATTGGATGAAGGTTTACAAGAGGAGACGTGGACTGGGAAAGAAGTGAGCCTTACACATCTCAAGGTGTTCGGCTACACTTCATACATTCACATTGGTGCAGAGCACAGGAATAAGATGGATGTGAAGTCCAGAAGGTGCACGTTTATAGGCTACGGGCAGCATAGTTTTGGCTATCGGTTTTGGGACACAGAGAATCAGAAAATCATCAGAAGCAAGGACGTAGTCTTCAATGAGATAGTGATGCATAAGGACAATTTGCAGCAAAGACAGAACAAGGCCAATAAGAAAGAATATGTAGAGTTGGAAGACTTACCGGACATAGGTGTTACAGTGCCACAGGATGAGCATGCACAAGAGCATGATGAGGCAGAGCCACGACACCGGTTGTGAGGAGGTCTACTCGGGAGAGGAGACCCAAGGTCCGATACTTACCCTCCCTACATTGTCTATTGCTGACAAATAATGGTGAACCGGAGTGTTCTGAAGAGGCATTACAGTTAGATACTCGGGTTAAGTGGGAGCAGGCCATGGATGATGAAATTGGCTCCCTCAAGTCCAATCGTACGTAGGAGCTCATCACTCTACTTAAGGGGACAAAAGCTCTTTATAATAAGTGGGTTTAGAGGCTAAAAGAGGAGCATGATGGTTCGAAGAGGGTACAAGGCCAAATTGGTTGTGAAAGGGTTTCAACAAAAGGCAGGTATCGATTTCACTGAGAAATTTTCACCTGTGATGAAGATGTCTACTGACTCGCACGGTCTTGAGTATAGTGGCTACAGAGGACTTACATTTAGAGCAACTAGATGTTAAGATGGCCATTCTTCATGGGGACCTTGAAGAAGAGATATATATACATTAGCCGACAGGATACGTGGCACCAAGAAAATAAAATAAGGTGTGTAGACTGAGAAAGAGTTTATATGGCCTGAAGCAGGCCCCGAGACAGTGGTACAAGAAGTTCGACAGTTTCATATCGAGAAACGGGTTTATGAGATGTCATGCAGATCACTGTTACTATTTGAAGAAGTTTGATACGTCGTACATTATTCTTCTTCTGTATGTTGACGATATGCTTGTAACCGGTTCAAGCATGAAGGACATCTCGGATCTCAAAAGACAGTTGTTTAGAGAATTTAGCATGAAGAATTTAGGAGCTACAAAATAAATCTTAGTCATGAGGATAAAGCATAACAGGGAAAATAAGAAACTAGTTTTGTCATAGGTAGAGTACATAGCCAAGGTACTTGATCGATTCAATATGGGAGGTGATAAGCCAGTTAGCACTCCATTAGCCAATCACTTCAAGCTTTCTAAGGAGCAAGGTGCGAAGACGCAGGAGGAACGGGACTACATGGCTAAAGTCTCATACGCGTCAGCTATAGGAAGCCTCATGTATGCTATGGTGAGAACGAGGTCAGATATTGCTCAAACAGTGGGAGTTGTTAGCAGGTTCATGAACAACCCCGAGAAGGAACATTGGGAAGTTGTGAAGTGGATCCTCAAATGCCTGGTAGGTATTGTGGATGTAGGGTTGTGTTATGAAGGATAAGAAATCAAGCTACAAGGCTATGTCGATTCAGATTTGGTAGAGGACATAAACAGCAGAAGGAGCACTACAAGGTACGTCTTTACTTTGGGTAGTGCTACAGTGAATTGGGTCTCTCAGTTACAGAAGATAATGTCCATCAGTACAATGGAAGCAGAGTATGTTGTAACTACAAAAGCGTGCAAGGAGATGTTGTGGATGCAAGGTTTTATGGAAGAGTTGGGGAAGACGCAAGCAGATTGCAAGCTGTACAGTGACAGTCAGAGTGCAATTCACTTGGCCAAGAATTTAGCTTTTCATTCAAGGACCAAGCATATTGACATCAGATATCACTTCATACATTTGTTACTGGAAGATGGATTGATTGCTCTGATGAGATTCATACAAGTGAGAACCCTGCGGATATGTTGACTAAGGCAGTCACACGAGAGAAGCTAAAGCCCTGTTCAGCTTTGATTGGTCTTCAGGCTTGAAGATGGGGAGGTGATGCACTTCGAATGTAGAAGACAAAGGGATCTTTGGTGATGTGTCTCCAAGTGAAAGATTGTTGAGGTGTGGAGCCAACACACTGGAAGTTTTGCTAGCCAAGGGTGGTCGGGCGCCCGGCCGGTCAGTGACCGGGCCACCGAAAATCACCCAGAGAGATGAAAAGTCTCTGGACTATTTTTGACTCAGTCAGGTGCTCGATGGTGTGTTGACCGAGTGCTCGACTATGTCTGGTCGGACGCCCGAAATTTGGGAGTTTCTCTTGAAAACTCACTGGACAGTTTTGTTAACTGTCGGGCGCCCGACCATGTCTAGGCAAGCGCTCAACCAAGAGCGAACTATTTCATGGAGTTTCCTATTTTGAGTCCTATTTCCATCTTATGCTATATAAAGGGTTGTAATTCGGGATTAGGGTATGGGATTAGGGTTTCTATACGTCCAAGGTGAGAAAATGAGAAGAGGTTAGTGAAAAGGGCCATCTCTATGCATGGAAGCATAAGAGAAGGTGAGTATATACATTGTAACTTCGTTTTCTTCATAGTGAAACTTTGCATCCGTGGTTTTTTACCCTTGTTGGGGTTTTTCCACGTAAATCTTGTCTTGTGGATTGTTGGTTTGTTTAAATTCTGCTTCTAGATATTGTTTCTTCTTGTTTATCGTTTGTGGGTGAGACTGGAGATTGGATCTTAGTTCACCGACGTTGTTGGCATGCTGCGCAACACAAAAACCCTTCCAGTTCTTAGCCATCTTCTCCGACCTTTCTGGTGATAGGCTAGAATCGACTGGAGCTACTTTTGATGTTAGTGAACTTACGACCTCTGTTTCTTGTAGAGGAGTCTAATTTTGTGTGCTTAACTTTAAAGCTAGTCTTTAGGGTTTTCTGACATCCAAGAAATGTTATCAATATTTTGTTTATGCATGTGCTTATTTAGTTAATATATTTATGTATCTTTACATTTGTCATGGGCACAATAGACAAAGTATTTTTTTTATTAAATTTACTTTCCTTCCATAGGGCTGTTTTGTTTATATGCTTCTGTTGAATTTGTTAAAATTTTTTGCTGATTCATATTCTATGATGGCAATATTGAGCATCCATCCTTTAAAGAGTATCCCTCCATATAAGCTTGCCTTGATTAGAAACACACATCTAATTATTGCCTATATATTCAAGGTCTAAAGCAATTATCACTCATTGGCGTTGCATTTGTGATTTTAAATAATTCACGGACTTTACCGATTCCTCGATTCCCTAACTGCTTCATTCAATTTTATTCTTTTCTTTAGTGCTTGGGATTAGGGATTACTCTAAAGATATTACGTTCTGTGAATAATACAGGGACTAGCCCTCAAGAAATTGCATCTTGCACATTAGTTCGAAGATTGGTCCAAAATATCAAGGCCACTCTGCATATCATAAAAATTGATCTAAGAATACAGCGAATGATGAGAAGAGCCGTTACTCCTTAATAATAATATATCCGAGTAATCTTCCATTATATCTGAGCATAAGAAAGAATATAGCTCCTTTCAAGAGTAAGTTAAAAATCCTACACAAACTTTGGCTTCCATAAAATGAATAAATAGCCAATCTAGAAACCATGTAGTAGGAAACTGAAAGACTATAATTAGGTCAGATTTAGGCAAATATATCCAGTAGTAGAAGTATAAGAAGCCGAAGAACTGAAGCTGAATCAAACTTGGGCGAATATAGCTAATAATAGAAGTATAGGAAGATGAATCAAACTTGGGCAACTATCCGATAATGAGAACTTTATAAAGAAAATAATGCCGAAGTCATATTATAAAGCTTGCACTGCTAATGATATAAAATACAATGGAGCCTATGGAATAACTGCTCGCAAGTACTCCTTGTTAATTTTAGGCATTTCGCAATATCATAGTACATGTGATTTTCACAACATATGTAATTTTGCACAAGAATTCATAATTTGAACATTTTATTAGTGCATGTGAATAAATGTTCGATATAATGATTTTTTTATTTGTGCAACATTTTATGCTAAGCTCCCTTTCTTTTCGATGGACGGAACTACCCTAGAGTTTTATTAGTGGGCGCCTCTAATAAAAACACAGTTTAGGCTCTTGAGTAATTGGAACAACCATAGTTGAAGCTCATAAGTAGTTGGAGTGAAACACAATTTAAGCTCATAAGTAGTTGGAGCAAAACACATTTTAATCTAATGAGTAGTTGGAGTAAAATAAAGTTTAAGCTCATGAGTAGTTAGAGCAAAGAACTTACGCATGTGCCTTCGCGTAACTCTCGAGAGTTACCTGACATCTTCTGCAGCCTAGGGAATTCACACACCACCAATCCATCAAAGGGGCTCAGTGAAGTTATTGGGGCGGTAAACTCAACAGGATTCACGCATAGGGTTTATTTTTATAACTCTCTATAGTTTACCAAGTTCTCAAGTCTACCTTCGGTTTTACCAAATCCTTGGCCACCGGTCCGTCAATGAGAAACAAGCACAACGATCTGGGGGGTCTTAGGCACGGTTGGCTGTGATGAGCAGCGCACACTACAACCCACTTTTTCTTTGCCTCTTTGACTTGAATCCATTCATAAGGGCAATGCCTCCTTCATGACGCTACCCAAGTTATAGAAACGACATGTCTCACGCGTAAGGTTGGCCCACAGGGCTTTCTCTGCCGCCTTTATAAAGATGTATAGGTCTTATGTGTCGTTCATCGCAGCCTATAAAAAAATGTCGTTAGGGCTTATGCGCAATCCACTGGCTGTATAGAATCGCCATTATGGCTTATACTCAGTCTGTTGCCTGTGTCAATATGAACTTCGCGTGCTTAGCTCATATAGAGCACTCACTGTGTTTTGTGTAAATTCTGTCAGCACATTATCAACAATTATCTTTTTTATAAAATCAATGCTTCTCTCTTGAGGGATCCATATCCTCTATTTTTTTTATTCCTCAGCGATGATCCTTTTGATAAGATCAATCTTCTCTTGACGATTCAACGATTTCTTGTCTTGGATAATTTGTGATAATTGTCCTTCATATAATTTAGAAATGTAAAAATTAGGAGAAGCTCTTTGCTTTGCTTTTATTAATACATCATTTCATCAATTATATGATACTTGCATCTTTTGCCCCCTCTCCTACCCCCTTTTAATTAGGGAAATGCTTTATATAAGGGTTTTCACAATCGAAACCTCTCTTGTATTTTGCATCGGGGATAATATCTCTTAATAAAGTGCCCATTGACAGGTATTTCGATTCCCTATCCATTTTGTTTCACCACTCTATATGCTCCATTAGAGGAAACTTTAGTGACTGATATATGGGCCATCCCATTTGAGATCGAATTTGCACCCTATTTTGTGGGTAACAACGATAGCCTCATTTGAGCATTAAGACTATGTCTCCTTTTTTTAAGGAACGGTGCCTCACTTTCTTATTGAAGGTGGCTGACGTTCTAGCCTGATAAAATTTCAGGCATAATTGCGCCATTAGCCATTTTTCGTCCAAAGCATCCAGTTCTCTTAACCAGATTTTGGCATTCTCACCTTTAGTAATTAATTCATGGAGTGCTACTCTTAAGGATGCCACTTTTATTTTTATTGGTAGAATGACTTCAACCCCATAAACCAAATAGTAGGGCGTCGCATTAGTAGTTGTTTGATATGTTGTACGATATGCTCATAAAGCTTCTTGCAGTTTTTCATCTCAAACCCTTTTATTTCCAATGACTGTTTTCTTCAATATCTTGACGTTCGTCTTATTAAAGGCCTCCGCTAATCCATTCACGGATGAATAATAAGGCATGGAGTAGGAATGCTTGATCCCAAACTTTTGATAGAGCTTGTCCATGTTATGGTTTTTTAATGGCGTGCCATTATCCGTAATAATCTTCTGAGGGATTTTATGCCTGTAGATGATAGCATGCCTGAATGAAGTTTGTTACGTCTTTTTCCTTGATGTTGCGTAATGTAACAGCTTCCATCCATTTGAAAAAATAATATGTTGCAGGCAGAATTTATTTTCTTCTACGCGATGGAGGATTAATTAGACCAAAGATATCTAACATTCATGACACCTTGTTGCAAAAGAGATCGCATCTTTAAACATAGTTGAGCATTAGTAACCCATATGATATATGCGGCTACAAATATTTTTGCCAGCCCGATGTGCACCGCATTCTCCTGAATGGGCTTCTCACAGACATGCTCAACTTCTTTCATATCTAAACAATGTAGCAATATCTCATTATAAGATCTCTTGTACAATTATACATAATAAACTTCTTAGCTCGCTTCTTTATTTGTGTTCTTAACGACAACTCATCTGGAAATATATCATATTTGAGATAGCCAATCATCGGCAGCCGCCTGTCATCAACTGATATTTTCAAACAAGAAATCGGTTGAGCTTCTGCAACATTTTTTGCTAGTTCAAGCGGTGGAAAAAATCTTCATTCTCCAATCATCATTTGAAGCGAACTTCTCATCATACAGGAAAGAGTCGCAGCCAATCTTGCTAATGCATCTGCTTTTTTATTTTCTTTTTTGGGCACATGTTATATAGCGATATCATGGAAATCCTCAAACGACATTCTGGCTCTTCGACAATGTGGTAATTGTTCTGGCTTCCTTATCTCATATTCCCTAGTGAGATGGTTTATAATTAATTGTGAGTCACCATACACTTTTATTGCTTGGACCTACATTTCCTTAGCAATCTCCAACCCAATAATAAGTGCATTATATTCAGCTTCATTATTCCTACATGTCATTCCCAATGTAAAGGAATACGACAATAAATCATTTGGGGGTTAATAAGAACCACCCCAATGCTGTTGAGCTCTCAATTATATATATTCTAAACCCTTTTTATCACCACATTATGCGTGTTTTTTATGACAAAAGACCTATTTAACACATGGTTTTGTGATTGTAGGAATGAGAGAGTGATTGCATGTTTTCTATGCAAAAAGACCTTCTAAACATCATTGAAAAACAAAAGTGAAGAAAGGAGGAAAGAGATGAAGAAAGGAGAGAAGAAAAGAAGATGTGAAACCAGCCATAGTAGAGGTCCGACTGGTCGGCCTAGGAAGGCTAGACCGGTGTAGACACCCCACCTTCGGCTACACTGCTAGTAGAGATAGCTGGATGAATGGAGGACCATACCCCAAAATCCCATGTCCAAACTCAGCCAAACTCACCCTTGTAAGCCCCAGTCCATAGCCTAACTCAAGCCTGAACCCAGTCAACTCGCCCTTAAACATCAGCCTGAAAAACCCCCCATAAGAAAAGCCAGTCAAAAAATCCTAAAAAAGTCAAACTCACTAAGTCAACCCGCTGAGTCAACCCACTGAGTCAAATCACCGAGTCAACCCGCTGAGTCAACCCACCGAGTCAAATCACCGAGTCAACCCGCCGAGTCAAATCACCGAGTCGACCCATTGAGTCAACCCACTGAGTCCAAACAGCAGCCCCGAGGCATGTCCGTCTCACGTGCTGGAACCCGAGGAGCGTCAGGGGGCCGCCCAAAATTATTTACGAGAACTGCCACTCTCCAACGCTATAAATACCCTCCTCCCCTTCTCATTTCGATATAGAATCCCATTCAGTCCAGAGCGACCCGTCCGTCTGAATTTTCCTCCATCCCCCTTTAGCCCATATTTCCACCAAGGAGAGCCCGAGTGAGGGGAGCCTAGCCCTGGTCCAGCCCAGCCTGACCACTAGTCCAAGTCTCCTAAGTCATCCAAGTCTTGATCCAGCCACTCGAAGCCAATCCTTGCGACACCTCCGTCCATTTAGCTACGCTTTTTCCAGCATCATCTCATTCGCATCTAGCATAAGTGCAACATTTACTTTTCTTCCAACTCCCCTGCTTCACTACAAGCACTTTGATCATTCAAGCACACAACATGCATCTCGCATAAAGCACCTGTCAGTTCGAGCGTATGCTTTGGGCTTGCCTGTTAATGGAAACCTGCCCATCAGAAACTCTTACTGTTCAGACCTGCATTCATGTACATATCACTACAAGCACTTTGCTTATTCAAACACACAGCATGCATCTCGCATAAAGCACCTATCAGTTCGAGCGTATGCTCTGGGCTTGCCTGTTAATGGAAACCTGCCTATCAGAAACTCTTACTGTTCAGACCTGCATTCATGCATCATGTCATCTATGAGAATATACAAGGATTAAAACAGACTTTCAAGTGTTAGTTCGATTCTGTGAAGTAGAGACCGTACTTCGATACGGGCAGTGTGTGGGGTGCTTAACTTCTTCCTACCCTGTAACCGTGATCCCTTACCTCGAATCTCTGGCCGCAGATCAAAAGGGAGTCATTTTAGAGAAAGGAATCTTCGGATCCCCTTCTCTAACGTTTCTACGGGGTCTAGCCGACTGTAGATTCGAAGTAACTGGCTATTGGCGACTCTGGTCTTATATAAACTCATCTAAACACATCCAGCCTAACACGACAACCAAACAAAGCCCTCGAGAACGAGGCAAGGCAGTGACACAAACAACGATTCGCACGCACGCACCTCTTCTTCTTTTTCCGAAAGGAAAGGGAGGACGTCGTCGGGAGCGCGGAACGGCGAGGGTCCACAACCGATCAAGACCCATCAGCCACCCAAGCTGCCACCTCCAGAAGTCGCTGGACCAGTGCCCAGGTGGGTCCGACCGGTCTTGATCGATCGTCCAGGCAAGTCCGATTAGGTCAAGACCAATCGGCCAACAATGCTGCCTTCTTGCAAACATGCTGGACCATCACCAGGATCGGTCCGACCGGTCAACACCGGTCAGCCACATGCACAGTCAGTGAAAGTGCTTATTTTTTGCACTTTCTAATTTAAAAATCGAGTCTCCCAAGTGCAATAGGACTCCAAGGTTCCGCGATTCTTCCAATTCGGTGACGCCTCCAAACTATAAAAGGACACCTACAGCCTCTTCCTAAGGCATCTAGCGACGTGGGGAGCAAAAGAATCAAGACCTAGGAGGCTTCCTAGCCTCCTAAAACGCGTTCTTCTTCTTCTAGTTCTAGTTTCAAGTTTTCTTTTAATGCTTTCTTTTAGTTAACTCTCAGCTAGAGCTGAGAGGTGAATCTTCTAGTTTTTAGTCGTGGTTTAATGCTTGAACACTTCATTATAGTTTGAATAAAGTTGATAGTTTTAGATAATTCAGGGAGTTTGTGTGCCAAGTACATTAGTTTTGGTTGGATTTCTAAGATTAATCAGATTGGTTTATGGGTTGTTGATTGATGAAAACATTTGATTTGCTGTGATTTTCGGATATGGTGAATGCTTCAAGTTCTCCATGATTCAAACAGTGAAATTTCTATTAGAACTATGATGGAGAGTTCATGTATCTTGTGTAAAATCTGAGATAAGTTTGTTGTTTATTGAAGTTGGTTTAATTAGAGTTCTAATCATTGGTCGTAGTCGAATCTAGTGATAGGATTTGATGAAAGCTATGGTTAAGAATCTCATTTAGATTAGAAAGAGGCTTGACCTATACAATTGAGTGTGCCCAAGGCCTGAGCTTGATTAAGGGAATCAAATTAGTAAACACCTATCTATTTTAGATTATTTGTGCTTTGATTGTTATATCTCCCGGCTAGATAGAGATAGAACTTCGATTCCAGTTATGCTTGAATCGAATCATTGGATTGAATGTGATTAAGACTAAAAGAGGATCCTTGATGCTCTAGTCTCTTTTATTCTCAGATTTTTCCTGTTTTATATTTAGTTCTTAAAAACTAATTTTTTAAACCTTATAGATTCAAGTTATTAGAATAGTTTGAATTCGTTTATCTCTTCCCTATTGATCAATCTCGGTCTTACCGAGAATTATTACTACATCGCAGCCTTGCACTTAAGGCGAGCGAACAAGTTTTTGGCTCTGCTGCTGGAGAAAAGGTAAAACGATTCTAATTGTTCTAGTAGCTATAGAGTAGTCTTAGTTACGTAGGATTTCCAGTTTTTCTAGAAGTAGATTTTCTAATTTTTCTAGATTAATAACAATTTTTGTTTTTATTTTTATAGGAACATTGTTGCTGACATAGTTCTCACCCTTAACAGGTAACATCTCACCATCTCCTTTCTTTTCGTTCTTTTTCCTAGATTAGGGTAGTTTCCAATTACTTAAAATTTCATTATGGCTAATTGGACGGGTAGTGCATATGCATACCTTTTGGAAAATGAGATGCCAGATTATGGAATTCAAGCTTATTATGATCGGAATCCCTCCAAGCATGAGTGTTTTTTCTGAGATTCAAACAACCTCCACTACCTCCCATGTAAGACGATGCGTTATTATATTAATGAAAGCAATACACATATTGAGACATGGCGTAAGACGATGGGGGAGTATCGGAACGAAGCAAAATCGAATAATGATTAACTAAGGAAGACATTACGTGATTACCGAATTGAAAATAGTATGAGTGTTCCACCGATTTTGGTAGGAGGTGTGCAACATTAAAAGGAACGGGTGAATAGTGACCAACCAGTTAAGACAATGCGTGATCACTTGTATGGATATGCTTATCAACCATCACATAACTCTTCATCCTACAATGTGTACGCTCTTAATTGGGGAAACCACCATTCTATTTGTTCAAGGGAAGAACCAATCGCGGTTATTAAAAATCACCCTAAAACGTATTCCTCTTATGATGACATATATACACAAATACTTGAGGAATTATGGAAAGAGTATGAAGATGAACAATCAAATCAAGCTTACTCGTCATATTGTGAAGACGTTGAGCCTGAAGTTGGGGGCATCGAATCAACTCTTCTAATGAGGAGGATGGGGCTATCCAAGTCCCACCTTCTTCGAATATAATGAATAAACTTTTAGAGGAGATTGATCTCGATGATCCCAATGTTATTATCAATTATGGTGAGTCCACCATCTCTTTTGGATGTTTTGAACTTAATGATAGAACGATTTCAATGACGGTTGATGTTGAGCTCTTAAATGTGCATATTCTGACCCCATTTCATCACAAATTATGCTTGAAATCTATATTTAAAGACCTACCTAATGCATGGTTTTATGATTGTAGGAATGAGAGAGAAACTTCATCAATTGGAGGCTTAGGAGCCTTTCTTATAGGTCATGAAGATCAAAGAAGCGAAGGACTAAAGGTGGAGCAAAAGTGCATTGAAGATAAGGGGGGAGAAGTTGAAAAACCAGCAATTTTCATGTCCACCGACCGGCCGGATGGACTGTCCGACTGACTGACTGATGGGTCGACCTGTGTAAAAAACACTCAAGAGAAATTTGTATTTGCAAGCACTTTGTTTGGCAGGTCGTCCGGCCGGCCGGCTGGTGGGTCGGACTGTGAAAAAAATAGTCCAAAGATATTTACATTTGTGGGCACTTTCTCCGGCCAGGTCGCAGCCTCAGAGGTACCAATCGCAGCCATCCCCACCGCAACCAAATCCTCAACCACAACCACAACCACCTTGACAGCAGCAACAGTTAAGGGGGAATGGCCAATACTCATATTAAAACATGCAAAATTACAGGGAGTTCAGGAAATTCACCCCTATCACTCAGCCACTCAATCAAGTCATGACTATGCTGATACAAAAGCAATTACTTACTCTAATGGCACCCAGGCCTCCTCCAAATCCACTACCTCTGAACTATCGAGAAAATGAGTATTGTGCCTACCATCAAGGGCGTGGCCAAACCACTGATCGATGCATGACTCTGAACAATGACATCCAAAATCTAATTGACGACTACAAGATCGTCATCTCGGTCCCTGAAACTCCCCCAGCTGCTCCTACCAACATCCTTCAGAATCCTCTACCACAGCATCCGACGAACCCCAGTTCGTCTCACGACCCTGCTATCAACAACATAGAAGAGGGAGAATGCATCGATCACTTTTTCTCGCCTATCCAGTCCATTCATGCCTACACTTATGGGCCATCTTTCCTTCCTTCAGTCTTCGAGCCGCTAGTACTCGAGGGAGCACCTCCATATGATGCACCGATCGTCCAAGGGCCTGTCCTTTTGTAAGGGGCACCTTACAATCATTCATGTTGGGAGTCGGTCATTCTGGAAGGAGCACAGTCATACATCGAACCCGCATACGAACCTGTCGTTTTGCAAGGGGCAGCTTCAGCCCAAGAATAATTCAATCCGCAATGGAGGGATTATATTTATCAGCAGCAAGAACCCATTATCTTATAAGGGGCTCCCCCAGTCGAGCCAATCATATTGCAAGGGGAAACTCCTATCCCCGAGCCGCAAAAACGTCCTGGAGGTGTGTCAATTATGCTACAACAGCTGGGTTGAACAGAAAGACCCATCACCATATCGAGAGGACCAGTGTTATCCCGTGGGAACCTCTCGCTCTAGGAACAGTCAAGCCAGGACTGCGACCTTATGTGATCTATGAAGACAAGCCTCGACATTATCACTTCAGCACAAGCAACAATGTAGTCCTCAAGGCAAAAGGTCCATATGAGGAAGATTTGGTACTCCTACCAGCACAGCTACAAGAACCAATAGTCCTAAAAGGCAAAGAAGAGGATAGTTACAAGGAAGTCCCATGGAACTACCCAGAATGTGCAGAGGTAGAGAACATGAACCCCAATGGGCGTTGCATCCGAAGAGACAATCAAAACAAAGGAGATCCTAAGAGCGCTCTCGCGGGCCTCAACAACAAAAGCGAAGTTGTGTATGATGTCGCAGCCCATCTCAAGTCAATCGCTACCCAAATCTCGGTATGGGAACTACTTTGCACATCTCGTATACACTGAGAAATGTTTGCCAAGACACTGAGTGATGCACACGTCTCCTCAGATATAGCACCCGAAATGATAGCATTGATGATCAGACAACTTTTGGCTCCGCGCGCCATCACCTTCATTAATAATGAGTTGCCACCAGAAGGACGTAACCATGGGCGGTCCTTCAACATAGCCCTATGATATAAAGACCTCTGTGTCCCACTGGTCCTTATCAATAATAGCTCAAGCTTAAATGTTTGTCCGCTTAAGACTGCGGAACACCTGGGAATAAGTCCCTCCTCATTCTGACTCAGCACCATGTACGTTAGAGCATTCAACAACACTCGCCGATCAGTGAAAGGAGAAGTCGAAATAGAGGTACAGATAGGTCTGGAAGCCTCCACTATCACATTCCAAATCCTAGATATATCAACCTCTTTCAACATGTTGCTCAAACGACCTTGGCTACATAAAGTCGAGGCTGTGACATCAACTTTAAATCAACGGGTGAAGTATATCTGTGGGAACCAAGTGATCTCTGTCCATGCGGAGAAGGAGCTCATCATTCCTTCCAATATTGTTGCCACTGAACCAGATATCCCCGTCATTGACATTCAACACTCTGAAGAAGACCGTGAGCGCTATCACCAACTCGGAACCGATAAGTGTGGATCGTGTTTTTTCACCAGCAGAACGTCTGAGTCTCAAGTATCGCATGAAGAATCATTTTAAGTTCAGAAAGATGCTACTGGTATATAATCAACGCAAATGGGGACTCAGGTACAGGTCAATCATCATGGACAAAAGAAAAAAGAAGTTTCAGTGCTTACTCATCCAATTCATCTGGCCAGAAGAGCCTTGCAGAGATCCAAGAAGAAATCTACCGACTGCACTACATAAAGGCCTCCTGATGAGCCTAGCCTGAGCCATGTGACCTCAGATTCGACGGGACTGGATTCTCGAACCATCTAAGCCTCCAGAAGAAGAAGAAGAAGAAGATATAGATGAAGAAAAAGATCAAATACAGCAGCTTTAAGACCAGGATATTCTGATACCAGCCCTCGCCACATCACCACCAGTCAACCAAGGGCATAGCTTACCCACCTCAATTCCAGTCAACCAAGGGCATAGCTTGCCCACTTCAATTTTAGTCAACCAGGGGCACAACTCGCCTATCTCAACATCAATCAACAAGGGGCACAACCTGCCCATCTCTGTAGAATCAACACCATCAACCATCAGCCAAGGGCAAAAGCAGCCCATCCATTGGACTAAGAAAGGGAAATGGTCAGCCCTGGATTGGTCCGATGTTCAGATTCCAAACACATGTCTAGCCATGGAACTAGACGAACTACAATGCAAGGTAAGTAATTTGAGAGGGACTGAGTACAACTTAGATCTCGAACCTGACTAGTGAAAAATCATGGTCATTTGGCCAGACCATGATTTTTCACCCAAATCATCAAACCCCACCCCTCCAAGGGAAGGAGTGTGGGGTCCTGAATGGTCATCTGTTCTCTTAACTTCTGAATCAACCAGAGAGTCATTTGAGGGCTCTGGCTTCCAAAAAATGCCGGTTTAAGTAACGATCAGCACCCTGGGACAAGTTGGGATCAATCATGGTTTGCAATGCCCACTTGTTCAAGGTCCCTTCAAGTTCAAAAATCTAAAAAAATAAAAAGATTTCAAAGCCAAAAACATCTAGCATTTCAATTCCAGAAAATTCTCAAAAACTAAAAGCATTTCTTTTTTTGCATTCAATAGTGTGCCAAGTTCATCTGAAGAGTCGCATGAGTTTGAAGTCAAATCATATGATTTTGACATCGAATTAGACTTCGAACTCATGGGTCTGGACAAAGCTCGGGATGGGGAAGATGATGACCTAGCTCCTGAACTAGAGGACCTCCTCAAAAAGTTTGAATCCAAAGTCAATGTTGTAGCCGATGATTTTGAGGTAGTAAACTTGGGGACACTAGAAATCCCTAGGGATACGCATTGAGACATCATTGCCACCAGAGATAAAACATAGAATGATAGAGTTCCTAGCTCCAAGACTATCCAACTTTGTGTTCTCGTATGAAGACATGCCGAGGCTCGATGAAGAGCTCGTTGTACATTATCTGCCAACCAACCCAGATATGAAGTCAGTTAAGTAGAAACTGCAAAGAATAAGCCAGAATGGGCCCTAAAAGTTCGCGATGAAGTCACCAAACAGTACAATGCAGGATTCTTGGTAGTCTCCAACTACCCTGAATGGCTCGCTAACATCGTACCAGTACCAAAGAAGGATAGCAAGGTTTGAATGTGCATCGACTTTCGATATCTCAACAAAACTATTCCTAAAGATGACTTCCCTCTACCGCATATCAACACTCTAGTCGACAACACCGCAGGGTATAAGATCTTCTCATTCATGGACAGATTCTCAGGTTACAATCAGATCAAGATGGCCATTGAAGATTGTGAGAAGACATTGTTTATCACTACATGGGGAACCTTCTGTTATAGGGTAATGTCGTTCAGTCTAAAGATCGCAGAAGCAACACTATCAGTGAGTAATGACAACATTATTCCATGACATGATGAACAGAGAACTCGAAGTATATGTGCACAATATGATCATCAAGTCTTGCATGATTGAAGGACACTTTGAAGACCTGAAGAAGCTGTTCAATAGGTTAGAAAAGTATAAGCTCCATCTCAACCCTAAAAAATGTGTCTTCGGTGCAACTAGACGTAAACTCCTTGGCTTTATGGTGAGTGAGGATGGCATTAGGGTCGACGAGACCAAGACAAGAGCAATCATCGAGATGCCCCCTCGAAGGACTGAGAAAGAAATTCATGGTTTCCTCGGCAGAATTCAATACATCAGTTGTTTCATCGCACAGCTTACACCTATCTGTAAGCTCATATTCAAGCTCCTTCGGAAGAATATACCAAAACAATGGAATGACGATTGTCAAGTCGCCTTCAACCGCATCAAGAAGTATCTCATGAATCCTCCAATTCTAGTGCCGCCCACTCCCGGACGACGACTCTTGTTGTATATCTCGGTAGCAGCAGAAGTCATCGGCTGTGTCCTCGGCCAGCACGACGAGACCAGGAAGAAGGAACGAGCAATATACTATTTGAGACGAAATTTCATCAACTACGAGACCAGGTATTCCCCAATCGAGAAGACTTCCCTTGCCCTAGTTTGGGCAACTCAACGACTCTGACAATACATGATTGCATTCCCTATTCTCCTCCTCATTCGCATGGATCTACTCAAATACCTGTTCAAGAAACCAACACTCACTGGAAGGATAACTAAATGACAACTACTCCTGTCTGAGTTTGACATCACCTATGTCACTCAGAAGGCAATCAAGGGGCAAGCCCTCGTCGATCATCTCGTCCGCTCACTCTCTCCTTGATTATCAACCAGTCGAGACGTTCTTCCCTGATGAAGATCTCTTGCTCATCGAAGGTGAAGAGAAGAAGAAGAAAGATGAGTGGACGTTATTCTTCGATGGCGCAGCCAACTCTAAAGGAAGTGGAATCGGAGCAATCCTCTACTCTTCAGACGATGTCCCTATTCCTATCTCAAGGCGCATAGCATTCGAGTGCACCAACAACATGGCAAAGTATGAAGCATGCATTGCTGGTTTAAGGGAAGCCATAATCTTGGGCGTCAAGAAGCTACGAGTATTTGGAGACTCACAACTTATCATTAATCAGACCAATGGTGAATTGAAGACCAAAGACGAAAAGTTGATACCATATCATGTATACCTTGAAAATCTTGTTGAAGAGTTCAAAGAAATCACCTTTTCGTACATGCCAAGAGCCAAGAATCAGTTTGCAAACGCTCTCGCTACCCTTGTATCAATGCTCGAGATCCCAAAAGGAGCTTCAGAATGGGAGCTCACAGTCAAAACTCAAGATGAACTTGCCTTCTGCCTACAGATAAAAAAGAGGTCGAAGCCGCCCCTGACAAACCCTGGTATACTAACATCAAGCAATATCTCAAAACTCAGGAATATCCAGAGGCAACAACAGCAACAGACCGCCGAACCATCCAGCGTTTGGTTGGTCAGTTCACCATCAATGGTGAAATTCTTTACAAGCAATCCTACAATCAAGTCCTCCTTCGATGCATCGATGAAGTAGAAGCTGCTAAAATCATGAAAGAAATACACAAAGGAATCTATGGCCCGCACATGAACAGGCACATGATAGTGAAGAAGGTTCTATAACTCGGCTATTATTGGCTCACTATGGAGACAAACTGCTGCCAGCACGTCAGAAAATTCTTGAAGTGTCAAGAACATGCAAATCAAATATATGCCCCATTGTCAGAACTGTACAACCTGACAACTCCTTAGCCTTTCTCTATGTGGGGTCTTGACATCATTGGGAAGGTGAGTGCAAAAGCATCAAATGGTCATGAGTATATACTTGTGGCAGTCGACTACTTCACCAAGTGGGTAGAAGCAGCCTCCTACACCACGAATGGCAGCATCCCAAGTGATCAAATTCATGAAGAACAACATCATATGCCGGTATGGAATCCCAAACGTTGTCATCACAGATAACGGGACCCTGTTCATCAACAAGAAGATGGATGACTTCCTCATCAAGTTCAAGATTCAACGTCATCGATCAAGCCCTTACCGTCCTAAGATGAATGGTGGGGTAGAAGCCGCCAACAAAATGATCAACAAGATACTCGAGAAGATGGTCATGACCTATCGAGATTGGTCAGACATGCTCCCATTTACACTTTGGGCCTATCAAACGTCTATACGATCTGCTACAGGCGTTACTTCTTTCGAGCTTACTTATGGAATAGAAGCAGTTCTACCGGTCGAGGTGGAAATACCATCACTACGGGTGTTACTGGAAAGTGGAGTTGAAGAAGGGGAATGGCAACGGGCCAGATTCGATCAGTTACAGCTAGCAGACGAGAAGTGCATGCGTGCGCTAAGTCATTCCCAATCGCTTGGGCTTACAACAAGAGAGTACGAAAAAGAAGTTTTAGGGTGAGGCGACATGGTTATGAAAAGATTCTACCGTCACACCTTTCGGATCCCAGAGAAAAGTTCAAACCATCATGGGACGAACCATTGATCATCAAAGAAGTACTTCCAGGAGGCACCCTCGGGCTCACCAATATGAGAGGGGTGGATCTTCTTGAGCTAATCAACACTGACAAAGTGAAGATCTTTTACGGGTGAGTCATTCTAACCTTATCAAGAGTTACATTAGTAGAGTTGAAGTCAAAGGGTCGAAGCTAGAACCTTTGATAAATCATTTCCGTCCATCAACGAGTGTTCCAAATAAAGGGTTTCAAAAGAAAAAAGAAAAAAGACAATAAAAAAGAGTATAAAGAAAAGAACAAAAAGAGAAAGAAAATAGGGCAGGCATCTAAGAAAAAAAAAATCAACCCGAAAAGAAATACATCAATCCATCCACCTCAGAAGGGTCTGTAGCTAAGACGGATAGCTTTACCATCTTAATTCAGGATAAGGCTTGAAAGGCTGCCATCGGCCGGCAACGAAGGATTCCCGACCTCTAGTCGCTGCAGTTATCCAGAAAAATCTAGAAAAAGAAAAAATAAGTGCGTGCCTAAACAAAGAGGGCGGGGTGAAAACCTGAAAGGGCACTTTGAGTAAAAACAGTAGGCACACAGCAGACTTGGTGAAAACCCGAAAGGGCACCGAGGATAAAAATTACACAGCTACCAAGGGGCAGACAAGATCAAATATCCGGGACGTGCTGAAATTCGAAAGGATGCTACGGGCAAAAATAACGGGAATAGCCGGTTGTGGTGAAAACTCGAAAGAGTGCTACAGGCAAAAATGGCTCAAAAAGAAAAGAAAAATAAAAACTGTAGGTACCAGGAGGCAAGACAGTTTAAATCAGCTCAGGCAGTCCCAATTCGAGAAAGAAGAAATACAGTCAGGAACAGAAGCTCTACAAGCTTTGATAAAATTCTCAGAAAGTAACGGTTTCAACTGCCTACACCTTTAGGGAACCAAAAGGGTTTCCCAGAAAACAACCTCAAAACATCAAGTCAAAACAGTGGTTGAGCCTCAGTTTTGATTCCCACGTACCGACACAAAATCCAGACACACACTCACAAGATAACTCATGGCACAATAAGTTTTCAAAAAGTTCTTCTCTTTTCATTAATGCATTACATTTCCTTTACATATATCATATCATTTCTTTCAAATTACAAAAAAAAAAAGCATCACATCCAGTTATGTACCATACAAAAAGGGGATGTACAGACAGCCGATACAACCCTCGAAAGTAAAATAAATTAATATCTGCCCTCCTCAAAAGCTATGTCAGGTAAGTCCTCTGAGTCAAAATGAAATAGCCTCGCTCTCAACCTACTTACTTTCATACGCAGGTAATGCACTTCATCTCTCTCAAGGCTACGGATCGCCGCTTCCTCATCAGACAAGCTCTGATCAACGGCCAATCTCCTCAACATCATCTCACAATGATACCGAAGTGCGAAAATCTCAGATAGCAAGTGGCCATGAGTGGCCAAGAGGAAGCCGGGATCGATAAATGGGCGCTCCTCAAAGGGTTCATATGAACCAGATGAAGAACCAACATCCCCAAGGACATCCAGCTCATCCTCATCAGCTGTCAAGTGCCAGCAAGGAATGCGCCGATATAGGGACTACTCAGCGACCCAATGCTGGTATGGGGCAGTCGCCATAAAAAAAGTCCGCAGCTCAAAACTTAGTAGTCAGGTGACCTACCCAGGACCCATCAACCCGAGTCCTAAAGTCGGATAATCTGGCCGGAAGTGATCGACGCCCGATACCCGAGAAAGCAAAAAGTGGAACATCCTGCTCGTACCCGAACTGCCGTAAGAATCAAATAGGATGAGAAGAAAAATAGGAGCGGAAGCCTACCAGCATCAGAGGAAGGCAATGAGCATCACAAAGCACTAGAGGGAGTGAAAGCCAAGACGACTCCCAATGAACGTTCTAGTCACGTAACTCGGCAAACATCCTGCGATACAAAGGCTCACTCATCCCAGTTGTATAAGGGAGAAACTCCATGAAATGGTGCATAAGGTAAGGGTGACGAGTGCCGAGAAACGATACAGGAAAGGTCATAAAAAGGCGCTCATAGCCAAATCTGATCATGAGAAAGTAAAGAGACTCAGCTAAAGTAAATAGTTCCAAGGACAAGAAAGAAAAAGAAAGTACGAAAGGATTACCTGAAGAATTGCACAGCGGCCACGAAGAACATGGGTACGGCTTAGGGCACCGTCAGTCAGCCCATTGAACATCTCAACCAAGACAAGAGAAATAATCCCCTGTTGACGAACAACTCGGCTCATCACCTCGAAGAGCAAAGGAGTTTGATATCGGCGTCATCCCGAGAATAACACCTCAGCTATCAGACAGAACATCAATGCATTCCAAAAAAGTATGGACCCCGCCACACTCCGAGGGCCCGAAAAAAGGTCATACAGCGAATCTAAAGAGAAGACCACAACATCCTGGCCATCGACGGCAGACCGAAGAAGATGTGGAATCCCAAACCAGTTCTACAGGGTTGCAGTCTTGGGCAAAGTCTTCGGTGAGAACTACTGCGCATAATCCCAAGGAAGACCTGTCAAACGTACAAGCTCCTCCAAAGAATGGCCCCATTCCAATTGTATGAATGATAAAGGTCCTCAATCAAGTGAAGAAATCTAGGATCAATCCTTTCATTCACGTGGCAGAAAAGGAACGAACTAAAGGCGTAGGTGATCATTTCCTGTGCTTTATGGAGGGCTTCCAGCTCAGTGGTAGGTACAACAGCAGCAAAAGTGTTATGAAACCATCGCAGTTTCACTTAGCTACTTTGGAATTCACTCTCAGGTGAGATGGCTCCCACAAGCCGCATCCAGTCATTAGGAGTAACTGAAACCAGAGAATCCGCGTGTAGTACAACTAACCCATGAAAGGGAAACCCTATTTGCATATAAATGTCCAGAGGAGTTATCCCCCATTCACCACAAGGAAGCTGAAAGGTGTGGGTTTCATCCCTCCACCTCCATTTGCTCCATCTAAGTGTCCCGAAGGTCTCGGGTCCCCCGACCTTTTATTTTGGAGAGGGGTTGATGCTCCTTCGCCAGGGAGCACATATGATCTCCACGACAAACAATAAAAGCAGGATCATCCTCATTAACTATTCTATGACCCCTTGTGCCATCCGCCATTGGATCTTATAAGCTCGGCGAGGTAAGCCTCCTATTCTTTACCCATTAAAATCCAAACCTTGATCCAGGAAACCCATGGGGTTGGACTCACATGATTCAAAGGTAAACATATCAAAATCCAATGTCCAAATCCATGGGTCGCCTAGGATATGTGTTGGGCCCATTGAAAAACAAGGCATACCTTAAAGAGGGTGCATGTCATGGCCTAGATGAGGAAAATACACCATCCAAGGACACATTTTAGACACCAAACGTACTCAAGTTCCATGCTAAAAAATCAAAGTGGGGTAAGTATCAAGCTTCATATGAAAAACCCCTTTTCAAAGTCCATGTGTGACCAAGGTTTGGTTCACTTTCCACATCAAAGCAATGAGCCTTATTTAAAATGTTTCCATCTTCTTCTTTTTTACATAGGTACATGGACAAATGGGGAATAGGAAGGAAATTGGTCCCCAAGAGTAACTTAAATGCCCCACCTCAATGGATTGAAAAATGCACATAGCCCACTTGAAGAACTGTAAGAACCCACTGTTGGGTCAATCATAGGCAACTTATGTGCATCATCTTGATAAATGCTTTGGCTAAAAGAGCACAATATGGTAGTCTACCCACACATATGAGTTAAGGAAGCCAATGGTAGAAAACGGTGCACATAGCCCACTTGAAGAATCAAAGTTGACAATGTCCATGCAAGGACAGGTTTGGGCAATTTATGTGAACCACTTTCTTTACCAAAAGAAAGACCACTTAAGCACAAGAGGACATGGCTTGATGAGTCACCTAAACCATCATGAAAATGGTTAAGAATTATGTACATAGCCCACTTGAAAACCAAAATCCAAAGTGCCCAAAGCACGGGACGAACTTGGGCAACTTATAGGCATCATTCTTTCCCACAAAATGGAAAAATCACTCATCTTTGAGAAGGATAATGGATGACCAATCAAATACCATCCCAATAGAGGATCAAGGAGCCAAGATTGCATGGATAGCTCACTTGAAGAAGGATTATCCATTTGAGGGTGGTGACAAGAGGAAACTTTTGAGTATCACTTTCCTATAACATGACAAACCACTTGAACTTAGTGAGGTTATTAAAAATAGCTCACTCATGGGTCTTGTAAATGGTCAAGGGACCCAAGTCCTCCATCCATCCAAAGAAAAAAGCATGAAAGAAAAGAATCCTATAGACACAAAGTGTGGTGTTGCACTCTTGACTAAAAGAAATACATGAGTTTTAATAAGGGCTCAAAGCCCATCTATGTTGAGGATTTCTAAAAGAGCCCACTACACCTTGTGCACAAGTAAATGAGACCAAGAATGTGCACCAAAACCAAAAGATGATGAAAGAATTGGGCCACTTATCCAAAAGGCCCAACTATGGAATCTAGCCCACTTGAGATCCAAGTGAAGAATGGGCTAGTCACCTTTGTCCATACACATGTGAAGAAAGAAGGGGCCATCCAAAGTGAGCATTGTGAGCCCAAAACTTGAAGTGAACCCTACCAATCTCATCAACCCAAACCTTGAAAAGAAGATGAAAAGGAAGAGAAGGCAATTAAGGAAGGTATGAAAAGGAAAAGAGGGTATAAGGGAGCCCAAAATGAAGTATTAGGCCATAAAATGCACCAAGGGCCCTAACTTAACTTTGAGCCCATTTGATACACATATAAAGCCCAACTCCCATGAAAGAAAATAGGATATTTTACCATGCACACTTGATGGACATGATAAAATTACACTTTACATGGACATGGAGGGAGTATGAAAGAGAAAAAGAAAAATGAAATGAAGCTTGAATGTCCCTCTCCATGCACCACCTGGGTAGAGGTTGAAATGTGGAAAAAAAAAACCAAAAGCTTGGGCCCACCTTAAACTCTCTTGAAGTACCTACATGAAGAAAAGATAGAGAGCATGAGAAGAGAAAGTGAAAAGAAAAGCAGTGAAATAAAAGAAAGGGAGTGGTCCACCTTGCTGTCCCAAACTCCGCCAAAGCCCCACCACTTGAAGGAACAAGAGAGCCACCAAAAGAAAAGAAAAGAAAAACTTGAAGAGAGAGAGAGAGAGAGAGAGAGAGAGAGAGAGAGAGAGAGAGATTGTACGCTGGAAGTGCAAGGGGTGCCCCATGTTACATAAAAATGGGAGGGCACCCCATTACCCAGCCCACTGGAAAAACCAGTAGGGTAGAGGAGGCTTGGGCAGCACCCAGGAGGCCAGCCCTCCTCCCCTCAAGATGAGGTGACCCCTCTCCTTCGGAAGAGTAGTTACAAGTGAATCTTGTACCTCCATGTAAGAATGAAGTGATGAAGGAGAAGAATGAGAAAGGGAGAAAAGAATCTCACCAAAATCTCATCTTGTGAGAAATTGAAGAGATATTAGCTTGATGATGTGGAAGAGAGAGAAAACCACATGAGAATTTCAAGAAAATAAATAGGAATATCATTTCATTCGGCATCGATCTCAACTGCCCAAGTCATGATCCGATGACGCTGAATCGTTTTCAGAAAACATCGAAAATTTCCAACCCTGATTCCTACCGTCCACCCCCAAAATATAGGGTCTGAAGACCTTAAACTACGTCGGGATCAACATCCCAAGGGATTTTGTACTAAAAACCGATCTCAACCTCGAACATTTGAGATGAAATATATATATACTTTTAAAAAATCTATAAAAAAAAAAAAGGGGGTCCTAAAGACCTTAAATTACGTCGAGATAAAAAACCTGAGAGATTTCCAATAAAAATCGGCATCAATCTTGACCACTCGGATCAAGATTTGATGACCCAGATCTTTCTAAAAAACACAAAAAAAAATGTACTTCTAATATGTATAAATAGGGTCCAAAGACCTTAAACTATGTCGGGATCAAAATCCCAAGAGATTTTCAATAAAAAGCGGTGTTAATCCCAATCACTCGAATTAGGATCCATCATCCAGATTATTTCAAAAAAATCATAAGAAAAAATATTTCTTGCAATCATCTGTACGAAACTAGGGTCCGAAGACCTTAAATTACACTGGGATTAACTTCTCGGGGGACTTTTCTGCTTTCAAACAAAAACCGACGTCGACCTCGACCGCTCGAATCAAGGTCCAATAGTCCGAATCTTTTAAAAAAATCATAAAAAAGAATGTCTTTTCAGTATGTATAAACATGGGTCTGAAGACTTTAAACTACACTGGGATTAACTTCTCGGGGGACTTTCTTACTTTCAACAAAAAACCGGCATCAATCTCGACCCTTTGAGTAGAGGTTTGATGACCCACAACATTTCAAAAATACGAAAAAAAAAGATTTTAAGTTTTCCATAAAAGCCAATGTTATAGCCAAAAAGCGGTAGTCGAAGATATCAAAGACTTGAGGCCCAGCGAGCGCCTTTTTTATGGTGTTTAGCCTGCGAGCCCTCATGGTCGAGGCTCGCATATCGTAAAAGTATGGTATACAACTCTCGAACATGCGAGCTGGCATGGTCGCTAGTCATCGGATGAAGGTATTCTGCATGCGAGTAGCTCGGCTCGTGGTCGTTGAAAGGGGCCGCATCTCAACATGCGAGCAGTTATCCCCGAGCCCGAGCATCCCCCTGTTTTTCTAGTACCAGCAGCCCGTATAGGCCGGTTTTGGGCTTATCTCTGTTCGTGGCTCCGAACCTCAGGGGATCACCATCAGGGAACGTAATCAACCAGATGTCTAACTGGATTAGGTCATCCCCTTATCTAAGGATTAATAGGATAAACACCTTATCCCCGGAAATCAGTAGTAATCTTAACGTCTTGTGTAACAGACTAGATGACCCGGATCTGTATAAATAGATGACTCCACAAAGGATAAAGGTACACAATCTTTAAGCATATCCCGCTGTTTACTTTACAACCATGTCCCGTCTGACTTAAGCTTCGAAGGGCCAACGGCTGGACGCCGGCCACTCTGAGTTTTCTCTTGTATTCTTTCAGGTTCGGAGGGAAGCTGGCTTGAAGGAAGGTGAATGTTTGGAGGATCCTATTACCAAATCCGACGTAAACAGATTGACGCCGTCTGTGGGAAATTAGGTCACTGAATTAGCCATTTTAATCACTGATCGTTATCTCCTACCATGCCTCCCAAAAAGACGGTTCATCCCTCCAATTCAAGACAGACGTTACCTCCGCCTGACATTACTGAACCAGCACCTAATCTCCCTCTAACCGCTTCGACGGGCATACCCCAGGGAGAGTCTAACGTGCCATCACAAAACCCATTTTACGATGTATCCGGAAGTCAAGAGGACGTTATGCGTTTCCTCAGAAACACACTTCTAACTCTCAAAGCCGGGCTTCAAACCTTATCTAATTGGTTTGATCAGCACTTTCCGGAACCATAACAGCAACCTCCAGAAGGGCCGCCAGTACAGCCTATACCAGTAGTTTCCAGACATTCTGAAGGCAAGCCACGAGCCCAACCAAATCCTCTTATTTCAAATCGAATGCCACACGGCAATCAAGTCTTGGTACCCCCTCCACATTCTATACATTCCAGTACCTCCCGGCAACAACAATCTCAGGGCTCTGCCGTCGAGACTTCAAGCTACACCTTGCCATGGGAAGGAGATCTCAAGAGAATCCAGGATCGTATCGACAATATGGAACAGCGGTATCGGTCTAACCTTCCACCTATTGCTCTTGCATCAATCCATCGATCCGAATCTCCCTTCACCCGCGAGGTCATAGAGGCACCCTTGCCTAAAAAATACCGCACGCCTATCATCGCTCCGTATACAGGCATCAGCGATCCTCTCGAACATCTGGAGACGTATAAGTCTCTTATGGAGCTGAAGGGACATGGTTCAGAAATTATGTGTAGGGCTTTTTACTCAACTCTAAAGGATGCAGCACGTACATGGTTCGAGGTCTAAAACCTTAGTCCATCGGATCCTTCTCTCAATTATCGGAGCTCTTCCTCTCTCAGTTCATGGGGAGCATCCGTACCAAAAAGTCGGCATCTCATTTAATGGATCTAAAGCAAGCAGCATGGGGAGACAATTAAGGAGTTTACAGTTCGGTTCACTGCAAAAGCCGTTCAAACTGAGGTTATACCGAGGATAAAGGCCTCACCGCCCTTATAGCAGGAATTACAAGTGAAAAATTCCGGTTCACCATGAACAAGAACCCTCCCAAAACTATGACAAAATTCCAAGCAAAGGCTCAAAAATACATCAACGCAGAAGAAGTCAGCTTTGGCACGTCACTATACACAGGGCAAGAAGCGAAAGTCTGACGAGATCTCTCTTCCTGATAAAAAAATACCGGCGCGATCGACAGGACTGGTCCCCTAAGAAGCCTTACTCTGGTAAATATCATAATTATACACCTCTTAATCAATCTCCTGAGAAAGTATTAATGGAGATCAAGCGCAAGCCTTACGTGAAGTGGCCTTCAAAGATCAAGTCCGATCCTGGAAAAAGAGACGAGAAAATTCTGCTATTTCCACAAAGATCATGGGCACAATACCCAAGATTGTATATCTTCGAAAGATCACATCAAAGCTCTTATTTGGAAAAGGTCATCTCCGGGATTACGTAGCCCGACAGGGTCGTCACCAAAAAGAACGAAAGCCCCATCACAACGGAAAAAGTCACCTCAACATCATCCTTCGCAAGAAGATGCTGAGCTTACTGGTGAAATCCGGACCATTGCTGGAGGGCCAGCTTGTGGGGGAGATTCTCAAGCGTCAAGGAAAGCATATGCGTGTAAGGCATCTTAGAATCCCCCGCATATTTATTGGTTGGAAAAGACGCCTGATGTATCGAATCCTGACCATATTCGATCTATTTTTCTCTTGAAGATGCAGAAGGGATTCATCTCCCTCACGAGGACTCCATTGTGGTCGCGTTAAAGGTATCAAATTATTTAACCCATTGTATCATGCTGGATGCAGGTAGCTCCGCTGATGTTCTCTACCTGGAAGCTTTCAATAAAATGACACTCGCCAGAAATCTACTCAAGTCAGTCTCAACTCCCCTCGTCGGCTTCGAGGGTGAAGTTGTAACACCGGAAGGGAGTATCGACCTTCCAGTCACCTTCGGAGAAAGCCCAGCAAAAACCACTGTCTTCGTTGATTTCCTCGTGGTGGATCGAAGATCAGCATACAATGCTATTTTGGGCCGACCTTCGTTCAACAAGATAGGAGCCGCTTTACACCCCTTATACCTGTGCATCAAATTCCCTACGCAAAATGGAGTTGGAGTAGTATGAGGAAATCAAAAGGAAGCCCGAGCATGTTACGAAATCGCTGTACAAGATCGAAAGAAAGCCCAAGTAGCTCCTGTTATGACGATTACGGGAAACTCATTAGATCCCCCTGATAGCTACAACGTTGGACCCAAGAGAGAGTGCTCTTCAATCAGGTACCCTGGGGGAAGAGACAGTCGTAATCCACTTATTTGAAGAAAATTCGTCCAAGAAGGTTTATGTTGGATCTTCCTTGAGCGACATCTTTCGTAAAAATCTGATTCATTTTCTCACCGAATATCAAGATGTATTTACTTGGTCCTATAGTGACATGCCGGGTATCGACCCCAGCGTCATAGTTCATTGCCTGAATGTTGATCCAAAGCACAAACCTGTTCACCAGCGTCGACGTACCTTCACCGCAGAAAGGTAAATGGTGATCAAAACTGAGGTTGAGAAGTTGTTGACCGTCAATTTCATTGAGGAAATTTACCCAGAATGGGTCGCGAACGTGGTCCTTGTTCGAAAGCTAATGGCAAGTAGAGAATGTGCATTGACTACTCTGACCTGAACAAGCATGCCCAAAGGATAGTTTCCCGACTCCGTGCATCGACCAGTTGGTTGATTCAACAGTAGGGCACGCTCTGCTCAGTTTGATGGATGCCTACTTTGGTTATAACCAAATTATGATGCACCCGCCCGATAGTTAGCACACTGTCTTTATCACTGACCGCGGCTTGTATTGTTACAAGGTAATGCCTTTTGGTCTCAAAAATGCAGGAGCCACCTATCAACGCCTAGTCAATAAAATATTCACCGCACAAATCGGTAGGAATATGGAAGTCTATGTCGACGACATGCTCGTGAAAAGCGTCGTAGCGAACGACCATCTCGCAGATCTCCGAGAAGCCTTTGACTTGATGAGAAAGTATCAGATGAAGTTAAACCCAGAAAAATGTGCTTTTGGAGGTTCCGCCGGAAAATTTCTTGGGTTTATGGTTGGGCAACGAGGAATCGAGGCGAATCCCGAGAAAATAAAAGCTCTGATCGAAATGAAGTCTCCGTCCACTCTCAAAGACGTCCAACGACTTGCTGGTCGCATTGCATCATTGAACAGGTTTATTTCGCATGCCTCTGATAAGTGCCTTCCTTTCTATAAGCTTCTTCGAGCTACCGCAAAAACCGACTGGGTGTGGACTTTGCAATGCGAAGAAGCATTTCAACAACTGAAGCAATATATGAGCGCGCCTCCTATTTTATCAAAACCTGTTTTACACGAGCAGCTCGTTCTTTATTTATCTGTATCTTCTACGACTGTTAGCGCCGCATTAATAAGAGAAGATTCCGGGGTACAGAGGCCCGTTTATTATATTAGTCGAGCGATGATGGATGCCAAAACTCGATACTCTGATATGGAGAAATTAGCTCTCGCCTTAGTGACTGCCGTTCGAAAACTGCGACCCTATTTCCAAGCCCACGCTATATTGGTGCCAACAAATCATCCATTAAGATAGGTCCTTCAAAAACCTGAAGTTTCAGGGCGATTAACTAAATGGGAGATTGAGATCAGTGAGCATGATATATCGTTCTGCCCAAGAACCGCCATTAAGGGTCAATCTGTGGCTGATTTCATTGCTGAATTCACATATTCTCCCTCCGACAATGACCCTGCGACCAGTGACCAGACCCCTTGGTCGCTCTTTGTGGATTGGTCTTCACGCGCCACTGGTAGTGGAGCCAGTTTAATCTTAATCGCTCCTGATGGGTCGCATTTTCAGTATGCTTTACAATTTGACACTCACGTCTCAAACAATGAAGCAGAATATGAGGCTTTGATCGTCGGCCTTGAACTAGCGAACGTTCTCGCGATTCAGAGTTTACTTATTCATCGTGACTCCCAACTCATAGTCAATCAAGTGCTCGGCGAATTCGAGGCGAAAGAAGAGTGGATGACTTTATACAAATCCCGAGTACTTATCCTACTCGCGAAGCTGAAGACATATGAAATAATTCATATCCCTCGCGAGAAGAACAAACTCGCAGATTCCTTGGCAAAGCTAACCTCTGTGCCAGAATCTGAATTTCTGCAATCTGTTCTCATCGAGCATCTTCATGCTCCGAGTATTAACCAAACGACCCCCGAGCAAGTAGTCACAGTATATTCCTCTCCATGTTGGATGGACCCCATCATCCTTTATCTCAAAGATGGACAGCTCCCGGATGATAAAAAAAAAAAACCCGCACGGCAAATTTGTCATCGTGCTGCCAGGTATACCTTATTAAACGGAACGCTATTACGTAAGAGCTTTACTTTACCATACTTGAGGTGTCTTCATCCAAAAGAAGCGCATCGTGTTCTTGATGAAATACATCAAGGGGCATGTGGTAATCATCCTAAGGGACGCTCTTTAACATATAAAGCAATGAGGCAAGGGTACTACTGGCCCACTATGAAGGCGAACGCAATCGAATTCTCAAAAAAATGTGACAAATGCCAGCGATATTCTTCAATACCTCATGTACCATCCGAGCAGATGACGCCGATGGACAGCCCTTGGCCCTTCGCCCAATGGGGAGTCGATATCATCGGACCATTGCCCACCAGGGAAAGGCCAGAATAGGTTTGCAATTGTAGTAATCGATTATTTCACCAAATAGGTCGAGGCAGAGCTGTTAACCACAATCACCGAAAAATAGACCACAAAGTTCATATGGAGAAACATCATATGTCGCTATGGGCTCCCCCACACTATAATCATCGACAACGGAAAGCAGTTCGACAACGCCGCATTCTCAGAGTTTTGCGAAAAATGGAAGATACGAAGTATTCGTACCTCCCCATATCATCCCCAGGCTAATGGACAAGTTGAAGCAGTCAATAAGATCATCAAACATCATCTAAAGACCAAGCTCGACGAATGTAAAAGCATGTGCCCAGAGCTCCTGCCGGAAGTCTTATGGGCCTATAGAACTACAACTCGCACGTCAACCAGAGAAACTCATTTCTCTTTGGCTTTCGGCACCTACGCAGTTGTCCTAGTCGAAGTCCAAGTACCTTCGTGTCGAATCGAGCAGTACGATTCCACGAGTAATCAAGAAGGTCTGAGGCTTCATCTCGACCTCTTGGAAGAAAGAAGGAACGCATCCCAACTTCTAGCAGCAGCTTATCAACAGCATATTTCTCGCTATCGTAACGCCAAGGTCCGACCCAAAGCTTTCCAGCTCGGTGATTTGGTCCTTAGACAGAACCTTGGAATTCTTGTTCGCTCGTTGGATCCAAATTGGGAAGGCCCGTACCGAGTTATCAAAATTGTGCGACCAGGTACGTATTATCTCGAAGATATGTAAGGAAGGCCCCTACGTTACCCTTGGCACGTAGAGTATCTACTCCGATATTTTCCTTAATTCGATGAAAGTCTGAATGATATTCGAATAAAGATGGATTGTCTTTTAGTCGCTACTCCATTTGATTGGACCCAAATAGCCCCGAAGGGAATACATACATTCTCTTAGCCAAATCTTCTACCCTTGGTAGAGTCAAAGCCTCAATCGATAGATCAGTCTATCTCTACGCGGACATGGTCACCAAGACCCCCGGATTGAGCCTAACTCATTGTTTCATGAGTTAAGTACTTAGGCATTCAACACACAACCAATAAAAACCAAAAGAAGGAGAAACAACATGCAAATCATGGTATCAAAAGGTTTTTCTCATTCATTTCGTTGACTAAAAAAGTCAGGTTGTTTACAAACGGAAAACGGAAAACTTTTACATAAGATAGAAAAGGAGAAGAAAGGAGATGATCATCCTTGCGCATCGGTTGGGGGAGGAGCGTTACTTTCAGCCTCAGGGCCCACTTCATAGACCCCTCCCGCTTGAGTAACCTCAGTGACCTTGTTCTCAACAGTCGCCCTTTCCTCTGCAGCTATGATAGCCACGACCTTCTCGAACTCTCCCATGTCAAAAGATGGAGACATCTGCTACACCACTCGCAGCGCGAAGTCGTGACCAGCATCATATGATTCATATCTTTCATCGTCGTACAGCTATGACGTTCGGAACTCCATGATAACGCGGGGCCCCTCCTCGGAGAGCATCTTAATGAGGGCCACTCTCTCCTCCTCCCAATGGATAAAGTCATCTTTAACTTGCGCAAGGGTAGAGCGTTCTTTTTCCATATCGACGCTGACTTCCTTTAGCCGCGACCTGCTTTCTGCGAGCTGCTCCTCCAGTGAGATCTTATCCTGGAGAAAGATCTCTCTCTCTCTCTCTCTCTCTCTCTCTCTCTCTCTCTCTCTCTCTCTCCTTCATCTCCACGAGCTTAGCGAAGTTCGAGTCCAAGGCCTGATATCTATCAATCAGGACTTGGACCTTTCGATGAGGATTTTCCTTTCCTCAGTCATCTTCGCGATCAAGATCTCGCGAGGTTTAATGACCTGGTCCCTCCTGTGGACCACCTTCTCCAGGGCAATCCTCTTCCCCTCAACATCATCTATAATATGGCGGGCGGCGAGGATATCACGCCTCGTCCGTATGATGAGATCCAAGCCCTGCTCAAAAAGAAGGAAGACTATGAGATATGCACTTAAAGGTCAATAAAGAAAGCAAGAAACGGGCTTAAATTGGAGCACTCTTTACCTGGACCATCCTCACTCCCGCATCAAGAGAGAGGTCTTCAGGACTTGGTTCGAGGAGGGCACCGAAGGTCTGGGGAGAGATGTTATCAAAAAGGAATTTACGGATCGGGTGTAGGTGGCTGGGGACGGTGAATGTCCCGACTCCGGAGGGCTGGGCTACGACTAGCCCAGCAGGGCTCGCATCTTGAGCAACAGTTTGCTCGCGAGCAGGAATCAACTCGCGAGCACCTTCTAGCTCACTGAGGTTCTTTAGCTGGGGGGGGGCAACTTGACCCTGCCCCATCGTTCCTTGGGGAGTTATCAACAATATCAATGACCGGTGGTTCGGGAGGAACCACCGGTGCAGAAACCACTGGTACAGCTACCTGCAGTGTCAGGAAGGGGTTCACGTGGCTGTGGGGTTTGGGCAATCTCACCCTGCCGATTAAACGGGTGAGATGGACCAGTAGATGTCTTCTTCTGCCTCTTTGAGCTGGTGCCCTTTAAGCGAGGCAGCAACCCTCTCTTCTCTCCCACATTTGTCATCGCGACCTCCTCGCGAGATATCAACCCGGCAGCTGCGAGTCAGGAGGCTGACAGACAGGTCTCAATGTGCCTGTCACGGGCGGGTAATTTGTAAACTTTTACAATCTTCTCGTGGATTCCTCCCTTCAGGCTCGGTTTCCCCACAGTCGGAATACCTGCAAATGCAAGCATGAGTCAGATAAACGAAAGATCCAAAGTCGGTTTATAAATTAGGGCAGAACGAAGCTTCACCCACCTTCGCAGAAAAAGCGGCTCACATTATGACCCCCAGAGGTGGATCCCATCTCAAACTCCCAGTTCCCAGAAGAAAAAAACCAGCGTTTCCTCCATCTGGGGTAATTCGAAGAGGGTTTCCTCAAAACGAAATTATCCCGGTGCTAGTAATATAAGTAATACTAGACTTCGCTGGAGGGAGCTCTCTTGAGCTGATACATCCTGAGGAACTCCTCAGCGGTCAAGTCCCCGTTACCGGCTTGCGCCCAAAGAACAAAAGAACTCAAGACCACCCTCCAACCATTTACAATGAGTTGCCCGGTGGCAATCTTATAAGTTCGGAGTACGTCACTAATAAAAGGGTGAAGGGGAAGGCGTACTCCAAGGATGAAGAGGTAATTATAGAGGGCTACGCAAACAGGGGGAGGTGAATCCAGAGTCTCTCCCTCTCTGGGCAACCGAAAAGAGACGAAGTCGGGAACTTGATATTTTTCCTGTAACTCACTCAGCCGCTCCTCCATCATTATGGAGGGATACCCAGACGCAGAGTATCTGCCGGCCAGAACCCTCGCGTTATTGAAGGAAGAAGATTCCGGAGTAGCATCCCCCAGAGGGACGGTTTCCTCATCAGAATCTCCCGCCATGGTTTTTTTTAAGATAAAAGGGGGGGATAACACCTTGAAGAAAAAGAAGAAGAATGAAGTTATACCAGAAGAAATCAGAGGAACGGAGTTACACCAGAGGAGGGATAAGACACCAGAGGAAAGAAGGAAGCAAGGAGAGACGAAGAATTTTCGTAAACTTCGGATGAAATTTCAAAAATTTTGCAAGCTCCATATATTTATAAGCAATCATTCCTCAAGATTTGGTGACACGCGGCGAACCATTCGTTTGGCACAACAGTCGAACGGGCGTGATCATTAATTCCATGGATACGTGGCAGGCGTCTCTTCATTTCCTCTCTGCCGAAAAGCTGCGGAAAGCTGGCATTCATTAATGACAGTCCAATCATATACGGCTTCACCTCCGAGAAATGCATTAGGCGGTTATGCATGCTGGTAAGCAAGTCCCTCCCTTAGACTCCTTGACGGTAAGGACTTGGGGGGCATCTGTTATAGCCAAAAAGCGGTGGTCGAAGATATCAAAGACTTGATACCCGCGAGCACCTTTTTTATGGTCTTTAGCCTGCGAGCCCTCATGGTTAAGGCTCGAATATCGTAAAAGTACGGTATACAACTCCCGAATATGCGAGCTGGTATGGTCGCTAGTCATCGGATGAAGGTATTCTCATAATTGGTCCATCTTTACTCATTGGTCGCTAAACAAAGGTTCTGCATGCGAGCAGCTCGGCTCGTGGTCGTTGAAAGGGGCCGCATCTCAACATGCGAACAGTTATCCCCGAGCCCGAGCATCCCCCGTTTTTCTAGTACCAGCAGCTCGTATAGGCCGATTTTGGGCTTATCTCTATTCGTGGCTCCGAACCTCAGGGGATCACCATCAGGGAACGTAATCAACCAAATGTCTAACTGGATTAAGCCATCCCCTTATCTATGGATTAATAGGATAAACACCTTATCCCAGGAAATCAACAGTAATCTTAACGTCTTGTGTAACAGACTGGATCACTCGGATCTATATAAATAGATGACTCCACAGAGGATAAAGGTACAAAATCTCTAAGCACATATCCTGCTGTTTACTTTACAACCATGTCCCGTCTAACTTAAGCTTCGGAGGGCCAACGGCTGGACGCCGGCCACTCTGAGTTTTCTCTTGTATTCTTTCAGGTTCGGAGGGAAGATGGCTTGAAGGAAGGTGAACGTCTGGAGGATCCTGTTACCAAATCCAACTGTAAACAGCCAGTATCAATCTTAACCACTCGAGTCAAGGTTTGGAACTTTCTCGAAATAAAAAAAAAATATTTATCATCTGATTTTAACTACACAAATCTATCCCCAGCAGTCTGAAGACCTAAAACTACACTAGGATTAACTTCTCAAGGGCTTCATTTACCAACATGTTCCAAACATGGCTGACACTTGATCGGACGGGTGTTCGGAATTCTCTAAACAGCTAAGGGCCGAGGCAGGCAGAACCCCGCAATCTTGTTCGTGTTGAACGCACCGTGATAAATGTTAAGCTCTAAAATGTGCATATTATAACCCCATTTCATCACTAACATTGCATGATTTCTATGCTTATGAACTTATTTAATGCAATGATTTGGTGATTGTGGGATAAGAGAAAGATTTCACTGAAAAGATGATTAAAGAACACTCTTAATGTGTATTGAAGATTAAAGAAAAGAAGCAAGAAAAAGAGTGAAGAAAAGAAGCAAGGATAAGAAAAAGAAAAAAAGAAAAGTCACCCTGGCCGATTGATCGATTGCCCTGACCGATTGATCACCAGGGTGATCGATTGATCTCCTGGCCAGTCAGATTGATTGGCCACACTGCATCTTCTGCTGGACTAAAAGATGAATGGGCGATTGATCGGTTGCCCCAATCGATTGATCGCCCATGTTGTAGAAATTCAGAAAAGCTACTGGACAAAAAAAGACCAAGATCGATTGATCTCCCAAGGCTGATCGATTGATCGCCCAAAAACTGATTGATCGCTCACCCTAGGCGATCAATCGCCTAAGCCATGAAAAACTTTGGATTTTTTAAGAAACTCTCTGGACACTTTTTGCACCCATCGATTGATCGCCTGAACTCATTGATTGATCTCCCAGCCAATCGATCAATCACCCAATTGCCCAGAATAGAAACTGCTGTTTTCAACTCCGACTTTTGCTGCGCAAGTGTGTAAATTCTACGCAAAATCTCTAATCTTCTGCGATGAGGGAGCTTGAAAGCTATAAAGAGGTCCCTCCACTTCGTTCCTAAACTAACCTAGAAGAGATCTATCATAGTAGGAGGCGGAGAGAGCCGGTTTTGGAGTTCTACACTTCCTCTTCTTAATTTTCTTTCTAGTTCTTCATGTTTTCATTAATTTTCCTATTTTTCTTTAGCATGGTGTTGAGCTTCTAATTTATACATTTTCTAACCCATTACATCACATTATATGCACATTTGCATGCCTAAAAGACCCATCTAATGCATGTTTTTTTATTGTATGAATGAGAGAGAGACTTCACTCAATTGATACTTAAAAGACTCACTTAGAAGCCTTTTGTTGATGATCAAAGGTCGGTCAAAGAATGACTAAGAAAGTCCAAAGAGAATGCAGAAAAGAATGAAGAAATAACAATTTTCAATGGATCGCCAATAGGTGTCCGATCAATTGGAGGAGGCTCCAATGGGTACCCGATCAATCGGACTACCCATCGGACATACTAGAAATACCAAATTTCTCTGGACACATTTCTGATCAATCGACACACCTCCGATCAATCGAAACTAGCTGTCCAATCAATCAGAATCATGTACAATCAATAAAAAATTGCAATAGAAACAGCAACTCTCTAGACACTTTTACAATCAATCGGATCATCTTCCGATCAATCGAAGATCATAGTCCGATCAATCGGAGGAAGCTCCGATCAATCGAACCTATCTACGCAGCTGCGTAAGGAGTTACGCAATTCCAGAATATTCAAAGTCGGTGGTTGTCTTTTGCTATAAAAGGGCACCTTTACATCCTTCCTAAGGCATCCAAGAAGAATTCTAAGTTCGTGGTAATTAAAGGAGTGCATCGTGGAGTGTTCGCAACTCCTCCAATTAAGGTTTCTCTAGTTTTTCTTATGCTTTTTATTAGTTTTCCATTGTTTTTAGTTGAAGCATGATAATGCTCGGCTAGAACCTCTTAGCTAAGGTTAAGAGGTGAATCTTGTGAATAGTAATCATGTTGAATTCGTTTTAACTCAAGTGCTTTACTTTACGTTGGATTTTTAGTTCTAGTTTGAATAAAAGTTCGTATTTTTTTATGTTTTATAAGAGTTAATGTGCTTCGAAAATAGGTTCCTTGCAATTCTCTGAGATTATCATATTTGGATTGATTAGATTCGAATTGTAGTAATCCCTGAGCGTACCATAGTCCATTGGCATAGTCGTTACTTCGAAGGCTACATATTCGACTTCTACATGCTTCATTAGAACTAGAATCTTATTCTTCAACTTAAGTGAGGATTGTTTGTATTTGAATGTGATATCTTCCAATTAGAAGAGAGATAGAACTTCAATTCTAGTTGTGTTTATGCTTGGATGAATGAATTCACATGGGGGCTACCACTAGTGGATCCTTAAGGCCTTAGTTCCGTTTAAATTACAAATTTTACACAATATTGTTTTAAGTTAGTTTTCGAATTTGAATCATATAATTGCTGAGATTTGAGTTGCTAGAATAGCTTGAATTGGTTTACCTAATTCCCTGCGAATCGACCTCGGTCTTACCGAGATTTATTACTACATCGCAACCTTGCACTTGAGGCAAGCGAACACATGGCCGGCTAAACCTCTTAGCTAGGGCTAAGAGGTGAAGCTTGTAGTAGATCTAAGATGTTTTAATTCGTTTATATTGGTTTCAAGTTGGATTTTCATTGAAGAACAAGGGTTTTTGGAAATTTAAATGAAGTTCTAAGTACTTTTTCTTAATCTTATGATGGCTCATGGATGTTGGGAAGAATTGCTTTAATTCTTAATTATTTTGCATAATTCTAGACTTGTACGCTCCGAGTAATCAGATTCAAGACGCTCTAGACTTAGATTTTCATGTGGGAACTTCAAACCAAAGTTTTATTTTTTTGGATTTTGAAGTATGTGTTGATTATTCATATGATTTGGATGAAGTTCAAATCATAATATATTTAAGTTTATGACAGGGTTTGATGATTATTATGATTGTGATCTTAACCTATTGAAACTAGGATTGACCTATACATTGAGTGTGCTCAAGTCCTAACTTGAATTGAGTAAATCACGTTGATGAACAACACATATGATAGATTGTTTTGTTGTACTAGATTAACCGCTCTATATTCCGACTAGATAGGATTTGATTTCGATTCTAGTTGTATATTTGAGAAACCAATGCGAGTTGTGCATCAAAGATCGCTACAAGTGGACCCTCGACACCCTGTGCTTTTTTTAGATTGTTAATTTCATCTCAAGTTACAAATTATTCTCCTATATTCATATTTTCCAGATTATTGTAGTTAGATTTTAATTGGAGATTTTTAAAAGAAATTCTGAGAATTCCTCTATTAGTCCCTGAGAACGATTTCAGTCTTTACCGTATTATTACTACATCGCAACCCTACACTTGGGGAAGCGATCAAGTTTTTGGTGTCACTATAGGGGATTTGACAGTTTTAACAGAATTTCTAAAGATAGTTTTCTATTGAAATTTTTAGAAATTTTCTATTAGTACTAATTTAGTTTGTTTTATTTTTATTTTTCTTTTGCAAAAAAATTTTTTAGGAAGTTGAAGTAGAAGTAAGTTGGGTATTTTAAGTTCTCAAATCAGGTTTTGTTTTTTCAACCTTACTTTTCTTCTTTCCCTATTCATTCATATCATATTCATCTCTTGTAGAGTAGGTGGAGACTCCTTTTGGATCTCTGATAGGTTGGCCTTGAGCCGCCTTGATTCCTATTGGTCGGCATTGCCGTCTTGAATCACCTTGTGCTCAGAGATTTCTCTTCTCAATTTTATTCCTCTTTCTTCTTTTTCTGCACTTTTCTAAAAAGATTCAAATAGTGGGTGGAGAGTTCTCTGAACCCCTATTGACCAGGAAAAATCAGTCTCTATCTTCGCCTCTGCCTCAGCCATTGCAAGACACCTTATGCTTCGGTCCGAAGAGGAGTAAAGAAAGGAAGGAAGAATTCTTCTTCTGTTCATTCTTTTGAATTTGCATGCCCCAATGGGTCCGGGATTCGAATAATCGTTTAATCAGTAAATGGGGAATTGTTGAAGGAATTGATAAGGAACCATGTGTTAAGAAGTGTCTAAATTTTCAAATTTTTTCTGATAGTATGGCTGAAAATTAACCAAATCCTAGGGTTAATCAAATTATGGGCCCTAATCAAACTGAAACAGGAGAGAATGAGGATGAGAATGTTCCCCGACCTAGAACTTTACGTGACTACTTGCAACCAGCAAGAGTGAGCACTCCCTCATGTATAATCTTTCCATACAATGCAGGGAATATTGATCTTAAACCAGGAATAATCCGACTCCTTCCTAAATTCCATGGATTAGACAGCGAAAGTGCATACCAACACCTTAAAGAATTCGATGAGGTGATAGCTACATTGCACATTGCAAATGTGTCCGATGATGTGGTACGACTTAAGTTGTTCCCTTTTCACTTAAAGAGAAGGCTAAAGCTTGGCTTCATGCATTAAGGCCAAGATCAATAGGCACATGGACTGAGATGACTAGGGAATTCATTAAAAAATTCCTCCCTACTCACAAAACAATCACGCTGAGGCGTCTAATCATGAATTTTGCTCAAAAAGAGGATGAGACCTTCTAATGTTGGGAGAGGTTCAAAGACTTGCTGAATACATGCCCACATCATGGCTACAAAAGTTGGCAGGTGATAAGATTTTTCTATGAAGGATTGACTTCACCCCTGCACCAATTCGTAGAGATGATGTGCAATGGAGAATTCATGAACAAGGAGGCTGAGGAAGCAGGGGACTACTTTGATGTTTTGGCTGAGAATGCACAATCTTCGGATACATTTAAACCATCAAATCCCAAGACAAGCCAACAAAAGGAAAAGGGAGGAATTTATGCCCTATCTGAAGAAGCTAACATAAGTGCACGTATAGCTAGCCTCACAAGAAAAGTCGAGGCCATGGAATTGAAAAAAAAGAGAGAAGGTTAACTTGAAAAATGTTGAAATTATTTGTGGAATTTGTGCCGAAAATCAACATGCAACATAGGATTGTCCTACAATTCCTGCGTTTCAAGAAATCTTACAAGAACAATCAAATGTCATAAACAATTATCAACGACCATTCAGTGTGCTAGTGCACTTTTCTATGGCATACTAGTGCACCTTATTTGTCAATTACTTAGGTCAGTAAGTCTAATGTCGGTTGAGCTGAATGAAGACGATGACCGAAGACTCAAGACGGACCTACTACATCAAGAAGAAGAAACAAGTAAAAGTGATGCCTTGGTAAGCCTTAACCTAGTACCTACCCAAAACCATTAACCTCTAGATGACCATGACCCAATAGACATACCCTTAGTCATCTTAGATTGGCCTTAAGTGTCCCAAAAGTCCACTAAAAGAATGGCCAAAGAGGTTGCATGTTCTACTGAAAAACAGAAACAAAAGGCAGAAAAACATGCATGGCCGGGCACCCCACCCAGTGTCCACCAGGCGCCCGACCAGAGGGAATCCGTCCAAGTGAGTTGGCCTGAAAATCCAAAGGTCATCGGGTGCCCGACCACAACATGTCCAGGCGCCCGACCAATGCAAAAACCGTCCAGTAGCACAGACCATGTTTGGGATTGAATTCCGGGCGCCCGACCAAGTGTCCACCGGGCGCCCAACCAGTGAAAGAAATGGCCATCAGGCACCCGACCAGGTTTAACTCTGTCCAGTGTTTAAAAATTTATATTGGACTGGATTCCGGGCGCCTGACCCAAGTTAACTGGGTGCCCGACCCTGCGCGAATCTGCCCGTTATTTGACCGTTGGGAGAAACTTTATAAAAGCAAGGGATTCGATTTTAGGGCAAAAAAGAGGGGATTTTGAGGAGATAAAAGCCACCATTGCTGGAAACCATCAGAGGCTCTATCCCAAACCCATAGCAAGTCATTCTCCTAGTGTTTTCATCACAAGCTTGGGTCATTCAATGGTATCTTGAAAATGGACTTGTTCCCTCTTGATTCCTAAGGTTTAGACACCTTGATCATAGTTAAATCCTTTGTCTAAACACTACCTAGGAGTCCAAATAGGTGTATTCCTCTAGGAAACCTATTTCCTACCATTTGTAGAGGATTCACCATTCCCTAGCACCTTGGGCATCTCTAATGGAGCATCACATGCAAGGTAGCTGATCTTGGAACTGAAGCCTTTGTAAAACAGCGGCATCAAAAATCGGAGGAGCACAAGGGGAGCTGATTCAAGCATGGGAGAGCAAGAAGAAGTAACCCAAAGCGGCGCTACAAAGGGGCTCAATCTGACAAGTAAAGTTGTCTTGTTAGGAGTCCATCCACTCAATTCCCTTTGGGAGTTGAGTGTAGAGTTTTTTTGATAAACTCGAACTAGGGTCGTTTGCTGATCCTTGGCATGTTAGTCGGCTTAAAGTCTAGGGACGTTAGCCGTTCCTTGGCCTGTTTGTCGGCCTAAAGACTACGGGTTGTTCAACACTCCTTGGCTCGTTCGCCGGGCCTAAATTTAGGGACGTAAGTCGTTCCTTGGCACGTTTGTCAGGCCTAAACAAAGTCTCCAAAGGGAGCCACCAACACGGATGTGAACGTGTAGGTTGGGAGGAACCTGTAAACTCCCTGGTTGGGTGGATCCGAGTTAAATACCTTGGTTGGGAGGAACCGGATTTAAACTCTCCAGTGAATGCCTGTGTGCTCAAAGGGGTTGAGTACTTGAACCGGGAGTGGAGTAGACAAGTAGTCGAACCACTATACATCCTTGTGTTTGTGATTGTTCTTGAGTACATCTTTATGCATTGATTAATTATGAATGCTTATTTAGGAATGTATGCTAGGCACTTGATAGGCACATCCACACATACAAGATGTACTTTCACTCCTTGAGTAGACTTGAGTTCACTCCTTGAGTAGACTTGAGCTTAATTGATCCATCCTTATTTAAGTCTACTTGAGGTGCATAGATTAGATTCTTCATTAGTCTAATCATTTATTAATCTATGCTTACTTAGACTAGGATGTTGATTGCTTTCATCATTTGCTAGTCTATTGATTGGACCCACTAAGGCTTGGAAGCCGAAGTGTTAATCGCTTACGTATTTTAATTTGCTAAATTTGTTAAGCAGGCGAAAAGATTTTAAAAAAGTCCTAATCACCCTCCCTCTAAGACTTAGCCATAATTTCAGTTGCTCCTTAAGCTTCCGCACGTGTATGCATAGGGTGTCGTGTTAGACTACCGGACGCAATTTTAATTGGTATTAGAGTGGGTTGCTCTTCAAGGACTTAACCGTCTAGAGTGAGATCCGATACCGGAGCACTAGCATCATGTCTAACCCATATGGGAATACCATCAACCGTCCACCATACTTTGACGGATCGAACTATGCCTATTGGAAGGCTAGAATGAGGATTTTTCTCCAATCCATTGACCGATCCGTGTAGGCAGCAACATTAAATGGATATTCCTTGCCCACTGAACAAGTGGAGGTTGATGATAAGATCATTGTCATTCCCAAAGATGATGAGAAATGGAATGACAATGAGAGAGCTCAATATGTGGCAAATGACAAAGCTCTCAATGCGATTTGCTATGGTGTTTCCCCAGAAGAATTTCAGTGCATTCTCACATGCGCAACTGTAAAAGAAGCATGGGATATATTTGAAGTAACCCACGAGAGAACTAGCACAGTAAGACGCTCAAAGCTTCAGCTCTTAACTACCAAACTTGAAAACATTAGGATGGAAGAGACTGAAACCTTCATGGAGTTTTATACTAAACTTTCTGATATTTGCAACTCCATGTTTGCCTTGGGGGAAAGGGTTCCGGAAGGAAGTTTGTGTAGAAAAATACTTAGATCCCTCCCGGAAAGATTTAGTGCCAAGGTAGTTGCCTTAGAATAGTGTAGAGACATAGATAACATGAAAGTAGAAGAACTTATAGGTTCCCTACAAACTCATGAACTACACTTTAGGGCCCCCTCTAAGAAGAAACACATCGCTTTGAAATCTTCGCATAGACACTCACATAGGTAAAAGAAAATTAAGAGTGAGTCGTCCGAAGATAGCGATGATGAGGATGATGATCTTAACAAAAGATTCAAGAGATTCCTCAAGTTTGATAGAGGGAGTAGCCGTGACAAGAAGGACAAGAAGGGTGATAAACATAAAGGGAAATCATCCAAACCTTCATCCGTCTGTTGTTACAGTTGCAGTCAACGTGACCATATTACTCCGGATTGTCCGGAAACGCTTAAACCGAAAGGTAAAAAGGTTATGGTAGCCACGTAGTATGATACGGATGAGTCAAATTCTGAATCTAACAATTCCAATAGTGATGAGAGCCAAGATATAGTGAGAGCTCTCATGGCTTCCACCACTCCTCTCTTCCCCCTAATCTAAGAGAGGATCTCGACCGCTTTTCCTTCTAGGAGAAGAAGTCCCCCAACCCCTCACCTCATGCTACATTCTATGAGGGTGTTGTGGAAAGTAGTTACCCTTAGGCTATTCAAACTAAACATAGTTAGTAAGGGTAGCTAAAAAGGCTTCAATAAGAAAATCTGAGGATTTCAGCCTCATTTATGTGTGTATGGGCAAATCAGAGGATTCAAGCCTCATTAGCCCAAATTTTGATAATTTAGCCTTGCTTTTAATTGATATATTTGCTTGCTAGATTATCACCATGCTTAGATTAGCTAATCTTGCTGAATTTCATGCTTAATTATATGCTAATCTTTGCTTTTTATTGGTCTTGATATACCATTTGGGGAGGTTGGTTGATTGGGCTATAAGCCCTTGAGCTTTAATGCATAATGTATATCATAGATGACCAATTTTGCATGATTAACTATGCTTAGAATAGTACATTTTTTTGTTAATCATGTTCCCATGCATGCTCCATGTTTTATATGTTCATACACCATATACTCTCTCTAGTTAACATGTACTTATTGTTATAACTGCGACATACTATCTTCTCTTACCTTAATCTTAATTGATGTATCATTAAGGGGGAGAAAATAGTTTGTCAATTGCTAACAAAAAGGGGGAGAAAGATCAAGTCCCACCAAAACTAGTTTGCTATGCTTTGTAATGCAGGGATTGACAGGTTATGGGGGAGCATTCAAGAGGAGCTTGCTTAGTTACATGTCTTAGTGTTTCGAGTTGTAAAATTCTATTTGAATTGTGATATGTAATGTATTTTGTTTTGGTAGGATAGGTTTTTGTAAGTAATTGACAAAGGGGGAGATTGTTAGTGCACTTTTCTATGGCATACTTGTGCACCTTGTTTATCAATTACTTAGGTCAGTGAGTCTAATGTCGGTTGAGATGAATGAAGACGGGGACCGAAGACTCAAGACAAACTTGCTACATCAAGAAGAAGAAATAGGTAAAAGTGATGCCTTGGTGAGCCTTAACCTAGTACCTACCCAAAACCATTAACCTCTTGATGACCATGACCCAATAGGCATACCCTTAGTCATCTTAGATTAGCCTTAAGTGTTCCAAAAGTCCACCAAAAGAATAGCCAAAGAGGTTGCATGTTCTGCTGAAAAACAGAAATAAAAGGCAGAAAAACATGCATGGCCGGGCGCCCGACCAGAGGGAATCCGTCCAAGTGAGTTGGCCTGAAAATCCGACCACAACATGTTCGGGCGCCCGACCGGTGTAAAAACCGTCCAGCAACACAGACCATGTTTGGGATCGAATTCCGGGCGCCCGACCAAGTGTCCACCAGGCACCCGACCAGTGAAAGAAATGGCCATCGGGCGCCCGACCATAACTTGTCCGGGCGCCCGACCAGGTTTAACTCTGTCCAGCATTTAAAACTTTCTATTGGACTGGATTCCGGGCGCCCGACCCTGCGCGAATCTGCCTGTTATTTGACCATTGGGAGAAACTTTATAAAAGCGGCGGATTTGATTTTAGGGCAAAAAAGATGGGATTTTGAGGAGATAGAAGCCACCATTGCTAGAGACCATCAGATGCTCTATCCCAAACCCATAGCAAGTCATTCTCCTTAGTGTTTTCATCACAAGCTTGGGTCATTCAATGGCATCTTGAGAATGGACTTGTTCCCTCTTGATTCCTAGGGTTTAAACACCTTGATCATAATTAAATCCCTTGTCTAAACACTACCTAGGAGTCCAAATAGGTGTATTCCTCTAGAAAATTCATTTCCTACCATTTGTAGAGGATTCACCATTCCCTTAGCACCTTGGGCATCTCCAATGGAGCATCACATGCAAGGTAGCTGATCTTGGAGCTGAAGCCTTGGAAAAGCAGCGGCATCAAAGATCGGGGGAGCACAGGGGGAGATGATCAAGCACGAGAGAGCAAGAAGAAGCAATCAAAAGCGGCGCTACAAAGGGCTCAATCCAACAAGTAAGGTTGTCTTGTTAAGAGTCCATCCACTCAATTTCCTATGGTAGTTGAGTGTAGAGTTTGTTTGAAAAACTCGAACTAGGGTCATTTGCCGATCCTTGGCCTATTAGTCGGCCTAAAGTCTAGGGACTTTAGCCGTTCCTTGGCCTGTTTATCGGCCTAAAGACTAGGGGTTGTTCGGCACTCCTTAGCTCGTTCGACAGGTCTAAATTTAGGGACGTAAGCCATTCCTTGGCACGTTTGTCGAGCCTAAGAAAAGTCTCCAAAGGGAGCCACCAACACAGGTGTGAACATGTAGGTTCGAAGGAACCTGTAAACTCTCCGGTTGGGTGGATCCGAGTTAAAACAACTTGGTTGGGAGGAACCAGATTTAAACTCCCCAGTGAATGCCGGTATGCTCAAAGGGGTTGAGTACTTGAACCGGGAGTAGAGTAGACAAGTAGTTGAACCACTATACATCATTGTGTTTTTTGTTGTTCTTGAGCACATTTCTCTTTATGCATCGTGTTTAATTGATTAATTATGAATGCTTAGTTAGGAATGTATGCTACGCACTTGATAGGCACATCCACACATACAAGATGTACTTTCACTCCTTGAGTAGACTTGAGCTTAATTGATCCATCCTCATTTAAGTCTACTTGAGGTGCATAAACTAGATTCTTCATTAGTCTAATCATTTATTGATCTATGCTTACTTAAACTAGGATGTTGATTGCTTTCATCATTTGCTAGTCTATTGATTGGACCTACTAAGGCTTGGAAGCCGAAGTGTTAATTGCTTACGTATTTTAATTTGCTAAATTTGTTAAGTAGGCGAAAAGATTTTAAAAAGGTCCTAATCACCACCCCTCCCTCTAGGACTTAGCCATAATTCTAGTTGCTCCTTAAGCTTCCGCACGTGTATGCATAGGGTGTCGTGTTAGACTACTCGACGCAATTTCACAGTGCTCCCAATTCAAACACGTATAATTCAAGTTGGAAGAACCATCCCAACTTTAGTTGGAGGAATGGGCCATCTGAGAATGCAAACAACAACTCAAAGGCTTCGCTTGAGGAGATGTTGGGTGCATTCGTCTCGGTGCAAGATGACTATAATAAAACTAATTCTTTGAAAATAGCTGGGTTCATACAAGAACAAATTAAATTCAACCAGAATTCATCTCAAACCATCAATGACTTGAAAACATCTATGGCTAGAGTTGAAAAACATCTGAGTGCTAGGGAGAAAGGCACACTTCTTACCCAACCTCTCCCTAATCCGAAAACCCAATTTGAGATATAAGATTCCAGCCCTTCCTCCAAACATACAGAGCATGTTCAAGCTATCACCACCTTGAGGAGTGTTAAGACAATCGATAAACCTAATCCGGTGAAGACCCCAAAGCCTACTGATCCGGAAAAGGCCAAAGATGATAATAGCTCTAACAACACTCCACAAGAGAAAGAACCAGAAAGGCAATTCAAGCCAGTTGCTCCATTCCTCCAAAGGTTGATTTTACCCAAACCGTTAGATAAAAATCTAGAAATCCTTGAAGTTTTTAAGCAGATCAAGATCCCATTGTTGGATTTCATAAAATAAATACCATCTTATGCCAAATTTCTGAATGAATTGTGTACGGTCAAAAGGAAACACAATGTACATAACAAAGTACTTTTGACTGAAAATTTGAGTGCCATCATCAAAGAAGAGGTGCCCCAAAAATATAAGGATCCGGGTAGTCCTACCATCTCATGCATCATAGGTGACTACCAAATCAAGCAAGCCTTCACTACAACAAATATCGCTTTTAACAATGTTCAAAAAACGTTGTGAAATGGCTTTCACAACGTGCGGTGAAATGTTGTTAAACCCCATGTTATTAAAAGTGACGAACATTTTACAACGTTCAAAGAAGTCGTAAAAAAAAGTCTTTCACGACGTGCAATGCATGCTGTTAATACATTACATTTTACAACGTTCAAAGAACACTGTAAAAAAAAGTCTTTCATGGTGTGTAGTTCATGCTATTAAAACATTAAAACGTCTTTCACAACATGCATTGCCACAAATGACTTTTACCGACGAAAATTTTCGTTGGTAAAAGTTCAGAATTTCATGATAACTCTATTACCGAGGAAACTTTTCCTTGAAAAGGTACAAGAATTACCTATAACAAAAGGCTAGTAATATCACCAACGAAATACTTCCTTGGAAATACTACATTCTCCAAGGAAAAATTTCATTGGTAATGCCACTACCTTCTCAATTAATTTATAAAAAAAAATCAGAGTGCATGCATCATGGATTTTTTACACCTGATATTATCAAAACAATAGAGACTACTTCAATATATCAACCCAATCAATAAAATAAAACTAACATCCAAAATTTTGAAGTTAGCAAGAGTAGAAACTAATTCAGTACATCAAATTAAACTAAATTTCCATCAAATGAGAAAAAAGCATAAAAGCATAATTATTTTTTGTGGGTCCTTAAGAATCTACAGGCCAAATCTTCTTTCTTTTATTTTTTAAAGACCCAATTGTATCAACTGAAAACCCATTTATATGATTGACTGCGCAACACATCAACATGCCTCTTTTGCCAAGCACTTGGAAACTGGCCATGCCTCTTTTGCCAAGCTTGGAAACTGGCCATTGGCCATGCACACTCCAATGGAAGTTGTATGTGATTTGTGGATGTTGTTTTTCATTTTACCCATTGAATGTGGACCATTTTTCAGTTTTTTTTGTAGCAGTCCGTAGTGAGCTAATCTATCATTAGATAGGATGGAATTTGTGTGATTTCTGTGGTTTCACCTATCTATGGTGGAGATTGACAGATGAATGTCTGAATCATTTGCATGCCATGTATGGATTTGATGTCTTTGCACCATGATATTCTCCTTAAAAGGTTTTAGATATCATGGTATGCATGTGCCCACAACATCATATGATTTGTCAAGATAGTGGGTGTTATTTGTCGAATTTTAATCTTACCGTTACTAGACGCTTGATCCGAGCATTGAAAATTCTGTCCTTGAAGCTGTATAGCACATCTTTTATTGAAAATGAAAGAACATATATAAGAATGGCGAAATTTCAGCCTCTGCCAAAAAAAAAAAAAATCAGGTAATGAGAAAACTGTTCAAATGGTCGAGTTAGCATCAAACAAATACAATACGAAGGCCTATTTTCAAGACAAGTGAAGTTCAATACCATGAAAAGCATATGAAAATAGATAATGTAGAACAATTATCTGCTGGTTCTCATATGGTCATGGTAAGTTCATTTCATTCAAACATTCAGAAATTGTACATGTTGCAAAAATAAATTCAAATTGGACACGACAAATTGTGGGGCTAATCATAAATAGGTCACAATCCCATCATTGGATTGGTGAAACAATCCTAACCTTGGATTCATCGACAATTGCTGAATTAGGACCTTTGGCTATTTTTTGCTTCCAACAATCCACTAAATGCACACCAATGGCTAGCTACATAATGAAATAAATGTAATTTTGTAAATTTGAATCTCTAATGTTAGGGCCAATAATAAGCTTTTCTACTGAATCTGCAAGCTATTAGCAAATGCGTACAACCATTGCACTTTTCTCACTTTCTGCTGAAAAGAGCACACTTTTGAAGGGGCTACAATCCTAAGTAAATTCACCACCATTCTGGTAATGGCTCCTCACACGTGGCAGTCATGAATGTCTATCTAGACCCACCAAAATTGTTGGGCATGTTGTGGACATACCAGATCTCAAGAATTGCACTAGTCAATCAATCTTAACCATCCAACTGATTAAATGGATGGCTAAAAGTAAAACAGAGAGTGGTTCAAATTATAAAGGTAAAATCAGATGATTAGTATCAGCTTCTCAATGTAACTTTTAGGCTATAGCACATCCGCAACAGGGCCAACAATGTAAACAGTTTAGATATTCACACTACTTTGCCATAAGCATGGTGGAAGAGTCACCACCATAACTAAACAGAGAGTAAATAAGAAAAACTAAACAGCTTGCATGGGAATCTAGAATGGTTAGTGGAAAAACGCACTGGTACTTTATCACAGCAGCCATGGTCATGAATGTCTGTTCTACATTGGTGGCATTCTTCGCACTTGTTTCCAAGAACCGGATTCTAATCTCATCAGTAAATGCCTATCAGAATGAGTTCAAAATCAGGATAGGCAGAGCCTCTCTTACATTGTAAAAATGTCTTGGCTGATGCAGCTAAAACAGACTAATTTCATCATCGGAGCAGAGGAAACAACAACAACAACAACAACAACAACAAAATAACGGTAAAGGATGATTACCTTGCCAGTTTCATAGGGAACTGAAATTGCGGTTTTACCGCTTGAGGAGATACTCGGAGATATGCCTAATGTCCTAGAGGGGGGTGAATAGGACTTTTTGAACTTCAATTACAATTAAAACTAATCAAGTTAATCTTAGCAACCAAGATTATCACAATAACATTCACAGCAATTATATGATGAATTTGTAAGCAAGGACTATCATAAGCATTTCATCAAACAGTTAGCATTCATGATTGACTAAGCCATTCAACACAGCAATCATTCAAACTCACAATGCACAACGATTTATAGTGGTTCGGTTTCCCTACTCCACTCCCGGTTCACGATCTCAACCTATGAGACCACCAGATTTCACTAGAGTCTTGGTTTTAAATCAGGTTAACCATCAACCTTGACATCCTTTGATCTAGGACCGCGTTTACCATCGGCCGATGGCCCAATCCAGGGACTTGACGAGTTTGGATCTCAAACTCTCACCAATCCTAATCCAAGGACGGTCACGTACACTCCCGCCGGAGTTTCCCAATCCAGGGAATAGTGATTCAATAAATGGACTCTCAAATACTAGACATACCTAGACGATTGAGCCCCGATTCGATGCCTTTGATGAGTAGCTTCAGCTCCACGTGCTTCAGCTTCTCTTTGTGCTCCCAAGATCAGCTACTGATGTAAATGATGAGGTTATGTTGATGCCAGGTAGTTGGGAGAGAGTTGGTCAAGTTCCTCTTGCCTATTCAATGCAATGGTAATGAGGGAACTGCCAAACTTCAAGCATTCAATGGCTATAAACGACCTCATAAAGATATTCCGAAGGTAGGTCAGCCATAAATGAAGGTCTTGAGTTCATACTTCAAACCGAGCTTTGAATACTCATTGATAAGCCATTAATAGCTAGGTTTGAATGATGAACTCAAGGGAGTTAAGAGCAAAGAGGGTAGGAGAATGTGAGTAAAAGCTCTCTCTCTTAGCTCTTGAAGGGTGTTGAATGCATACCATGAAAGACCACAAGTCATGGCTATATAGAACCCCAAATGATGGCCCCAACGGATCTAAAACGGTCACGTCCGACCTGTCAGAGAGGGGTCTCAACCGGTCGGACGGACCGGTCGGAATTCAAAACACTAGACCACATTTGAGTCTGCCCGACCGGTCAAGACCAGTCGGATTACCTCGCTGGACTGTATGAAGAATGCAGGCCGACCGGTCAAGACCGGTCGGCTATGCTTGCTGGACAAACTGATGAATGCAGACCGACTGGTTAAGACCGGTCGGCTATGCTTGCTGTACAAACTTGAAATGTGAAGGCCGACCGGTCAAGACCGATCGGCTGCCTATCTGAATAATGCATCAAAGCTGCTGGACAGTATCTGTATTGCTGGCCGAGTCTTTCAACGCAACGCAACGCAACACAACAGCAGATCACAACAAGCCTCTGTCCAATTTTTGTAATTCCTGGCCGACCGGTGTTGACCGGTCGGCTGCCTAGCTGCATTCATCACAAGCACGCTCTGTTGAGTGTTGAGGAGCCTGGCCGACCGGTCAAGACCGGTCGGCTATCTAGATGATCTTGTCACAGCGGGTTTGCTGGACCAAGTCTTTCAACGTAAAGCAACGCAACAGCGGATCACTTCAATGATGAGGCATGAAGTGATTTGGTGCATGAGGTCCAATGTATGGACATATCTTCAATTACATTTTGCACCAGCCATAGACCACAAGTCTGATCAACTTGTGCAAGGGTCGAGAGGGAATGGGATAGGATATGTGAGTCATTACGCCATTCTTTGATGTTTTGGGTTTCCTATGGTCGATCTATATGCAACTTACCTGAGATATTGTTTCAGCATGAGCTTGAGCAATGGAAGAAGCATAATCTTCAAGTCTTGATCTTCAATTCTTCGACCGGGGCTCACATGACAAGACGCGACCAACCAACACGCCAATTGACAACAAAAGGTGTACTAACAGGAACAACTCTGTACCACTAACCTATAGATTAGGTTCAACACCCTGGCGACCTAGAAATAAACATCAATCTGAAATCCTTTCTAACACAAAAACACCAAAGAAACAAAATAAAAATAGGAGTTCATTCAATATAAGAATCAATTGATACTAAAACTAAAATATTAACTTCGTAAGAAAATTACATTGAGTGATTGGTTAGCATGACAAGAAGCTCTATCTCTAAAAATGCATAGAACAGGAGAACAACTCCAATGTGGACAGATAGGAAACTGATCATAACACATTTCTAGTTCAACACAATTGTTAGCCTATTAACTAGGAAAATATCTAACATGCTGATTTTAAGCACCTTGTGAAGACCCCAGATGGATTACCTTGTTGAAACTGTATTGCTTTCTCTTATTCTCTGCGAATTTCAAAAGCAAGGTACTTGAATCCAAAGCTACCACAGGTTCTACATTTCTCTCCCAACATGCAAGGCCCAGCAAAATACACTAATGTTCCCTGCAATGCAAAACTCAAGTGTCATTATGGAATTCCATCCACCATTATCTAGACTAATTGAAGATGTTGAAAGCCATGGCTGCAACCTACCTGCTTTTCACTTGGACACAGTTGCATGTTGCCAGTTTCAGACACAAACAGCTGTGAAAGAGTTCAGATATTAACCCACGCCCCAAAATAAAAAAGAAAAGAAAAAAATTAAGTAAAGATCAATCAAGGATTTCTTTTTCTCATAACCTTGATGAAGTGTCTGAAAATGTTTGTCAAACACTACCTTAATCACAAAAACCCAAGGGTCTGCTACAAGCATGCAATCTTGCTACAAAGAGCATTACAATTGTAAGTGTACCAAAAAAGAGAATTAAAGAAAAATGTGACAGTGCTCCTAGTTGCATCAGTTTAATTAGACATTCCAATCAAATAATCCAAACTGTCCATTAAATCAGGATATTTCTAAGGATACAATGCAAAAATTGCACCAATCATGATCCAAATCATCCTTAATTTGGCCATATTTTCAATAGCCATCATTTTCCCAAGTCATGGATGGGACAGTTATGACTGTTAAAAAAAAGGTCATTCACTAGGATCACAAGCTGTCTTTAACAAGTAGATATTTTGTGTAAATTATCTAGCAATATGAATTACATGCCTTCATGAAGGACCATCGGGTATATGAAGAAAAACAGTTCAAAAGGAACATGAACAGATTTGACACAAACACTGGATAAAAAGATTAGAAGAGAAAACACACTACTTTGTCCAATGATAGCAAGTGTCTCAAATCAGCTGGTTCTGAGTTGAGACAAGGTTTTAAACATTTTTGGGGTACATCTTTAGCAAGATTTTAACTGTTTACCCTTGATTCACCAGGTGTGAACATAGACGCAGAACAATGGTTGTTGGAAATTTCAATTTTGCATTGTCATGTCCACCTATCACACAGTTGAAAATGTTAAGAATAGTTGGCTTCTTCGGGGGAAAAATCATTCAAAGGAAACTACCATTCAAACAACAACTTGCCCCAAAACCCAAAATCCCCCCACCTTATTCTAGACATAAAACCAAACACCTTGGATTCAAAATCATTATAATTCCTCACATGCAAGCGTACAACCTGATTTCCAGCCATTCAAATTCCCCAACAAAGAACCCACAAAGCAAACCGTATTCCTAATGAAACCAAATCGAATCCAACCCAAAAAAGTAAAAACCTTACCAAGCCAAAATAAAATTAAAAATCACAGCCTCCTAGGCATAAATTATCACCTAATACTTGACAATACGTCACTGAACAAGAGGCAATGAAAAAAAAAAAAAATAGAATTCCAAAAAAAAATAAAAAATCATATCATCAAATTGAAATCCTTACGATAAAATCAAACTACATTATCAAATGGAAAAATGACCTTCTGATAAAATCGAAATAAAACATCCCACAGTAATTAGGAATGCATGCATGCATGGTATGCCTGTGAACGTGCATGTGAATACTCGGGGTATGTATGTGTCTGTGCATCCATGCATCAACATAGACATGCATATGGTGTGCACTACATCCAAATCCACACATTTCATCTTCATTCCCATCCAATCTACTTCTAAGCATGTGAAACGGAACAGAGATCGAACACCTGATCTGCAAAAGAAAGCACGGAAAAGCAGTGACAAGTGCATAAATTAGGGAAATGTGGGAAGAAGGGAAACGGGGCATGTTTTTACCTAGGTGCTCTTCATCTTTGCTGTCATCATTTGGTTATGCTCCATCCCCAATGGGTCCAACCACGTACAATCCCTAGTCCTACAAGAAATAAAAGGTGAAAAGAAGTTGATAATTGAAAGACTGAGGAAAGGGCAATGGGCAATCCATGAGACATTGGGCACATTTAAGGATCAGGGCTCTTTCTGTCCCTGCATTGTTTTGCCTCTTTCCTTTTGTTTAGGATGCGGTTTAGAGAGAGATGGAGCCCACCCTCTGCTTTCTCTAGCATGCAGTGAAGATCTGATAAATCAATGCTAAACTGTCTCCATCCAAGACGCTTAGATGCTAGCATATGGGTGCGGTAGGAAATGGACGTAGCTGCTGTCTCACAGGATCTGGGTTGCAGTGGTCAGAACTACCTCATTAGACTCGAGAAAACACCGAGAATAATCAAAATAGCAAACATAAGAAGAGGATTTCAAAGAAAAGGAAAATACCCTAGAAATCGTGAGAATCAGATGAAGAAAGTGGAAAAACGCTGGAAGATGCTTACCTTGGTTATCTTTGGGGCGTTCTGAGATCTGCAGGAGCTGAAGTATCAGAGGGGCTGAAGTAGGGATTGAGAGGAGGATCAGATTCAGGAAACTTCTAGGGTTTTTATGGAGGGAGAGGAGTGGGAAGAGGGAAGAGAGCCCGCGAGTTTTTTTTTTTTTTGGGTGGGTTCTATTTCGGGCGAGGGATCTATTGGGCGCAAATTCGGTACTACACCCACCACGACGGAGCTAGGGACGGACGGTCCTATCAGAGGCTCCGTAGGGCCCACCGTGATGTATTTGGTTTATCCACTCCATCCATTCATTTTAACAGATAATTCAAAGTCATGATCACAAAAAGGACACAGATTTAAGATCCAAGTGGACCACACCACAAATCACCGATAGCCACTTAATCTCCAGTGTTTCCTAAGATATGGTCCACTAGAGCCGTCGATCTGCCTCCATTTTTGGGCTTAAGCCCTAAAATGAGCTGTAAAAATGGATAAACGGCTTAGATGAAACAAACACATTATGGTGGGCCCCATAGAGACTCTTATGGGACTGTATGTAGTGGCTATTAGCTATGGATTAAAGCCATAGTAATATAGCTATGGTTTCTGGCGTAAAGCTGAAAAATGAAGTATATCCAAAACTCAAGTGGACCACATCACAGGAAAAGTGTTGATTAAGCGCTCACCATCTTAGTGGCCACGAAAGGATGAGGCTAATATTTGTTTCTTCCCTTCATCCATGTCTGCATGACCTAATCAACAAGTTGGATGTCAAATAAATATTAGCAGTGGGCTCCATGAGGATTTTAATGGTGGACATTTAATCACTGTTGTTTTCCTATTGTGTAGTCCACTTGAGATTTAGATCTACCTCATTTTTTGGACCAATCCCTAAAATGATCTGGAAAAATGAATGGATGGTGTGGATAAAACACAGATTATGATAGGGCCCATAGAGCATTAACACCACATACATCATGGTTGGGCTAGAAAAATGAATGGACGGCCTGGATAAAACACATAAATCTGCCTCATTCTTTGGATTATGCCTTAAAACAATCTCTATAAATGAATGGATGGTATGGAGACACCACATACATCATGGTGGGGCTCATAAAACATGGTAAGGATTTTCATGGTGGATGGAAATTATATTTAACAACGATTTTAACACATGGTTAAATGTGAATTTAATAGCGTTCTTACGAGCATTTTTAACAACGGATTAAACATGCTATGGTATGTAAGACATTACAGCGTTCATCCGCACATTGTAAATTACTTTTAACAACGTTTTCTAACCGTCGTAAATTCATTTTAACAGCATTTTTCGACCGTTGTAAATTCCTTTCAACACCATTTTCCGACCACTGTGATATGTAAGACTTATTACAACGTTTGTCCGCACATTGTAAATTACTTTTAACAGCATTTTTCGATCGTTGTAAATTCATTTTAACAACGTTTTTCGACCGTTGTAAATTCCTTTTAATAACGTTTTCCGACCGCTGTAAAAAAGTTACTCAATTACAGCTTTCAAATGACGATATTTTTTTAGCGAACGCAGTAAATTATACTTTTAACAATGTACATTAGACAAACGCGATTAAAATGATGTTGTAAAAACTCATATTTGTTGTAGTGCTTACTTGAATTGGGGGCGAGTGTTAACCTCATCACATACTTGGTCTATGAACAACTTAGGTTAGGTGAATTGAAACCCACAAAAACCACACTCAACTTGCTGATAGATCAATTTGTATACTGAGGAGGGTGATTGAAGATATCTTAGTCCAAGTTGATAAATTCTACTATCCAGTGGATTTTATTGTCTTAGATACACATCCCGTAATAGGTACTGGTGCTCAAATTCCCGTCATACTTAGCCGCCCTTTCTTAGCCACTTCAAATGCAATTATCAATTGTAGAAACGGGCTGGTACAAATGTCCTTTGGAAATATGACTCTTGAGCTGAATATTTTCGACTTATGCAAGCAACCACGGGAGGTTGATGATGAGGTCCACGAAATAAAGCTGCTTGAATCATTCGTGGAAGATACATCCCTCCTGACATTATATTCCGACCCTTTGGAGTTAGCCCATTCTCATGAGACTGATGATCACAAGATACGAGAGATTGAGGCCATTTTTATACTGGTACTTAATAATAAAAGATGGAAGGCACCATTTGAGCCTTTGCCCTTAACTGAGAAGAAGCCTCTTCCATTTGATATCAAAGCACCGATGCTCGACCTAAAATCATTACCAACTGATTTGAAATATATATCTTTAGGTCGAGAGGAGACATATCCAGTGGTGATTTCTTCCCACTTGGATGAGGAACAAGAGAGTAAGCTGATTGCTAGTCTAAAAGAACATAAGAACGCCATCGGATGGTCTATTGCAGATCTCAAAGGCATAGACCCCCCGATTTGTACTCATCACATACACCTTGAGGAGAATGCGAAAACATCTAGGTAGCTACAAAGACGCCTCAATCCAAATACAAAGGAGGTGGTTAAGGCCGAGGTGTTAAAACTATTGGACTGCGGGAATCATTTACCCAATATCCGATAGTCAATGGGTGAGTCCAACTCAGGTGGTGCCTAAGAAATCCGAGATAACCATTGTAGCCAATGCCAACAATGAACTCGTACCAACCAGGGTCACTACCGGTTGGAGAAAGTGCATTGACTACGGGAAGTTAAATACAGTCACGAGGAAAGACCATTTCCCCTTACTATTCGTTGATCAAATTTTAGAAAGGTTAGCGGGTCATTCCTATTTTTGCTTCCTCGATGGATATTCAGGATACAACCAAATAGAGATTGCCCGTGAGGATTAAGAGAAGACAACACTCACATGTTCATTTGGCACTTTTGCTTATCGGAGGATGCCGTTTGGACTGTGCAATGCTCCTGCCACATTTCAGCGTTGTATGTTGAGCATTTTTCATGATATGGTGGGAACAATTCTCGAAGTCTTCATAGATGACTTCTCAGTGTTTGGCAGAAATTCTAATGAGTGCCTTGGGCATTTAAAAATTGTTTTGAAAAGGTGTGAAGACAAGAACCTTGTGCTAAATTGGGAGAAATGTCACTTTATGGTTCAAAAGGGAACAGTCATTGGTCACATTATCTCAGCAAAAGGAATCGAGGTGGACAAGGCTAAAATCAATATTATCTCTGACTTTCCATCATCCAAGAGCGTACGAGATGTGCGGTCCTTTGTAAGACATGCCGGATTTTATAGGAGGTTCATCAAGGACTTTAGTACTCTCTCTCGTCCTTTATGCAACCTCCTTCAAAAGAAAAACTCATTCGAGTGGAATGAGGAATGCCAAAATGCCTTTGTCAAACTTCAAGGTATTGACATCTGCTCCTATAATGCAACCACCTGATTGGAGCATTCCTTTTGAGATCATGTGTGATGCCAGTGATTATGCTATTGGGGCAGTCTTAGGCCAAAGAAAAGAGAAGAAGCCCTACATCATTTACTATGCAAGTAGAACTCTAAACTCGGCTCAAGCAAATTACACCACTACGGAAAAGGAACTCTTAGCCGTAGTATTTGCTTTGGACAAGTTTAAGTACTACTTGATCGGATCCAAGATCATCATATTTACCGATTATGCCGCTCTTAAGTACCTTCTTTCTAAGAAGGATGATAAGTTGCTCTTGTTGCAATGGATCCTCCTACTCCAAGAATTTGATATAGAAATACGAGACAAAAAGGGAGCAGAGAACGTAGTGGCTGACCATTTCTCATGACTTGTTCTCACCGACTCTTCTGAGATGACTGTGACCAGTGACATGTTTCCTGATGAATAACTTTTCCAAGTCTCTCAATTACCATGGTATGCGGACATTGTTAACTATCTTGTCACAGGTACCATTCCAACATATTGGAAAAAACGAGATAAAGATAAGTTCTTCAGCGAGGTAAGAAGGTTCCTGTGGGATGACCCGTACTTGTTCAAGTACTGTCTCAATCAGATTATAAGGAGATATGTGCCGGATGATGAGCTACACAGTATCATCTCCTTTAGTCATTCTCAAGCGTGTGGTGGTCACTTCTCGGCCAAGAAGATCACAGCCAAAATTCTGTAATGCGGGTTCTATTGGCCCACCATATTCAAAGATACGTATGAGTTTTGTAAGGCTTGTGAGCCTTGTCAGAATTTGGGGGAATATCCCGTCGAAATATGATTCCACTCAATCCCATCTTAACAATTGAAATTTTGTATTGCTGGGGCTTCGATTTCATGGGCCCATTCCCATCTTCTTTTGAAAATTTATACGTCTTGCTTGTCGTTGATTACTGTTTCAAAATGGGTCAAGGCGATTCCTTGCCAAACCAATGACCAAAAAACAGTCATTCATTTCTTAAAAGAAAACATTCTTTCCCGGTTTGGAACCCGTTGAGTCATTATCAGTGATGGAGGGTCTTACTTTTGTAACCTGCCATTTGAAGATTAATGAAGAAATATGACGTTAATCATAAAGTGAGCACTCCTTATCACCCACAAACAAGTGGACAAGCCGAGATATCCAACAAGGAAATCAAACATATTATCGAGAAAACCGTAAACCTCGATTGCAGCGATTGGTCGCTTCAACTTACTGACGCGCTCTGGACTTACCGTATAGCCTTCAAGACCCCCATTGGAATGTCACCTTATAGACTTGTCTATGGGAGAGCTTGTCACTTGCCTGTGGAGTTGAACATAGGGCCTATTGGGCGCTAAAGAAGATGGATTTCGATTCTAACAAACCGAGCTCGCTGCACAAGCTTCAATTTAATGAACTTGCAGAACTCCGGAATGAGGCTTATGAGAATTCGAGAATTTACAAGGATAAGACGAAGGTGTTCCATGATAAGAACATCCTTCATAAGACTTTCATGATTAATCAAAAGGTCCTTCTATATAATTCTCAATTACATCTATTTTCGGGTAAATTGAGGTCTCGATGGACTGATCCCTTCATTGCCAAAACTGTTTATCCATATGGGACTGTCGAGTTGTTGAATCCAAGGAACGACAATATCTTTAAAGTGAATGGTCAGCGTTTAAAGTCGTTCTTTAAGAACTTTCCTCCAGAAGGTATGTCCATGCCTCTAACTGATCCTGTGTATCAGGATATTTGATCTCCTAGTCTGATGGAGGTATAGAGTAGTTTGGGATTAGGATTTCGTGCTTTTTGTTATTTGTTTCGATATGCTTGTTAGAAGGAGGTTGAATTCCAGCTTTTTACTCTCTCAGGTACTCTCATTCCTCACTCCCTTTATTTTTATCATTGCTCTCATGTTTTACTCATTGCATATCATTTTCATTGAGAACAATGCACGATTTGGTTGAAGGGTGTGGGATCATTAGGATGACTCTAGTGTTTTGTAACATTTCGAGCAATGGATGTAGAAAAATTTTCAATTTTTTCTAAAATTTAAAACTCCTTTAGAAAACTTTTATTTATATGCGTTTGATATGGTATGAGTATAAGAAAAGAGATACAAAGTGAGTGGTGTTGAATATCTTGAACAATCTCTAGGATAATAGTTTTATATGTGAATTTTCTTATTTTTATAATTCATAGAAAATTTGAACACTTTTACACCTAGTTCATATTACACGATTATCATGTTTTGAAATGATTATGTAGATTTATGGATTGGCTAGGTCTAGATTTAAGGTGTTAAGGAACTAAGCCGGGGTATTTTGTCCATCCTTGTCCTTAGGAAAAGAACGAAAGATATGGATTTCTAAAAATCCTATCTAATATGTATAAAAAGAAAAGAAAGAATGGAATAATGGGTATGAATGAAATATGGTGGAAAATTCCTGAAAAGGGCTACCTATTACCAATCGGGGGATGGTCTACCCGTAACTAAAGCCAGAAATGGGGAGTAGTGTGAAAGCCGTCGGAGGGATGGTAAGGCAAATTCCTGTCATAGGCTTGCTGTTGATCTATACACCTTTAAATCCATGATTTAGATAATTTATGAAGAAGATAATCCCAGAAATTCATGAGATGAACATTCATTAAGCACACTAGGTTAAATTGTTTGGATTATTCTGTTTATCAACCAATCTGTGGGAATTCCATATGAATATTTATTATGTTCTTAAAAGTTTGAGGTCTCAACTTCTATTGCTCAGTTTCCCTGATTTTTGTACTTGCATGTCTTGGAGTGTATAGAAGCATTGTCTCTGAAGAGAGTTGGGTTTTTGGAGAATTGAATTTGATTCACGCATGTTTTGCTTGGGACTAGCAAAATGCTGGTTGGGGGGTGTGTTGAGCTCTAAAATGTGCATATTATAACCTAATTTCATTAATAACAGTTGCATGATTTCTATACTTACGAACTTATTTAATGCAATGATTTGGTGATTGTAGGATGAGAGAAAGACTTCACCGAAAGGATGATTAAAGGACACTCTTAATATGTATTAAAGATCAAAGAACAGAAGCAAGAAAAAGAGTGAAGAAAAGAAGCAAAGAGAAGAAAAAGAAAAAAAGAAAAGTCACCCTGGCTGATTGATTGATCGCCCTACCGATTGATCGCCAGGGTGATCGATTGATCTCCTGGCCAGTCAGATTGATCGACCACACTGCATCTTCTGTTGTACTAAAAGATGAATGGGCGATTGATCGATTGCCCCAATTGATTGATCGCCCATGTTGTAGAAATTCAGAAAAGATGTTGGACAAAAAAAGACCAAGATCGATTGATCTCCCAAGGCTGATTGATTGATCGCTCAGAAACCGATTGATTACTCACCCTAGGCGATTAATCGCCCAAGCCATGAAAAACTTCAGATTTTTTAAGAAACTCTCTAGACACTTTTTTTTACCCATCGATTGATCACCTAACCCTGATCGATTGATCGCCAGAACCCATCAATTGATCTCCCAACCAGTCGATCAATCGCCCAGAACAGAAACTATTGTTTTCAGCTCCGACTTTTGCTGTGCAAGCGCGTAAATTTTACGCAAAATCTCAAATCTTCTGCGATGAGGGGGCCTAAAAGCTATAAAAAGGTCCCTCCACTTCATTCCTAAACTCACCTAGAAGAGATCTATCATAGTAGGAGGCGAAGAGAGCCGGTTTTGGAGTTTTACACATCCTCTTCTTAGTTTTCTTTATAGTTCTTCATGTTTTCATTAATTTTCCTGTTTTTCTTTAGCATGGCCGGCTGAACCTCTTAGCTAGGGCTAAGATGTGAAGCTTATAGTAGATCTAAGATGTTTTAATACATTTATATTGGTTTCAAGTTGGATTTTTATTGAGGAATAATGGTTTTTGGAAGTTTGAATGAAGTTCTAAGTACTTTTTCTTAATCTTATGATGGCTCATGGATGTTTGGAAGAATTACTTTAGTTCTTAATTGTTTTGCATTCTAGACTTGGACGCTTCGAGGAATCAGATTCAAGACGCTTTAGACTTGGATTTTTATGTGGGAACTTCAAACCAAAGTTCTATTTTTCTAGATTTTGAAGTATGTGTTGATTATTCATATGATTTGGATGAAATTCAAATCATAATATAGTTAAGCTTTGTGACAGGGTTTGATGATTATTATGATTGGGATCTTAACCTGTTGAAACTAGGATTGACCTATACATTGAGTGTGCTCAAGTCCTAACTTTAATTGAGTGAATCATGTTGATGAACAACACATATGACAAACTGTTTTGCTGTACTAGATTAACCGCTCTATATTCCAACTAGATAGGATTTGATTTCGATTCTAGTTGTGTATTTGAAAAACCAATGCGAGTTATGCATCAAGGATCACTACAAGTGGACCCTCGACACCCTAGTGCTTTTTTTTTTTTTTAAATCGTTAATTTCATCTCAAGTTACAGATTATTCTCTTATATTTATATTTTCCAGATTATTGTAGTTAGATTTCAATTGGAGATTGTTAAAAGAAATTCTGAGAATTCCTATATTAGTTCCTGAGAACGATCTCGGTCTCTATCGTATTATTACTACATTGCAACCCTACACTTGGGGAAGCGATAAATAGACAACCTTGACTTAGAAGTTGCTGTTGAATCTGATGGATGTTCCCTGTTGCTAAAACTCATGAAGGGGATTAAGGCAGTTGGGAGGTGAAGCACACCCTCACGGAATTGTGAGCAGCATAAGACCTCAAACTGGATTGATAAAGGGAAATGTGAGGATGTGGCTCATTATGTGGTCGAAGGAGTCCGTCGAACTATACGTAGTCTATGTGCATTGCATATGAGGAATAGGCAACTTTGTGGGTGTGTTGACTAAAGACCCTTAATCTTGTCATCTGAAGATGTAAAACTACGGCACTTAACTATGTGAGATTTGTCTTACTCACTGACATAAAATGGATTGGGTGCCTTACTAGCAATAAAAGCTGGAAATATATGAAAATTTCATACATTTCCCTATATTTCAGAAAATTCAACAAAATAACAAAATATTGCAAAATCAGCTTTCAAAATCACAAAATATTTCCCTTGCTTTCAATAAACACCGATCTTCATCTTGACCACTCAGGTAAAGATTTTGATCAAATACTTGCAAAAATCACAAAAATTATCATTATCCCCAACAAAACACTTCAAGAGTCTCGAACTTCACTCACCCACTTCATAGTTTGGGATAATTGATCCGATCGCTCGCAAATTGAAATCTTGATCAAAACTGGCAACCAAACACCGTCACATCCATTCTTCCAGAAGAGTATCTTGAGGTTGCAACCTAGAACCTCCTTCATCCATTCCCAGCAACAAATGCAATAGAATGTTGGGACGATGGACCTGATCGACCATGGGTCAGGATCTTGACCAACCTGCTGACCAAACATCTACACTAAAAAGAAAATCTCCAGGGAAGCAGAACCCTATAAGCAATAGCTCAAATTCTCTATAGCCCTAGTAAAAGCAAAATCATTGAACGGGAAGAGAATGAGCCAAACCATGCATCCATCATCCATCATCAAATATGCATCCACATGCATCAGCATCCATCACATCAATCATCATGTTTACTTACTTTCAAAATAAAAATCGGTTAGCCAAAGAACCCACAGGCATCCCTAGTGGAGGCAGTGTGCAAGCCAGATTTTCTTTTCAAAAAGACAAAATATCATATATATTTCTATTTGCAAATAAAAATCCCATAGAGTATCACTCCCCAGAGTGGGTATCTTTTCAAAATACAAAAATATTTTCTCAGTAGAGCGTTCGGCCTTCAAAACTCTAAGAGATCTTTCACATCTCTAGGTAGGAACCGACATGAAATCAAATAAGATCCGATGTCTCGCAGTTTTCTCGGAGACCATCGGATATAATGCACTCAAAGTACGATCGAATTGAACTCCAGTTCAGTGCAGTCATACCAAATGCTAAGATGAGAAAAGATGAAAGCCAAAAGGCTTGGTTAAAGAAACCATCCGAACGGTGGAAATGATGAATTGTAACCCAAGTATTAAAACCAGCAGATTGGGTGGAAAAAGTTAACCCGCACATACTAGGTGTGGATGCCTAAAGTACCTTGACTGAATCCAAGTCGGTGTAGTGGATCTCCCATAAGACTACATGGACGTAGGGCAACTAACCACTTTGACAGTTAAGCGAAACAAGTACTCCTGGAGTGATCCGAGAAAGTAATGAACAATCAATTACAGGGTCAATAACCTCATAATACTACATGGACGTAGAGGCTCTACTGTACCTGTTCCGATGTTAGTACCGATCGGGAATGGAAGGGTTGCGATTGGGTACCCAAGTTGCAACTCATGCAGGGACAATTGCAACGTTTTCTACAAACTCCCGCGGTATGTGCGAGTTATCTATTTCCAGATAATCAATTGACTTAGATATAAAGGCAAGCAAAGATTCTAGACCATGATCTATAAATGACCGGGTCAGAAGTGCGGTGTTCACTCGCTTTGACATTCTGGTTGCACGCAACCTTTGCCAAAGAGGGGCATCTGTAGACACTCCACCTTCGGCTATAAGGTTGGTTGAGATGGTTGAATGGATGGAGGTCCATACCCCCAAACCTATATCCAAAACCAACCAAACTCACCCTTGCAAGCCCCAGTCCATAGCCCAACTCAAGCTTGAACCCAGTTAACTCACCCCTAAACATCAGTCCGAAAAACCCCCCAAAAGAAAAATCAGTCTAAAAATCCTAAAAAATCAGTCTCTTTAAGGGAAAAAGGAAATAATTTAAGTCTCACCACATCATCGATTACATTTGCAAAGTGCATTGTGGCTATCACCTCATCAAATTCCTTAAGATGTTGATAGGCACTTTCGTTGTCTAGGCCATGAAATTTTGGAATGAGTTGGATCACTCCCGGTTTCAAATCTATGTTTCCTGCATTCAATGAAAAAACTATGCATGAGGGAGTGCAGGTTGCAAGTAATCACGTAATGTTCTAGGTCGGGGAACATTTTCAACCACATTCTCTCCCGTTTTGGTTTGCTTTTGACCCAGATTTTGATTGTCTATAGGGTTAGGTTGATTTTCAGCCATGCTTTCAGACAAAATTGGAGAATCTAAACGTTTCTTAGCATATGGCTCCTTATCAATCCCTTCAACAATTCCCCCTTTACTAATGAGTCGGTTATTAAAATCCCAAACCCAATGTGGCATACAAATCTTAGAAAAATAAAAAGAAAAAGAGTTAGAAAAACCTGATTTGAAGTGACTACTTCGACTCCTAGAATTCCTGAAAAAACAAAACAAAGCAAACAAACTAAGTTAGTAAATGAGTCCTAAAAACCTCAAATAGAAACTATTTAAAAATTTTTGTGAAAAACCGTCAAAGTACTCGGCAACGGCGCCAAAAACTTGTTCGACTCCCCAAGTGTAGGGTTGCGATGTAGTAATAATCTCAGTAAGACCGAGGTCGATCCACAAGGACTTGTGTAGAAATTCACAAAACACTTCCAATGGTTTCTACTTACGAGTTAACTAAACAGGATTTTAAGAATTTGGTGTAGATAGATATTTTAAATTAAATTGAATGTAATCAATAATAAAGAGTACTAGGGGTTCAAAGATCCACTTGTAGCAATCCTTGATGCTTAATTCATTGTGGTTTCTCACTTTCTCAACTAGAATCAAAATTAAATCCCATGTAGTCGGATGATAGGGCAGTTATAATAAACAATCTGCAATATGTGTAATTCAAGTACATGATTCTCTCAATTCAAGTTAGGGACTTGGGCATACTCAATTGCATAAGTCAATCCTAGTTCCAATAGGTTAAGATCACCATCATAATCATCATTAAATTCTGTCACAATGTATAACTAGATTATGATTTAAACTTGATTCAAATCATATAAACAACCACACATAAGCAGAAATTTCAGAAAAGTAGAACTTTTGGTATGAAGTTCCCACATGAGGATCAAAGGTCTAGAGCATATTGAATCCGATTCCTCAAAGCGTACAGGTCTAGAATCATTCAAAACAATTAAGAACTCAAGCAATTCTTCTAAACATCCATGAGCCATCATAAGATTAAGAAAAACTACTTAGAACTTTATTCAAACTTCAACCATAGTTCTTCACTCTTAATCCAACTTGAAACCAAATCAAACGAATTGAAACATCTTAGATTTACTACAAGCTTCACCTCTTAACCCTAGCTAAGAGGTTTAGCCGTTCATGATCTAAGGAAACATGAAAACAACTAAGAAAAACATAAAACTAGAAAAACAAACTAGAAGGAGTTGTAGAACTCCGGATCCGACTTCCGCCGCCTCCCACCGTGGTAATTCTCTTCTAGGATCCTTAGGAATGAGCTAGAGGAGTCCTTTTATAAGTTTAGAACCCTAGGTGCGAAGAAACTTTGAGAAATCCCGCAAGAATAGTGCTTTGCGTAGCAAAACTCGGAGCTTGTAGAAGAAGCTCTGTTACGCAGCCAACTGGTCGGACGATTGGTCTTAGCCTATGGATGATCGATTGGACGACTGGTCTTAAAAGTGGAAAAAAACGTCCAGAGACTTTTCTATCCAAAAATTAATTCCATGACTGGTCGGACGACCGGTCATGGATGATCCAGCAAGGTTTGCAGCAGGGGCCCTTCTATTGAGTGTCTGGACCGGTCGGATGACCGGTCCTATGCTATGGACGACCGATCTTCAGTGTAATTTCCTGCACTTCTTTCTTCTCTCCTTTACTTCTTTCTTCCACCCTTTGACGCTTGGTTTTCTGATCTTCAATACTTGTAAATAGCATCTTTAAAACTATAATTGTTGAATTCTCTCTCTCATTCCTACAATCATGAAACCATGTATTGGTTGGGTCTTTAATCGTGTATTTCAAGCATTGTTAGTGATGAAATGGGGTTAGATTATGCACATTTAAGAGCTCAACACAAACTCCAGTTAATTTCCAGCAATCTTCAATTCAGCAGTCTCTAGTTAATTTCCAGCAAGTTCCAGTTCAACCTTCAGTTCAATCTCCAGCTCAATTACAGTCATTTCAAACACAAGTTCATCAGAATCCGATCCAATCATTAAGACAAATTCAACAACCTGCAGTTGCTTTCCAGCAAGCTCATAGGGTCGAAAGACATTGACCACTATGTCGAAGAAGAATGTGCCTTACTGCGAGAGGCACCCATCGCTTGAGTAGATCATGAGGGACTGGACGAGTTACGGGAGCAGTTCCAGACCTTGCAAAATCAACTACAGCGACAACAAGGAATTGATCTACCTTCGACCAAGTTCAGAGACTTGTGTCCTTTTTCAGATGCTCAGATACCTCAAAACTTTGAGGTACCCATGTTCAAAAGATACGACAGCAGTGGTTGTCCCACAACACATCTCAAGGCTTTCTATGGAGAGCTTACTGCAATCTCAGGAAATAAAGGAGCCCTCATTCGCTTGTTCCAAAAATCTTTGAAGGGTGATGTCCTAGACTAGTACACATCATTGGACTGTCATCACATTAGGACTTGGGAACAGCTTTCCCAGGCTTTCGTCGACAGGTTCGCATACAATCTTAACATGGCACCTAGGAAGAGCGGATCTCGCAGCTCTTAGGTAAAGAAGTGACGAAATGTTGTCGGCCAATGTGGGACATTGGCGAGCTATGGCAGTAAGAATGCGGACACCCATCGACAATGAAGAACAAATCTCCATGATTTTTCATTCAACATATCCTGACATATTTGGATATCTCATCTTACATCCATATGTGAATTTCTCACAGTTGATCCGTGCTGGAGAGCAAGTCGAAGCAGGAATCCGCGCAGGGACAATCTCCCCATGGCCTCATCAGGCCACTCCAGTCAAACGTAATAGAGTGGAAGGAAGACCTATTGGATATGGGAATGGAAACCGCAGCGGTTCTCCTCCTCGCTCGACAGTGGTAAACAACATCATCGCCACTGCTCAAGGCAACCAATATGCTCCCCCACAGGGACGTCAACCATATCAGCAAAATCAGGCTCAGCATCAACCTTAGAGGGACCAGTCACAGCCACCCCCACCACAACTAAATCCTCAACCACAGCCACAACCACCCCGATAGCAGCAACAGTTCAGGGGGAATGGCCAATACTCATACCAGGAGTTTAGGAAATTCACCCCTCTCACTCAGCCACTCAGTCAAGTCATGACTATGCTGGTACAAAAGTAGTTACTCACTCTGATGGCACCCAGGCCTCCTCCAAATCCTCTACCTCTGAACTACCGAGAAAATGAATCTCGTGCCTACCATCAAGGGCATGGCCACACCACTGATCGATGTATGACTCTGAAGAATGCCATACAAAATTTGATTGACGACCGTAAGATCGTCATCTCAGTCCCTGGAACTCCTCTAGCAGCTCCTACCAACATCCTTCAGAATCCTCTACCTTAACATCTGATGGACCCCAGTTCGTCTCGTGGCCCTACTGTCAACAGCATGGAAGAAGGAGAGCGCCTTGATTGCTTCTTCTCTCTTTTCCAGTCCATTCATGCCTACACTTATGGGCCAACAAATTCTCCTCTGATCTTACAAGGGCAAACCCATTCCTTCCTTCAGTCTTCGAGCCACTAGTACTCGAGGGAGCACCTCCATATAATGAACCAGACATCCAAGGGCCTGTCCCTTTGCAAGGGGGACCTTACAATTATTCATGTTGGGAGCCGGACACTCTGGAAGGAGCATAGTCATACATCGAGCCTGCATACGAGCTTGTCATTTTGCAAGGGGCAATTTTAGCTCAGGAACAATCCAATCCATAGTGGAGGGATTATACGTATTAGCAGTAAGAACCCATTGTCTTAGACGGGACTCCTCTAGTTGAGCCAGTTATATTGCAAGGGCCAAGTCCTGTCCCCAAGCCGCAAAGACGTCTTGGAGGTATATCAATTACGCTATAGCAGCTGGGTCGAATAGAGAAACCCCTCGCCATATTAAGAGGACCAGTTTTAATTCCGCGGGAACCTCCTACTCCAGGAACAGTCAAGCCCGGGGCGCGACCTTGTGTGATCTATAAAGACAAGCCTCGATATTATCCCTTCAGCACAGGCAACAATGTAGTCCTCAAGGCAAAAGCTCCATATGAGGAAGATTTGGTACCTACACCAGCATAGTTGCAAGAACCAGTGGTTCTAGAAAGCAAAGGAGAGGAAAATTACAAAGAAGTCCCGTAGCACTATCCAGAATGTGCAAAGGTAGGGAACATGAATCCCAATGAGCGTTGCATCTGAAGAGATAATCAGAACAAAGGAGAACCTAAAAGTGCTCTCTCAGGTCTCGACAACAAAAATGAAACTGCATATGATGTTGTGACTCAGCTCAAGTCAATCCCTGCTCAAATCTTGGTATAGGAGCTACTCTGCACAGCTCGCATACACCGATAAATGTTCGCCAAGACCCTGGGCGATGCCCACGTATACTCCAATACAACACCTAAAATAGTAGCATTGATGATCGGACAACTCCTAGCTCTGCGCGCCATCACCTTCACCGATAATAAGTTGCCATCAGATGGACGCAACCGTGGACGGTCCCTCAACATAGGCTTATGATATAAAGACCTCTGTGTCCCGCTAGTCATTATCGATAATGGCTCAAGCCTAAATGTATGCCTACTCAAGACCGCGGAACACCTGGGAATCAGTCCCTCCTCATTTCGACCTAGCACCATGTACGTCAGAGCATTCGACAACACCCGCCGATCAGTGGAAGGAGAAGTCGACATAGAGGTACAAATAGGTCCAGAAGTCTCCACCATCATATTCCAAATCCTGAATATATCAGCCTCTTTTAACATGTTGCTCAAACGACCTTGGCTACACGAGGTCGGAGCTGTGCCATCAACTTTGCATCAATGGGTGAAGTATATCTGTGGGAGCCAAGTATCTCTATCCATGAAGAGAAGGAGCTCATCATTCCTTCCAATGTTGCTACCATTGAATCAGATATCCCTGTCATCGACATCCAACATTCTAAAGAAGACGTCCCGTTTCATAGTTTTGAATTTGAGATTGTGAACGCCATCGCCAATCCAGAACCGATAAGTGTGGATCGTGTCTTTTCACCAGTATAACGTTTGAGCTTCAAGTATCGTATGAAGAATCATTTCAAGTTCAGAAAGATGCCGTTGGTATATAATCAACGCAAATGGGGACTCGGGTATAGGTCAGTCATCATGGATAAAAGAAAAAAGAAGTTTCGGTGCTCACCTATTCAATTCATCAGGCCAGGAGAGCCTTGCAAAGATCCAAGAAGAGATCTACCGACTGCGCTACATAAAGGCCTCCCGATGAGCCTAGCTTGGGCCATGTGGCCTCCCATTCGATGAGACTGGATTCTCGAACCATCTAAGCCTCCAGAAAAAGAGGATGAAGATGAAGAAGAAGACTAAATACAACAGCTTCAGGACCAGGATACTCTGGTACCTGCCTTTGCTGCATCACCACCGGTCACCAGGGGCACAACCTGCTCACTTCAATTCCAGTCAACCAGGGGCAAAACTTTCCCATCTTGACATCAACCAACAAGGGGCATAACCTGCCCATCTTTGTGGAATCAACACCATCAACCATCAACCAAGAGCAGAAGCAACCCTTCCATTGGACCAAGAAAGGAAAATGGCAAGCATTGGATTAGTCCGATGTCCAGATTCTAAGCCTGTGTCTCGCCATGGAACCAGACGAACTGCAATGCGAGGTAAGTGATTCGGGAGGGACTGAGTACGAATCAATTCTCGAACCCGATGTTCGATGTTGAGCTCATAATTATGCATATTCTAACCCCAATGCATCACTCATTATGCACGATATATACGTTTAAAGAACTAACTTAATGCATGATGTGTGATTGTAGGGACAAGATGGAGAGCTCACCATTTGAAGGCTAAGTGTAGTTTCTTATAAGTGTTAAAGACCATTAGATGAAGCATGAAGAAGAATCAAAGAAAGACAAGCAAGGAGAGAAGAGAAAAGAAGAAAGAAAGAAAGAAAGAATGAAGAAAAATAAGCCAGACCGGTCGGATGACCGGTCGGCCAAGACAGCCAGACCGGTCAAGACCGGTCGGACACAACACAGAACGCATTGGACAGCTGACCAGCCAGTCCGACCGGTCATGACCGGTCGGCTACTGCTGCTGGACTAAAGGGTTCATAGGCCCGACCGGTCATGACCGGTCGGGCATAGTTACTGGATTGATGGCCACGGTTGCTGAAACATTGTTGAAGACCTCCGACCGGTCATGATCGGTCGGACAACGTTGCTGGAGTGACCTTACATTGAGGCCGACCGGTCACGACCGGTCGGCCAGCGTAAACTGCCTCTTTCTATTATGGGAACTCCGAAAATTCCTGCGCAAGTGCGTAGTATTACGCAAATTCTGGATCTTTCTTGCGTAAAGGACTCCTCCAAACTATAAATAGACACCTAGGGATTGTTCCTAGGGTATCCTGGAAGGCTTGAAGCGAGGTTGGAGACTGTGGAAGTGGAGATTGGAGTTTCACAACTCCTTTTGGTTTGCTTTGCTGTTTTCATGCTTTTAGGAGTTGTTTCATGTTTCCTTGGATCATGAGCAGCTAAACCTCTTAGCTAGGGCTAAGAGGTGAAGCTTGTAGTGTATCCAAGATGTTTTAATTCATAGTTAAGTGGTTTTCAGTTTGGAATTCATGATTATGAACTAAGGTTTGAAGTTTATACAAGTTTTTAAGTAATTTCTCTTAGTCTTGTGATGACTCATGGATGTTTGGATGAATTACTTATCTTCTTAATTTGTTTGCAACGGTCTAGACCTGTATGATCCGAGGAATTGGAGTGCGCTCTAGTACCAAGCTCTTCATAAAGGGGCTTCATGCCAAAGTTCTAGTTTTGGTTGATTATCTGGAATATGTATGAACTGTGCATATAATCTGAATCCAGTTCAAATCATGATCTAGCCTTGTCTTGTGAGAAGACTTGAGGATGGTTATGATTGGGAATTGGACATATAGAAAAGGTGAATGACCTATGCAATGAGCATGCTCAGATCAGCCTAGAGTTGAGTGAATTTTATGCACAGAACTTACGTGTTACAGACTTCTGGTTTCACAGTTCTATCATCCGACTAGATAGACCTGACTGGTGATTCTAGTTGAGAGAATGGGAAACCACAGCGGATTGAACATCGAGGATTGCTACAAGTGGATCCTCGAACCCCTAGTGCCTTCTTATAATTGTTTACATTCAATTTAGCTTAAACTGTTAATCACACACATTCTATTCAAACTTTGATTGTTAGCTTCAATAGAAACTTGTGGATGAGTTTGTGACATCCTACATAAGTCCCTGTGGATCGACCTCGGTATTACCGAGTTTATTACTACATCGCAACCCTACACTTGGGGAAGCGAACAAGTTTTTGGCGCCGCTGCCGGGGACTTTGACGGTTTTCACAAATTTCTGAAATTAGTATCTATTTAGGACTCTTTTAGATTTTTAGAACTAACTTAGTTTATTTATTTGATTTTTTCTTTTCAGGGATTTCTAGGAAGCTGAAGAAGAATTTCAAGTGCGAATCAGGTTTTATCTTTCGAAACCTTACTCTTCTCCTTCTCCTATTCATTCCTATTCATCTCTTGTAGAGTGGGTGGAGATTCCTTTTGGATCTCTAAAAGGTCGGTCTTTTTGCCACCTGGATTCCTATTGGTCGGCTCAGCTGCCTTGGTTCACCTTGTGCTCAGAGATTTCTTTTCTCATCTCTACTCCTCTTTTTCCTTTTTCTGCACTTTTTCTCAAAAGATTCAAAGAGTGGGTGGGGAGTTTTCTGAACCCCTATTGACCAGGAGAAATCGGTCTTTATCCTTGCTTCTGGCCTAGCCATTGCAAGACACCTTGTGCTTCGGTCTTAGAGAAGAGTAAAGAAAAGGGAGGAAGAATTCTCCTTTCTTTTTGTTTATTATTTTTGGTTTTGCATGCCACATTGGACTCGGGATTCCAATAACCGACTCATAAGTGAAGGGGGGATAGTAGAAGGTTTTGATAGAGAGCCACGTGTCAGGAGACATCTAGATTCTCCAATTTTATCTGAAAGTATGGCTGCAAATCAACCTAACCCGGTTCAAAATCAAACTGAAACAGGGGAGAATGTGGTTGAGAATGTTCCCCGACCTAGGACTTTACGTGATTTCTTGCAACCTGCAAGAACGAGCACTCCCTCATGCATAGTTTTCCCACCAAATGCAGGGAATGTGGATTTGAAACCGGGAGTGATCAATCTTCTCCCTAAATTCCATGGTTTAGACAGTGAAAGTGCCTATCAACACCTTAGGGAGTTTGATGAGGTAATCACCACCATGCACTTTGCAAATGTGACTGAAGATGTAGTAAGACTTAAATTCTTCCCTTTCACTCTTAAGGATAAAGCCAAGGGTTGGCTTTATGCATTGAGGCCAAGATCAATTGGTTCATGGAATGATATGCACAGAGAATTTATAAAAAATTCTTCCCTACTCACAAAACGAACATGCTTAAGCGCCTTATCATGAACTTTGCCCAAAAGGAGGATGAAACCTTTTCCCAATGTTGGGAGAGATTTAAGGACCTATTAAACGCATGCCCACATCATGGCTATGAAAATTGGCGGATTATAAGTTTTTTCTATGAAGGACTGATTCCATCCATGCGCCAATTTATAGAGATGATGTGTAATGGGGAGTTCATGAATAAGGAAGCTGATGAAGCATGGGATTATCTGGAAGAATTGGCTGAAAGTGTACAATCTTGGGACACACCTAAACCAATAAATTCCAAGATTGGCCAACAAAGGGAAAAGGGAGGAATGTATGTCCTATCAGAAGAAGATAGTATAAGTGCACGGTTGGCTAGCCTTACAAGAAAGGTCGAAGCCATGGAATTAAGGAAAGGAGAAACAATCAACTCCACTGAGGTTGAAACTGTTTGTGGAATTTGTGCTGGAAATCAACATGCTACACCAGATTGTCCCACAATTTCAGCAGTCCAAGGCATCCTACAAGAACAAACAAATGCCATAAACAGTTATCAGCAGCAATATGGTGCTCCAAACTCAAACACGTATAATCCTAATTGGAAGAACCATCCCAACTTCAGTTGGAAGAATGGGCCCAATGCAAATGCAAACAACACTCCAAAAGTATCACTAGAAGAGATGTTGGGTGCATTTGTATCGGTCCAGAATGAGTATAACAAGACAAACTCTCTAAAAATAGATGGGTTCATGCAAGAGCAATTGAAATTCAATCAAAACTCAAACCAAGCCATCAATGAATTGAAAACATCTTTGGCTAGAGTTGAAGCTCACCTTAGTGTTAGAGAGAAGGGCACACTCCCTGCCCAACCTCTTCCTAACCCAAGGACCCAATATGAGATACAAGATGCAAGCTCATCCTCCCACCATACGGAACATGTCCAAGCTATCACCACTTTGAGAAGTGGGAAAGAAATTGATAAATCCAATCCGGTGAAGGCCCCCAAGCCTAAGGATCCGGAAATTCCTAAAGAAGATGATAGCCCAAACAATATTCCATAAGAGAAAGAACCGGAGAGACAATACAAGCCGGTTGCCCCATTTCCACAAAGGTTGATTTCACCTAAACCTTTAGATAAAAATCTGGAGATTCTGAAAGTTTTCAAGCAGGTGAAGATCAACATTCCGCTGTTGGATGTAATAAAACAAATACCATCTTATGCCAAATTTTTAAAGGAATTGTGTACAATCAAAAGGAAACATAACGTTCACAACAAAGTGCTTTTGGCTGAGAATTTGAGTGCCATCATCAAACAAGAGGTGCCCCAAAAATACAAAGATCCTGGTAGTCCAACCATATCATGCATCATAGGAGACTACCAGATTAAACAAGCCCTACTCGACTTGGGGGCAAGTGTGAATCTCATTCCATACTCGGTCTATGAACAACTTGGGTTAGGTGAATTGAAACCCACCAAAACCACACTCCAACTTGCTGATAGATCCATCCGGATACCGAGAGGAATGGTAGAAGATGTTCTAGTCCAAGTTGATAAATTCTACTATCCAGTAGATTTTATTGTCTTGGACACACATCCCGTGATAGGCACCGGTACTCAAATTCCCGACATACTTGGACGACCGTTTCTAGCTACCTCAAACGCCATTATCAATTGTAGAAACGGACTTGTACAAATGTCCTTTGGAAATATGACCCTTGAGCTTAACATATTTGAGTTATGCAAACAACCGCGGGAAGTTGATGATGATATCCACGAATTAAACATGATCGAATCATTCGTGGAAGATACAATCCCCTTGTCACTATTTTCCGACCCTTTGGAGGCATGTGTGGCCCATCTTCATGATATGAATGATGATACAACACAAGAGATGGATGCCATTCTAGATGTGATGCTGGTGCGTGAAAATAAAAGATGGAGGGCCCCAATTGAACCTTTGCCTATAAATGAGAACAAGGCCCTCCCATCCAACATTAAGGTGCCAAAACTCGATCTAAAACCATTACCAAGTGAGCTAAAATATGTTTATTTAGGTTGAGATGAGACATATCCAGTGGTGATTTCTTCCCACTTGGATGAGGAACAAGAGAGTAGGCTAATAGCCACTCTATTAGAGCACAAGAGTGCCATCGGATGGACAATTGCGGATCTCAAAGGCATAGACCCACTGATTTGCACTCACCGCATACACCTTGAGGAAAATGCAAAGACATCCCGGCAACCACAAAGACGACTAAATCCAAATATGAAGGATGTGGTTAAGGCCGAAGTGGTGAAACTATTGGATGTAGGTATCATTTACCCAATATCTGATAGCCAATGGGTGAGCCCAACTCAAGTGGTGCCTAAGAAATTCGGAATAACCATCGTAGCCAATGCCAATAACGAACTCGTGCCAACTAGAGTCAATACCGGTTGGAGAATGTGCATTGACTACAGGAAGCTAAACACTGTCACGAGGAAAGACCACTTTCCCCTACCGCTTGTTGGTCAGATTTTAGAACGGTTGGCGGGCCATTCCCACTTTTGCTTCCTTGATGGCTATTCAGGGTACAACCAAATAGAAATTGCCCGTGAAGATCAAGAAAAGACTACATTCACATGTCCATTCGGTACTTTCGCCTATCGACGAATGCCGTTTGGACTATGTAATGCCCCTGCCACCTTTCAGCGTTGTATGATGAGCATCTTTTCTGACATGGTGGGGACCATTCTCGAAGTCTTCATGGATGATTTTTCTGTATTTGGTTGTAACTTTGATGAGTGCCTCAAGCACTTGAAATCTGTGCTAAAAAGATGTGAAGAGAAGAACCTTGTGCTCAATTTGGAAAAGTGTCACTTCATGGTTCAAAAGGGAATTGTACTTGGTCACATCGTTTCACAAAATGGAATTGAGGTGGACAAGGCGAAAATTGATCTTATCTCTAACCTCCCACCACCCAAAAGCATACGAGATATACGGTCCTTTTTAGGACACGCAGGATTTTACAGAAGGTTCATAAAGGATTTCAGTTCACTCTCTCGCCCTTTATGTAACCTACTTCAAAAGGAAAATTCTTTCGAGTGGAATGAAGAATGTCAAAAGGCCTTTACCACCCTTAAAGGTATGTTGACATGTGCTCCAATAATGCAACCACATGATTGGAGCCTCCCTTTTGAAATTATGTGCGATGCTAGCGACTATGCTATTGGGGCTGTGTTAGGCCAAAGAAAACATAAAAAGCCATGTGTCATCTACTATGCAAGTAGAACCCTAAACTCAGCCCAGGCAAACTACACTACTACTGAAAAAGAACTTTTAGCCGTAGTTTTTGCCTTGGAGAAGTTTAGATCCTACTTGATTGGATCCAAGATCATTATATTCACTGACCATGCCGCGCTTAAGTATCTTCTCTCTAAGAAGGATGCTAAACCACGGTTATTAAGATGGATCCTCCTACTCCAAGAATTCGACTTAGAAATACGTGATAAGAAAGGAGTAGAGAATGTAGTAGCTGACCACCTCTCTCGACTTGTCCTCACTGATTCCCCTGGAACGACTGCAATCAATGACATGTTCCCTGATGAACAACTTTTTGCTGTTTCCCAATTACCATGGTATGCGGACATTGCTAATTATCTTGCTACAGGTACAATTCCTACATATTGGAAAAAGCAAGATAAGGATAGATTCTTCTCAGAGGTACGGAAATTTCTATGGGACGACCCATACTTGTTCAAGTATTGTCCCGATCAAATCATAAGGAGATGTGTCCCAGATGATGAGCAACAAAGTATCATCTCCTTCTGTCATTCTCAAGCATGTGGTGGCCATTTTTCGGCTAAAAAGACCACAGCGAAAATTCTGCAATGTGGGTTTTATTGGCCCACCATGTTCAAAGACACACATGAGTTTTGCAAAGCTTGCGAACCCTGTCAGAAATTAGGAGGAATCTTCCGTAGAAATATGATGCCACTCAATCCCATCTTAATTATCGAAAATTTTGATTGTTGGGGCATCGATTTCATGGGCCCATTCCCATCTTCTTTTGGAAACTTATACATCTTGCTTGCCGTTGATTATGTTTCCAAATGGGTCGAGGCCATCCCTTGCCGGAATAATGACCATAAAACGGTCATTCGATTCTTAAAAGAAAACATTCTTTCCCGGTTTGGAACGCCTCGAGTCATCATAAGTGATGGAGGGTCTCACTTTTGCAATCGCCCTTTTGAAGCATTAATGAAGAAATATGGCGTAACGCACAAAGTGAGCACTCCCTATCACCCACAAACTAGTGGACAAGCTGAGATATCCAATAGGGAGATTAAACACATTTTAGAAAAAACGGTGAATCCCGATCGCAAGGATTGGTCACTTCGACTTACCGATGCGCTTTGGGCTTACCGTACTGCCTTTACAACTCCTATTGGAATGTCTCCCTATAGACTTGTCTATGGGAAGGCTTGTCACTTGCCTGTGGAGTTGGAACATAAGGCGTATTGGGCTATTAAGAAGATGAATTTCAATCCTGACAAGGCAAGCTCGTTACGCAAACTACAATTGAATGAACTTGCAGAAATCCGGAATGAAGCTTATGAGAATGCAAGAATTTACGAGGACAAGACGAAGATATTCCATGATAAGAATATTCTTCGCAAGACATTCACGATAAATCAAAAAGTCCTCATGTATAATTCTCGCTTACATCTATTTTCGGGAAAATTGAGATCTCGGTGGACCGGTCCCTACCTTGTGCAAACTGTCTATCCATATGGGACTGTCGAGCTGTTAAATCCAAGGAACGGCAACCTTTTTAAAGCAAATGGGCAGCGATTAAAGCCGTTCTTTGAGAACTTCCCTTCAGAAGGTATGTCCATACCTCTGAATGATCCTGTGTATCAGGATGATTGATCTCCTAGTCTGATGGAGGTATAGAGTAGTTAGGATTAGGATTTTGCTGCTTTTGTTTTCGTTTTCATAGGTTTGTTAGAAGGAGGAAGATCTCCACTTTTCACTCTCTCAGGTACTATCAGTCCTCACTCCCTTTTTATTTTCAAATTGCTCTCATGTTTTGCTCATTGCACATCTTTTACATTGAGGACAATGCAAGATTTGGTTGGGGGGTGTAGGATCACTTGGATGAATCCAGCGATTTGCAACATTTCAAGCAATCATGTGGAAATTTTTTCAATTTTTCAAAAATTTGAAACTCTTTTGAAAAACACCAGTTCTATGCATTCGAGTTGATATGAGCATAAGAGGAGGAGATATGAAGTGTATAGGGCTGGAAGTCTGGAATTCCTCACAGCATAATGGTTTTTATATGTGAACTCCCCTATTTTGTCATTGATAGAAAATCTGAACACCTTTATACCTAGTTCACATTACACTATTTTCATGAGTTGAAGGGATTATGTGATTTATGGATTAGCTAGACTTTGAATTAAGGTATTGAGAAATCAGGCCGGGGTACTTTGTCCATCCTTGTCCATGGGAAAATAATGAAAGATATGGATTTTTAAAAATCCTATCTAATTTAAAAAGAAAAAGGAAAAGGAAGGATGAAATTGGGAATGTGGAAAAATGGTGGAGAATTCCGATTAGGGCTACCTACTACCAACCGGGGGATGGTCTACCCGTAACCAAAGCCGGAAATGGGACGTAGTGTGAAAGTCGTCGGAAGGACGGTAAGGCAAATCCCTATCATTGGCTTGATGTGGCTCTATGGACCTTGAGTTCTATAGTTTACTTGATCTATGAAGAAGATAATCCTAGAAACTCGTGAGATGAATTTTCACTACCCGCACTAGGTTAAATTTGTTCAAATCTTTCTATTTATCAACCAATCAGCGGGAATTTCATATGAATGCTTATTATGTTTTGAGAGTTTACAGTTTCAACCTCTGTTGCCTAATGTTTCTGAATCTTAAGCTTATGAACCTTGGAATGTATAGAAGGATGGTTTCTGAAAGAGAGTTGAGTTTTAAAGGATGGAATTAGTTTCACGCATGTTTTGCTCGGGACTAGCAAAATGCTGGTTGGGGGGTGTGTTGAGCTCATAATTATGCATATTCTAACCCCAATACATCACTCATTATGCACGATATATACGTTTAAAGAACTAACTTAATGCATGATGTGTGATTGTAGGGACAAGATGGAGAGCTCACCATTTGAAGGCTAAGTGGAGTTTCTTACAAGTATTAAAGACCATTAGATGAAGCATGAAGAAGAATAAAAGAAAGACAAGCAAGGAGAGAAGATAAAAGAAGAAAGAAAGAAAGAAAGAATGAAGAAAAATAAGCCAGACCGGTCGGATGACCGGTCGGCCAAGACAGCCAGACCGGGCAAGACCGGTCGGACACAACACAGAATGCATTGGACAGCTGACCAGCCAGTCCGACCGGTCATGACCGGTCGGCTACTGCTTCTGGACTAAAGGGTTCATAGGCCCGACCGGTCATGACCGGTCGGGCATAGCTACTGGATTGATGGCCACGGTTGCTGAAACATTGTTGAAGACCTCCGACCGGTCATGACCGGTCAGACAACGTTGCTGGAGTGACCTTACATTGAGGCCGACCGGTCACGACCGGTCGGCCAGCGTAAACTGCCTCTTTCTATTATGGGAACTCCGAAAATTCCTGCGCAAGTGCGTAGTATTACGCAAATTCTGGATCTTTCTTGCGTAAAGGACTCCTCCAAACTATAAATAGACACCTAGGGATTGTTCCTAGGGTATCCTGGAAGGCTTGAAGCGAGGTTGGAGACTGTGGAAGTGGAGATTGGAGTTTCACAACTCCTTTTGGTTTGCTTTGCTGTTTTCATGCTTTTAGGAGTTGTTTCATGTTTCCTTGGATCATGAGCAGCTAAACCTCTTAGCTAGGGCTAAGAGGTGAAGCTTTTAGTGTATCCAAGATGTTTTAATTCGTAGTTAAGTGGTTTTCAGTTTGGAATTCATGATTATGAACTAAGGTTTGAAGTTTATACAAGTTTTTAAGTAATTTCTCTTAGTCTTGTGATGACTCATGGATGTTTGGATGAATTACTTATCTTCTTAATTTGTTTGCAACGGTCTAGACCTGTATGATCCGAGGAATTGGAGTGCGCTCTAGTACCAAGCTCTTCATAAAGGGGCTTCATGCCAAAGTTCTAGTTTTGGTTGATTATCTGGAATATGTATGAACTGTGCATATAATTTGAATCCAGTTCAAATCATGATCTAGCCTTGTCTTGTGAGAAGACTTGAGGATGGTTATGATTGGGAATTGGACATGTAGAAAAGGTGAATGACCTATGCAATGAGCATGCTCAGATCAGCCTAGAGTTGAGTGAATTTTATGCACAGAACTTACGTGTTACAGACTTCTGGTTTCACAGTTCTATCATCCGACTAGATAGACCTGACTGGTGATTCTAGTTGAGAGAATGGGAAACCACAGCGGATTGAACATCGAGGATTGCTACAAGTGGATCCTCGAACCCCTAGTGCCTTCTTATAATTGTTTACATTCAATTTAGCTTAAACTGTTAATCACACACATTCTATTCAAACTTTGATTGTTAGCTTCAATAGAAACTTGTGGATGAGTTTGTGACATCCTACATAAGTCCCTGTGGATCGACCTCGGTATTACCGAGTTTATTACTACATCGCAACCCTACACTTGGGGAAGCGAACATTCGACTCCCCAAGTGTAGGGTTGCGATGTAGTAATAATCTTGGTAAGACCGAGGTCGATCCACATGGACTTGTGTAGGAATTCACAAAACACTTCCAATGGTTTTTACTTACAAGTTAACTAAACAGGATTTTAGGAATTTGGAGTAGATAGATATTTTGAATTAAATTGAATGTAATCAATAATAAAAAGCACTAGGGGTTCAAGGATCCACTTGTAGCAATCCTTGATGCTTAATTCGCTGTGGTTTCTCACTTTCTCAACTAGAATCGAAATTAAGTTCTATCTAGCCGGATGATAGAGCAGTTAAAACAAACAATTTGCCATATGTGTGATACATGATTCTCTTAATTCAAGTTAGGATTTGAGCACACTCAAGTGCATAGATCAATCCTAGTTCCAATAGGTTAAGATCACAATCATAATCATCATTAAATTCTGTCAGAAAGTATAACTAGATCATGATTTGAACTCAATTCAAATCACATAAACAACCACACATAGGCAGAAATTCTAGAAAAATAGAACTTTTGGTATGAAGTTCCCACATGAGGATCAAAGGTCTAGAACGTATTGAATCCAATTCCTCAAAGCATACAGGTCTAGAACAACTCAAAACAATTAAGAACTTAAGCAATTCTTCTAAACATCCATGAGCCATCATAAGATTAAGAAAAACTACTTAGAACTTTATTCAAACTTCAACCATTGTTCTTCACTAATAATCCAACTTGAAACCAAATCAAAGGAATTGAAACATCTTAGATTCACTACAAGCTTCACCTCTTAGCCCTAGCTAAGAGGTTTAACCGTTCATGATCCAAGGAAACATGAAAATAACTAAGAAAAACATAAAACTAGAAGAATAAACTAGGAGGAGTTGTAGAACTCCGAATCTGACTTCCGCCGCCTCCCAACGTGCTAAATCTCTTCTAGCATGACTTTGAAACGAGCTAGGGAAGTCCTTTTATAGCTTTGAAGCCCTAGGTGCGAAGAAGCTTTGAGAAATCCCTTGAGATTAGTGTTTTGCGCAGAGATTTTCGGAGCTCCGGATGTTTCTGAGTGTTGACTGGCCGGTCGGACCCCCTGTTCGACTGGTCGGACAAAGTGCCCGCAATTTCAATTTTCACTGGAGTGTTTCTTACACAGTTCGACCCACCAGCCGACCGGTCAGCTGGCCGGCTGGTGGACATGCTTCAATCTACAAAATTTTCTGAACATTACAATGCATAGGCTGACCGGTCGGTCAGTCTGTTCGGCCGGTCAGTTAGGGGGTCGGCCTTCATAAAATGTGTCTAGAGATTTTGCTATCTCTGGAGGGTTTGGCCGGCCGGTCGGTGGCTATGGCCGGCTGGCCGGTGGTTATGAAATTGGCTGAACTTCTCAGCTTCTCCTCCTTCATCTTCAATGCACTTTTGCTCCACCTTTGGTCCTTTATTCCATTGATCTTCAAGGTGCGTAAATAGCATCTCTTAGCCCTCATTTGATGAATTCTCTCTCTCACTCCTACAATCACAAAAGCATGCATTCGTTAGGTCTTTAATCACTTATTTCAAGCATAGTTAGTAATGAAATGGGGTTAGAATATGCACATTTAAGAGCTCAACACACCCCCCAACTAGCATTTTGCTAGTCCGAAGCAAAATATGCGTGAAACAAATTTCATTCTTCAAAACCCAACTCTCCTTTAGAAACCTTGTTTCTAAATATTCAATGATATGCAAGTGTAAAGAATTAAAAAATGCCCAATGATAGAAGTTGAAACTTTGAATTTTCCAAAATATACCAAGTGCTCATATGAAATTCCCGCTGATCGATTGATAAATAGAAGAATCCAAACAATTTAACCTAGTGTGCTCATTGAATGCTCATCTCATGGATTCCCAGGGTTACCTTCTTCATGAATTAACTAAGGTATGGATTCAATGGTGTATAGATCAACAATAAGCCTATGACAGGAATTTGCCTTACTGTCCTTTCGACGGCTTTCACACTATGTTCCATTTCCGACTTTGGTTATAGGTAGACCATCCCCTGGTTGGTAATAGGTAGCCCTTTTCGGAATTTTCCACCATATTCTCCATCATTCCCATATTTGCATCCTTCCTTTTCGTTTTCTTTTTCATTAGATAGGATTTTTAGAAATCTATATCTTTCATTATTTTCCCATGGACAAGGATGGACATGGTACCCCGGCTTGGTTTCTCAACACCTCAAATCCAAACTTAACCAATTCACAATTCTACATAATCCTTTCAAAGCATGAGAATCGTGAAATGTGAACTAAGTGTAAAAGTGTTTAGAAATTCTATCAATCATAAAAATAGGAGGATTCGCATATAAAACTAGTATCTTAGAGATTGTTCAAGATATTCAACTTCACTCACTTTGCCTCTCCTTTTTCTTATACTCACACTATCCCAAATGCATAGAAACAAAGTTTTCTAATGGAGTTTTGAATTTGTAGAAAAATTGAAAAAGTTCTACATAATTGCTCGAGATGTTACAAAACACTGGATTCATCCTAGTGATCCCACACCCCCTAACCAATTCTTGCATTGTCTTCAATGTAAAAGATATGCAATGAGCAGAACATGAGAGCAAATATAAAATAAAGGGGATGAGGGATGAGAGTACCTGAGAGAACAAAAATCGGAATTCTACTTCCTTCTATCAAACCTATGAAAAAGCAAACTAAAAGCAACAAAATCTTAATCCTAACTACTCTATATCTCCATTAAACTAGGAGATCAATCATCCTGATACACAGGATTAGTCAGAGGTATGGGCATACCTTCTGAAGGAAAATTCTCAAAGAATGGTTTTAATCGCTGACCATTTGCTTTAAAGATATTACCGTTCCTTGGATTAAACAACTCGAAGATCCCATATGGATAAAAAGTTTTTACAATGTAGGGACCGGTCCATCGAGATCTCAACTTTCCCAGAAATAAATGTAGTCGAGAATTATACATAAAGACCTTTTTGATTAATCGTGAAAGTCTTACGAAGAATGTTCTTATCATGGAACACTTTCGTCTTGTCCTTGTAAATTCTTGCATTTTCATATGCCTCGTTCCGGAGTTCCGCAAGTTTATTCAACTGAAGTTTGCGCAAAGAGCTTGCTTTGTCGGAATCAAAATTCATCTTCTTTATCGCCCAATATGCCCTATGTTCCAACTCCACGGGTAAGTGACAAGCTTTCCCATAGATAAGTCTATAGGGAGACATTCCAATGGGGGTCTTGAAAGCAGTACGGTAGGCCCAGAGTGCATCGGTTAGTCGAAGCGACCAATCCTTGCGATCGGGGTTTAGTGTTTTCTCGAAAATATGTTTAATCTCCCTGTTGGGTATCTCAGCTTGTCCACTTGTTTGTGGGTGATAGGGAGTACTCACTTTGTGATTTACGCCATATTTCTTCATTAAAGCTTCAAACAGGCAGTTACAAAAATGAGATCCTCCATCACTTATAATGACTTGAGGTGTTCCAAATCGCGAAAGAATATTTTCTTTTAAGAAATGAATGACTGTTTTATGGTCATTGTTCCGGCATGGAATCACCTCGACCCATTTTGAAACATAATCGATGGCTAACAATATATACAAATTTCCAAAAGAAGATGGGAATGGACCCATGAAATCGATGCTTCAACAATAAAAAATTTCGATTGGTAAGATGGGATTGAGTGGCATCATATTTCTACAGGATATTCCTCCCAATTTCTGACAAGGCTCACACGTTTTACAAAACTCCTGGGTATCTTTGAACATAGTGGGCCAATAAAACCCACATTGCAGAATCTTGGCTGTGGTCTTCTTAGCCGAAAAGTGGCCACCACACGCCTGAGAATGACAAAAGGAGATGATACTGTGTTGTTCATCATCCGGCACACATCTCCTTATGATTTGATTGGGACAATACTTGAATAAGTATGGGTCATCCCATAAGAATTTTATCTCCCTTGTTGAAGAACTTATCCTTATCTTGCTTTTTCCACTGTGTCGGAATTGTACCTGTAGCAAGATAGTTAGCAATGTCCGCATACCATGGCAATTGGGAGATTTTAAAAAGTTGTTCGTCATGGAACATGTCATTGATCGCGGTCGTCTCAAGGGAGTTGGTGAGGACAAGTCTAGAGAGATGGTCATCCACGACGTTTTCTACTCCTTTCTTATCACGTATTTCTATGTTAAATTCTTGGAGTAGGAGGATCCATCTTAACAAGCATGGCTTAGCATCCTTCTTAGAGAGAAGGTACTTAAGCACAGCATGGTCAGTGAATATGATGATCTTGGATCCAATCAAGTAGGACCTAGCCTTGTCTAAAGCAAAAAACTACGGCTAAAAATCCTTTTTCTGTAGTAGTGTAGTTTTCTTGAGCCGAGTTTAAAGTTCTAATTGCATAGTAGATTACACATGGATTCTTCTCCTTTCTCTGGCCTAACACAGCCCCAATAGCGCAGTCGCTCGCATCACACATAATTTCAAAAGGAAGGCTCCAATCAGGTGGTTGCATTATGGGAGCACATGTTAACATACCTTTTAGTTTGTTAAAGGCATTTTGACAATCTTCAGTCCACTCGAATGAGTTTTCCTTTTGAAGTAGGTTACATAAAGGACGGGAGAGTGAACTAAAGTCCTTTATGAACCGTCTATAAAATTCGACATGTCCAAAAAAGGACGGCACATCTCGTACGCTCTTGGGTGGTGGAAGGTTAGAGATAAGATCGATTTTAGCTTTGTCCACCTCGATTTCATTTTGTAAGATGATGTGACCAAGTATTATTCCCTTTTGAACCATGAAGTGACATTTCTCCCAATTTAACATGAGATTCTTTTCTTCACATCTTTTCAACACCATTTTTAAGTGCATAAGGCACTCATCAAAGTTACAACCAAATATAGAGAAATCGTCCACGAAGACTTCGAGAATCATTCCCATCATATCAGAAAAAATACTCAACATACAACGCTGAAAAGTGGCAGGGGCATTGCATATCCCAAACGGCATCCTTCGATAGACGAAAGTGCCGAATGGATATGTGAATGTTGTCTTCTCTTGATCCTCTAGGGCGATCTCTATTTGGTTATACCCTGAATATCCATCAAGGAAGCAAAAATGGGAATGACCGGCCAACCTTTCTAAAATTTGATCAACAAACGGTAGGGGAAAGTGGTCTTTCCTCATGATTGTGTTTAGCTTCCTGTAGTCAATGCACATTCTCCAATCGGTAGTGACTCTGGTTGGCAAGAGTTCATTATTGGCATTGGCTACAATGGTTATTTCGGATTTCTTAAGCACCACTTGAGTTAGACTCACGCATTAACTATCGCATATTAGGTAAATGATACCTACATCCAATAGTTTCAACACCTTGGCCTTAACCACCCCCTTCATGTTTGGATTGAGGTGTCTTTGTCATTTCCTAAATGTTTTTGCATTCTCCTCAAGATGTATGCGATAAGTACAAATCAGGGGGTCGATGCCTTTGAGATCCGCAATTGACCATCCAATGGCGCTCTTATGCTCGATTAGAGTGGCTATTAGCCTACTCTCTTGTTCCTCATCCAAGTGGGAAGAGATTCACCACCGGATATGTCTCATCTCGACCTAAGTATACATATTTCAACTCACTTGGTAATGGTTTTAGGTCGAGCTTCAGTGCCTTGATATTGGATGGAAGAGGCTTGTTCTCGCTTAAGGGTAAATGTTCAAATAATGCCTTCCATCTTTTGTTCTCAAGTACAAGCATAACATTCAAAATGGCATCCATCTCTCGTATTGTGTCATCATTCATCTCATGAGAGTGGGCCAAACATGCCTCCAAAGGGTCAGAATATAATGTCAAGGGGAATGTCTCCTCCACGAATGATTCAATCAAGTTTATCTCGTGGATCTCGTCATCAACTTCCCGTGGTTGTTTGCATAAATCAAATATATTCAGCTTGAGTGTCATATTTCCAAAGTACATTTATACAAGCCCGTTTCTACAATTGATAATTGCATTTGACGTGGCTAGAAAAGGGCGGCCAAGTATGACGGGAATTTGAGCACCGGTACTTATCACGGGATGTGTATCCAAGACAATAAAGTCTACTGGGTAGTAGTAGAATTTATCAACTTGGACTAAGACATCCTCAATCACTCCTCTCGGTATACGAATAGATCTATCAGCAAGTTGGAGTATGGTTTTGGTGGGTTTCAATTCACCTAACCCAAGTTGTTAATAAACCGAGTATGGGATGAGGTTAACACTTGCCCCTAAATCGAGTAAGGCTTGTTTGATCCGGTAGTTTCCTATGATGCATGAGATGGTTGGACTACCTAGATCCTTATATTTTTGGGGCACCTCTTGTCTGATAATAGCGCTCAAATTCTCAGTCAAAAGGACTTTGTTGTGAATTGTTGAGCTCTTAATTGTGCATATTCTAACCCAAATTCATCACTCATTACGCACGGTTTACACGTTTAAAGGACTACTCTAATGCATGATTTGTGATTGTAGGAACAAAACGGAGATTTCACTAATTCAAGGCTAAATAGAGCACTTTATATACAATGAAGATCACAGAACTAAGTGCAAAAGGATGAAGAAGGAGGCAAAGGAGATAAAGAAAAGAAGGAAGAAAACTGCACTCACGACCGGTCGTCCAAAGCCTAGGACCGTCGTCCGACCGGTCTAGCCATTCAACAAAACAACCTCTACTGCCCAAACCTCACTGGACCATCTGCGATCGGTCTTGACCGGTCGTCTACACCTCCGACCGGTCAAGACCGGTCGGCCAATAAGTCTGAGGGGCTCCAGAGCACGCTGGACTATTTTTTGGTGAGGTCCGACCGGTCGTGACCGGTCGAACATGCAAAATAGAGTTTCTAAATCGGGCACCGAAATTCTCTGCGCAAGTGCATAATTCCTTGCGCAATCTGGAAGTTTCTTACGCAATGGACACCTCCAAGCCATAAAAGGACTCCTTCCCTTCATACCAGGGCATGCTAGGCATGGGGAATGCTTAGGAGACGGATTCTACTTCAAGTTTTCTTAGTTTTCTTCCTGTTTTAGTAGTTTTTATGTTTTTGAGGCTTCTAGTTCAAGGATGTTAGAGATGAACTAAAACCTCTTAGCTAGGGCTAAGAGGTAAAGCTTTTGATTTGTTTTTGATGGATTGATGCAACTTAGGTTTCCTTTTTATGATTTAACTGAAGAATTTTAGTTTAATGTGAGTTTGAATCAAGTATTAGTTTGGTTTTACTTTGATCTCTTGATGACTCCGGGCTCATGTGATTCTTAGTGATTCTAAGCTTGGTAGCTTACCTTCTGGGCATTGTTTATGCTTGTGTAGTTCATTGATCTATCATCGACTCCGGGCATGGTAGACCCTTTGATTGCCTTGTGTACAATGGCCTGGTTTTCATGTGGGAACTCATTCAACTAAAGTTCTTATCTTTTATTATAATTTGAAATAGTTGTTTGCTGAATGATTTTGATTTAATTAAAGTTCTAATCATTAGTTGTAATCAAGTCTAGTGACAGGATTTAATGAAAGCTATGGTTGTGAATCTCAACTAGATTGGAAAGAGGCTTGGCCTACACAATTGAGTGTGCCCAAGGCCTGAGCATTGTTGTGGGAATCAAATCAATGAATGAGCAATTGTTTTAGATGATTGTTAATTGAATCGCTCTATATTCCGATCAGATAGAGATATGAATTCAATTCTGATTGAGTTATGAGAGACCTAGTTGTGTCGATGCATTGAAACTTATCAAAAGTGGATCCTTGGCGCTCTAGTGCCTTTTTAGATTGAAATTACCTTACACATTCACTGTTTAAACCCAAATCACTATTTTCTACCTTTAGTTCTTAATATGATCTTAATTACTAGTTGTTTTAGACAAAATCTGAGAATACCCATTAATAAATCTCTGTGGGAACGATATTCGGTCTTTCCGAATTATTATTACTTCGCAACCCTACACTTGGGGAGTGAACATGAACATTGTGTTTCCTTTTGACTGTACACAATTCCTTTAGAAATTTGGCATAAGATGGTATTTGTTTTATAGCATCAACAACAGGATGTTGATCTTCACTTGCTTAAAAACCTCTAAAATTTTCAGGTTTTTGTCTAAAGATTTGGGTGAAATCAACCTTTGGGGAAATAGGGCAACTAGTTTGTGTTGCCTTTCCGGTTCTTTCTCATGTGGAGTGTTGTTTGGGCTATCATCTTCATTGGAAATTTTCGGATCATTAGGCTTTGGGGCCTTCACCGGATTAGATTTATCGATTATTTTTCACTTCTCAAAGTGGTGATAGCTTGAACATGCTTCATATGTTGAGAGGATGAGCTTGCGTCTTGTATCTCAATTGGGTCCTTGGGTTAGGAAGAGGTTGGGCAGGAAGTGTGCCTTTCTCCCTAACACTGAGATGAGATTCAACTCTAGCCATTGAGGTTTTCAAGTCATTAATGGCCTGAGATGAATTTTGATTAAATTTCAGTTGCTCTTGCATGAACCCATCAATTTTTAGAGAATTAGTCTTGTTATATTCAGCTTGAACCGATACGAATGCACCCAACATCTCCTCTAGCGTAGCTTTTGGTGTGATCACTAGGGATGGACCTAGTAAATGTTGAACTTGAGGGATATTGTTTACATTCGCAGTGGGTCCATTCCTCCAACTGAAGTTGGGATGGTTCTTCTAACTAGAATTATATGTGTTTGAGTTTGGAGCACTAAATGGCCATTGATAACTGTTTATGGCATTTGATTGTTCTTGTAAGATATCTTGGAATGCAGAAATTATGGGACAATCCTGTGTTGCATGTTGATTTCTGGCACAAATTCCACAAACAGTTTCAACGTCTTTTGAGTTGATCGTCTCTCCTTTCTTCAATTCCATGGCCTCGACTTTTCTTGTGAGGCTAGCCACACATGCACTTATGTTATCTTCTTCTGAGAGGACATAAATTTTGTCACGCCCCAAAACCGGAGACCGGGCTCACTAAATTTTCGATCGCCGACCTTGGTGCCAACAGCCTCCGTAGTACCCCATTCTCGGCTCTTAGTTCTCATGTGCCAGGTTCCGATCCTGGGATCCTACCAGGAGGATTTTCAGGGTAAATATTTTTGTACATGAGCATAATCAAAACAAAAAAAATCATCAAATATTCACTAAAAAGTTTGTTGAGTACAGTGCTAGAAGGGGAAATACAACATGTAGTAGAAGTCCAAAATATTAGGTACATGCACCGCGCTCAACGCTGCTGATGTGCCCTAGTACCTGCAGTGTAAACAAACGCGCATGAGCTTCCTACGAAGCTCAGTAGAGTGCGTGTGTGCGCATGTGATGCATATGACAAGTATACAGATATCAGAGTAAGTAAAAGTAGTAGAAGGCTAAGTTACCAAGTTCATGAATGCTATCATCCATCCCAAGGCTATGCGATGCAAGGGCCTACATGGCCGAGTGTTACATGCTAGAGATGCAATGCAAACACGTCAATCCTCAACTGATCCACATATCAAAATAGTTCTCATCTGGGACATCACCTGGGTCTAGTATACTCTAATACTGGCCGCCGCACATCGCGTGCATAACCAAGCGAGTAGAAAAGACCTCACTATCCGCCTCGTCAGTGGTATGCCAATGCCCACCCGGCTCGCCGATAGCGGACCCATTCCATGAGCTGGTCAGACTCGACCTAGCTTACAGCCCACTGCACCCAGGCGGATAAGGTCACACCCCTTTCCAACCGACCTTGACATAGTGGGAGACGCGGCCTACTGGTATTTGGCACACGGGCGCTCACGTTATCCACTTGGTCTCGACGCTGGAGCATCCTACTGGTACCACAGGGATTTAGGGACTTTCACCCAAGGACATCCATAGCGCCCACGTACTAGAACAAGTTTCCAGTGTCTAATACTGCCAACCATGATGTGACTATGGTGGCTGTTGAGCTCCTAATTGTGCATATTCTAACCCCAATTCATCACTCATTGTGCGAGGTTTGCATGATTTATAGATGAATCTAATGCATGTTTTGTGACTACAGGACTGAGAGTGGTTCCACCTAATTGAAGATAAAAAGGGCTGATTTAGAACCTGAGATGAAGATCCAAGGAGGGCCGAAGGAAGAAGGGAGCAAAGAAAGAAGTAAGGAAAGAAGAAAGCAGAAGAAAGAAAGGAAGAAAACAAGAAGAAAAGGGAGCTGACCGGTCGTGACCGGTCAGCCATGTACATTGGGAGACTGCTAAAGACGTCCGACCGGTCATGACCGGTCGGACACAGTCGCTGGAGGAAGATTGTATAAGGCCGACCGGTCATGACCGGTCGGCCATGGCTGCTGGAATATAAAGGAAAACGTCCGACCGGTCATGACCGGTCGGACATGCTTGCCGGATTAACATTGAACAAGGCCGACCGGTCATGACCAGTCGGCTATGCTTGCTGGAGTGATCATTAATTGAGGCCGACCGGTCATGACCGGTCGGCCATGCGTAAGAACTTAGAAGCTTCCAAATCAAGTCCGATTTTCTCTGCGCTGCGTAACTCTTACGCAATTTCTCGATTCTTCCGAAGTTGTGGAGCCTCCAGACTATAAAAGGACACCTAGGGGTCATTCCCAAGGTATCCTAGAAGGGTTTAAGCGAGGTTGGAGGCTGTGGAAGTGGAGATTGGAGTTTCACAACTCCTTTTGGTTTGCTTTGCTGTTTTCATGCTTTTTGTAGTTGTTTCATGTTTCCTTGGATCATGAGCAGCTAAACCTCTTAGCTTGGGCTAAGAGGTGAAGCTTGTAGTGAATCCAAGATGTTTTAATTCGTAGTTAAGTGGTTTTAAGTGTTGAATTCATGATTATGAACTAAGGTTTGAAGTTTATACAAGCTTTTGAGTAGTTTTTCTTAGTCTTATGATGACTCATGGATGTTTGGGAGAATTACTTAATTGCTTAATTGGTTTGTAACGGTCTAGACCTGTATGATCCGAGGAATCGGAGTGCGCTCTAGTACTATGATCTTCATAAAGGAACTTCCTACCGAAGTTCTATTTTTCTGATTTTTCTGTAATGTGTATGGACTGTGCATGTGATTTGAATCAAGTTCAAATCCTGATCTAGCCTTGTCTTGTGACAGGACTTGAGGATGGTTATGATTGTGAACTAGACCTTTTGGAAAGGGGAATGACCTATGCAATTGAGCATGCTCAGATCAGCCTGCATTGAGTGAATCTTATGCATAGAACTTATATATTACAGACTGTTTGGTTTAACAGCTTTATCATCCGACTAGATAGACCTTAATGTCGATTCTAGTTGAGAGAATGAGAAACCACAGCGGATTGAGCATCAAGGATTGCTACAAGTGGATCTTTGAACCCCTAGTGCCTTCTTATAATTAGTTACTTTCAATTCAACTTTTGTTACTCATATCAATTTCATACAAAAATCTGGTTAGTAGATTTCAATAGACACTTGTGGATGAGTTTGTGAAATTCTACATAAGTCCCTAGTGGATCGACCTTGGTCTTACCGAGATTATTACTACATCGCAACCCTATACTTGGGGAAGCGAACAAGTTTTTGGTGCCGTTGCCGGGGACTTTTTACGGTTTTCACAAATTTCTGAAATTAGTATATATTTAGGATTTTTAGGATTTTAGGACTAACTTAGTTTATTTATATGATTTTTCTTTTCAGGGATTTCTAGGAAGCTGAAGAAGATACAAGGATTTTTAAGTGCGAATCAGGTTCTATCTTTCTAAACCTTACTCTTCTCCTTCTCCTATTCTTTTCTATCTTATTCATCTTTTGTAGAGTGGGTGGACACTCCTTTTGGATCTCTGAAAGGTCGGCCTTTTTGCCACCTGGATTCCTATTGGTCGGCTCTGCCGTCTTGGATCACCTTGTGCTCAGAGATTTCTTTTCTCATCTCTACTCCTCTTTATCCTTTTTCTGCACTTTTTCTCAAAAGATTCAAAGAGTGGGTGGGGAGTTCTCTGAACCCCTATTGACCAGGAGAAATCGGTCTCTATCCTTGCTTCTGGCTTAGCCATTGCAAGACACCTTGTGCTTCGATCTTAGAAAAAAGTAAAGAAAAGGGAGGAAGAATTCTTCTTTCTTTCTGTTTCTTATTTTTGGTTTTGCATGCCACATTGGGCTCGGGATTCCAATAACTGACTCATAAGTGAAGGGGGGATAGTAGAAGGAATTGATAGAGAGCCACGTGCTAGGAGACATCTAGACTCTCCAATTTTATCTGAAAATATGGCTGCAAATCAACCTAACCCGGTCCAAAATCAAACTGAAACAGGGGAGAATGTGGTTGAGAATGTTCCCCGACCTAGGACTTTACGTGATTTTTTGCAACTTGTAAGAACGAGCACTCCCTCATGCATAGTATTTCCACCAAATGCAGGGAACGTAGATTTGAAACCGGGAGTTATTCAACTTCTCCCTAAATTCCATGGATTAGATAGTGAAAGTGCTTATCAACACCTTAAAGAGTTTGACGAGGTAATCACCACCATGCACTTTGCAAACGTAATAGAAGATGTGGTGAGACTTAAATTCTTCCCTTTCACTCTTAAAGATAAAGCTAAGGGTTGGCTTTATGCATTGAGGCCAAGATCAATTGGTGCATGGACTGATATGCACAGAGAATTCATAAAGAAATTCTTCCCTACTTACAAAACGAATATGTTGAAGCGCCTTATCATGAACTTTGCCCAAAAGGAAGATGAAACCTTTTTCCAATGTTGGGAGAGGTTGAAGGACCTATTAAACGCATGCCCATATCATGGCTATGAAATTTGGCGGGTTATAAGCTTTTTCTATGAAGGACTGACTTCACCCATGCGCCAATTTGTAGAGATGATGTGTAATGGGGAGTTCATCAATAAGGAAGCTGATGAAGCATGGGATTATTTGGAAGAATTGGCTGAGAGTGCACAGTCTTGGGACACATCTAAACCAACAAATTCCAAGACTGGCCAACAAAAGAAAAAGGGAGGAATGTATGTCTTATCAGAAGAAGATAGCATAAGTGCACGGTTGGCTAGCCTCACAAGAAAGGTCAAAGCCATGGAATTAAGGAAAGGAGAAACAATTAACCCCACTGACGTTGAAACTGTTTGTGAAATTTGTGCTGGAAATCAACATGCTACACAAGATTGTCCCACAATTTCAGCAGTCCAAGGCATCTTACAAGAACAAACAAATGCCATAAACAGTTATCAACAGCAATATGGTGCTCCAAATTCAAACACGTTTAATCCTAATTGGAAGAACCATCCCAACTTCAGTTGGAGGAATGGACCCAATGCAAATGCAAACAACACTCCAAAAGTATCACTAGAAGAGATGTTGGGTGCATTCGTATCGTTCCAGAATGAGTATAACAAGACAAATTCTCTAAAAATAGATGGGTTCATGCAAGAGCAATTGAAATTCAATCAAAATTCAGCTCAAGCCATCAATGAATTGAAAACATCTCTGGCTAGAGTGGTATCTCACCTTAGTGTTAGAGAGAAGGGCACACTTCCTGCTCAACCCCTTCCTAACCCAAGGACCCAGTATGAGAGACAAGATGCAAGCTTATCCTCTCACCATACGGAACATGTCCAAGCTATCACCACTTTGAGAAGTGGGAAAGAAATTGACAAATCTAATCCGGTGAAGGCTCCAAAGCCTAAGGATCCGAAAATTCCCAAAGAGGATGATAGCCCAAACAATATCCCACAAGAGAAAGAACCGGAAAGACAATACAAGCCGGTTGCCCCATTTCCTACAAAGGTTGATTTCACCTAAACCTTTAGATAAAAATCTGGAGATTTTAGAAGTATTCAAGCAGGTAAAGATCAACATCCCGCTGTTGGATGCAATAAAACAAATACCATCTTATGCCAAATTTCTAAAGGAATTGTGTACAGTCAAAAGGAAATACAACGTTCACAACAAAGTTCTTTTGACTGAGAATTTGAGCGCCATCATCAAACAAGAGGTGCCCCAAAAATACAAGGATCCGGGTAGTCCAACCATCTCATGCATCATAGGAGACTACCGGATCAAACAAGCCCTACTCGACTTGGGGGCAAGTGTGAATCTCATTCCATATTCGGTCTACAAACAACTTGGGTTAGGTGAATTGAAACCCACCAAGACCACACTCCAACTTGCTAATAGATCCATCCGGATACCGAGAGGAATGATAGAGGATGTTCTAGTCCAAGTTGATAAATTCTACTACCCAGTAGATTTTATTGTCTTGGACACACATCCCGTGATAGGCACCGGTGCTCAAATTCCCGTCATACTTGGACGACCGTTTCTAGCTACCTCAAATGCCATTATCAATTGTAGAAACAGACTTGTACAAATGTCCTTTGGAAATATGACCCTTGAGCTTAACATATTTGATTTATGCAAACAACCACGGGAAGTTGATGATGATGTCCACGAGTTAAACATGATTGAATCATTCGTGGAGGATACAATCCCCTTGTCACTATCTTTCGACCCTTTGGAGGCATGTGTGGCCCATTTTCATGAGATAAATGATGACACAACACAAGAGATGGATGCCACTCTAGACGTGATGCCGGTGCTTGAGAATAAAAGATGGAGGGCCCCAATTGAACCTTTGCCTGTAAATGAGAACAAGGCCCTCCCATCCAACATCAAGGCACCAAAACTCGACCTAAAACCATTGCCAAGTGAGCTAAAATATGTTTATTTAGGTCGAGATGAGACATATCCAGTGGTGATTTCTTCCCACTTGGATGAGGAACAAGAGAGTAGGCTAATAGCCACTCTATTAGAGCACAAGAGTGCCATTGGATGGTCAATTGCGGATCTTAAAGGCATAGACCCACTGATTTGTACTCACCGCATACACCTTGAGGAAAATGCAAAGACATCCCGGCAACCACAAAGACGACTAAATCCAAACATGAAGGATGTGGTTAAGGCCGAAGTGGTGAAACTATTGGATGTAGGTATCATTTACCCAATATCCGATAGCCAATGGGTGAGTCCAACCCAAGTGGTGCCTAAGAAATCCGGAATAACCATCGTAGCTAATGCCAATAACGAACTCGTGCCAACTAGAGTCACTACCGGTTGGAGAATGTGCATTGACTACAGGAAGCTAAACACTGTCACGAGGAAAGACCACTTCCCCTTACCATTTGTTGATCAGATTTTAGAACGGTTGGCGGGTCATTCCCACTTTTTCTTCCTTGATGGCTATTCAGGGTACAACCAAATAGAAATTGCCCGTGAAGACCAAGAAAAGACTACATTCACATGTCCATTCGGCACTTTCGCCTACCGACGGATGCCGTTTGGACTATGTAATGCCCCTGCCACCTTTCAACGTTGTATGATGAGCATCTTTTCTGACATGGTGGGGACCATTCTCGAAGTCTTCATGGATGATTTTTCCGTATTCGGTTGTAGCTTTGATGAGTGCCTTGAGCACTTGAAATCTGTGCTAAAAAGATGTGAAGAGAAGAACCTTGTGCTGAATTGGGAGAAGTGTCACTTCATGGTTCAAAAGGGAATTGTACTTGGTCACATCGTTTCACAAAATGGAATTGAGGTAGACAAAGCGAAAATTGATCTTATCTCTAACCTTCCACCACCCAAAAGCATACGAGATGTACGGTCCTTTTTAGGACATGCAGGATTTTACAGAAGGTTCATAAAGGACTTCAGTTCACTCTCTCGCCCTTTATGTAACCTACTTTAAAAGGAAAATTCATTCGAGTGGAATGAAGAATGTCAAAAGGCCTTTACCACCCTTAAAGGTATGTTGACATGCGCTCCAATAATGCAACCACCTGATTGGAGCCTTCCTTTTGAGATTATGTGCGATGCTAGCGACTATGCTATTGGGGCCGTGTTAGGCCAAAGAAAAGATAAAAAGCCATGTGTCATCTACTATGCAAGTAGAACCCTAAACTCAGCCCAAGCAAACTACACCACTACTGAAAAGGAACTTTTAGCCATAGTTTTTGCCTTGGACAAGTTTAGGTCCTACTTGATTGGATCCAAGATCATTATATTCACTGATCATGCCGCGCTTAAGTATCTTCTTTCTAAGAAGGATGCTAAACCACGGTTGTTAAGATGGATCCTTCTACTCCAGGAATTCGACATAGAAATACGTGATAAGAAAGGAGTAGAGAATGTAGTAGCTGACCACCTCTCTCGACTTGTTCCTCACTGATTCCCCTGAAACGACTGCAATCAATGACATGTTCCCTGATGAACAACTTTTTGCTGTTTCCCAATTGCCATGGTATGCGGACATTGCTAACTATCTTGCTACAGGTACAATTCCTACATATTGGAAAAAGCAAGATAAGGATAGATTCTTCTCGGAGGTGCGAAAATTCCTATGGGACGACCCATACTTATTCAAGTATTGTCTCGATCAAATCATAAGGAGATGTGTCCCAGATGATGAGCAACAAAGTATCATCTCCTTCTGTCATTCTCAAGCATGTGGTGGCACTTTTCAGCTAAAAAGACCACAGCGAAAATTCTACAATGTGGGTTTTATTGGCCCACTATGTTCAAAGACACACATGAGTTTTGCAAAGCATGTGAACCTTGTCAGAAATTAGGGGGAATCTCCCGTAGAAATATGATGCCACTCAATCCCATCTTAATAATCGAAATTTTTTATTGTTGGGGCATCGATTTCATGGGCCCATTCCCATCTTCTTTTGGAAACCTATACATCTTGCTTGCCGTCGACTATGTTTCCAAATGGGTCGAGGCCATCCCTAGCCAGAATAATGACTATAAAACGGTCATTCGATTTTTAAAAGAAAATATTCTTTCCCGGTTTGGAACGCCTCGAGTCATCATAAGTGATGGAGGGTCTCACTTTTGCAATCGCCCTTTTGAATCCTTAATGAAGAAATATGGCGTAACACACAAAGTGAGCACTCCCTATCACCCACAAACTAGTGGACAAGCTGAGATATCCAATAGGGAGATTAAACACATTCTAGAGAAAACGATGAATCCCGATCGCAAGGATTGGTCACTTCGGCTTACCGATGCGCTTTGGGCTTACCGTACTGCCTTTAAAACCCCTATTGGAATGTCTCCCTATAGACTTGTTTATGGGAAGGCTTGTCACTTGCCTATGGAGTTGGAACATAGGGCATATTGGGCTATTAAGAAGATGAATTTCAATTCTGACAAGGCAAGCTCGTTACGCAAACTACAATTGAATGAACTTGCAGAAATCCGGAATGAAGCTTATGAGAATGCGAGAATTTACAAGGACAAAATGAAGATATTCCATGATAAGAATATTCTTCGCTAAGACATTCACGATCAATTAAAAAGTCCTCATGTATAATTCTCGCTTACATCTATTTCTGAGAAAATTGAGATCTTGATGGACCGGTCCCTACATTGTGCAAACTGTCTATCCATATGGGACTGTCGAGCTGTTGAATCCAAGGAACGACAACATTTTTAAAGCAAATGGGCAGAGATTAAAGCCGTTCTTTGAGAAATTCCCTTCAGAAGGTATGTCCATACCTCTGAATGATCCTGTGTATCAGGATGATTGATCTCCTAGTCTGATGGAGGTGTAGAGTAGTTAGGATTAGGATTTTTGCTGCTTTTGTTTTCTTTTTCATAGGTTTGTTAGAAGGAGGAAGATTTCCACTTTTCACTCTCTCAGGTACTATCATTCCTCACTCCCTTTTATTTTCAAATTGCTCTCATGTTTTGCTCATTGCACATCTTTTACATTGAGGACAATGCAAGATTTGGTTGGGGGGTGTAGGATCACTTGGATGAATCCAGCGTTTTGCAACATTTCAAGCAATCATGTGGAAATTTTTTTCGATTTTTCAAAAATTCGAAACTCTTTTGGAAAACACCGGTTCTATGCATTCAAGTTGATATGAGCATAAGAGGAGGAGATATGAAGTGTATGGGGCTGGATGTCTGAAATCTCTCATAGCATAATGGTTTTATATGTGAACTCCCCTATTTTTGTGATTGATAGAAAATCTGAACACTTTTACACCTAGTTCACATTACATGATTTTCATGAGTTAAAGGGATTATGTGATTTATGGATTAGCTAGACTTTGAATTAACGTGTTGAGAAATCAGGCCGGGGTACTTTGTCCATCCTTGTCCATGGGAAAACAATGAAAGATATGGATTTTTAAAAATCCTATCTAATTTAAAAAGAAAAAGGAAAAGGAAGGATGAAATTGGGAATGATGGAAAAATGGTGAAAAATTTCGATTAGGGCTACCTACTACCAACCGGGGGATGGTCTACTCGTAACCAAAGCCGGAAATGGGACGTAGTGTGAAAGTCGTCGGAAGGACGGTAAGGCAAATTCCTGTCATTAGCTTGATGTGCCTTTATGTACCTTGAGTTCTATAGTCTACTAGATCTATGAAGAAGATAATCCTAGAAACTCATGAGATGAATTTTCACTACACACACTAGGTTGAATTTGTTCAAGTCCTTCTATTTATCAACCAATCAGCGGGAATTTCATATGAATGCTTATTATGTTTTGAGGATTTACAGTTTCAACCTTTGACGCCTAATCTCTCTGAATCTTACACTTATGAACCTTGGAATGTATAGAAGGATGGTTTCTGAAAGAGAGTTGAGTTTTGAAGAATGGGATTAGTTTCACGCATGTTTTGCTCGAGACTAGCAAAATGCTGGTTGGGGGGTGTGTTGAGCTCCTAATTGTGCATATTCTAACCCCAATTCATCACTCATTGTGCGAGGTTTGCATGATTTATAGATGAATCTAATGCATGTTTTGTGACTACAGGACTGAGAGTGGTTCCACCTAATTGAAGATAAAAAGGGCTGATTTAGAACCTGAGATGAAGATCCAAGGAGGGCCGAAGGAAGAAGGGAGCAAAGAAAGAAGTAAGGAAAGAAGAAAGCAGAAGAAAGAAAGGAAGAAAACAAGAAGAAAAGGGAGCTGACCGGTCGTGACCGGTCAGCCATGTACATTGGGAGACTGCTAAAGACGTCCGACCGGTCATGACCGGTCGGACACAGTCGCTGGAGGAAGATTGTATAAGGCCGACCGGTCATGACCGGTCGGCCATGGCTGCTGGAATATAAAGGAAAACGTCCGACCGGTCATGACCGGTCGGACATGCTTGCCGGATTAACATTGAACAAGGCCGACCGGTCATGACCAGTCGGCTATGCTTGCTGGAGTGATCATTAATTGAGGCCGACCGGTCATGACCGGTCGGCCATGCGTAAGAACTTAGAAGCTTCCAAATCAAGTCTGATTTTCTCTGCGCTGCGTAACTCTTACGCAATTTCTCGATTCTTCCAAAGTTGTGGAGCCTCCAGACTATAAAAGGACACCTAGGGGTCGTTCCCAAGGTATCCTAGAAGGGTTTAAGCGAGGTTGGAGGCTGTGGAAGTGGAGATTGGAGTTTCACAACTCCTTTTGGTTTGCTTTGCTGTTTTCATGCTTTTTGTAGTTGTTTCATGTTTCCTTGGATCATGAGCAGCTAAACCTCTTAGCTAGGGCTAAGAGGTGAAGCTTGTAGTGAATCCAAGATGTTTTAATTCGTAGTTAAGTGGTTTTAAGTGTTGAATTCATGATTATGAACTAAGGTTTGAAGTTTATACAAGCTTTTGAGTAGTTTTTCTTAGTCTTATGATGACTCATGGATGTTTGGGAGAATTACTTAATTGCTTAATTGGTTTGTAACGGTCTAGACCTGTATGATCCGAGGAATCGGAGTGCGCTCTAGTACTATGATCTTCATAAAGGAACTTCCTACCAAAGTTCTATTTTTCTGATTTTTCTGTAATGTGTATGGACTGTGCATGTGATTTAAATCAAGTTCAAATCCTGATCTAGCCTTGTCTTGTGACAGGACTTGAGGATGGTTATGATTGTGAACTAGACCTTTTGGAAAGGGGAATGACCTATGCAATTGAGCATGCTCAGATCAGCTTGCATTGAGTGAATCTTATGCATAGAACTTATATATTACAGACTGTTTGGTTTAACAGCTCTATCATCCGACTAGATAGACCTTAATGTCGATTCTAGTTGAGAGAATGAGAAACCACAGCGGATTGAACATCAAGGATTGCTACAAGTGGATCTTTGAACCCCTAGTGCCTTCTTATAATTAGTTACTTTCAATTCAACTTTTGTTACTCATATCAATTTCATACAAAAATCTGGTTAGTAGATTTCAATAGACACTTGTGGATGAGTTTGTGAAATTCTACATAAGTCCCTGTGGATCGATCTCGGTCTTACCGAGATTATTACTACATCGCAACCCTATACTTGGGGAAGCGAACAGTGGCCACCACCCCGATGCTGCTAGGGTGTGAAAGCGATCGTGACATACATAATGCGAAATGCATGAGTCATACAATCCAAATCATGCACCAAACTTACGCATACTGCGCAATCATGTGGGGCGACCCTGTCTCACACGGGTCCCCTAACTATAACAAGCCAACTAGCATATGCTATGGTTAATCATGATCCATAACAGGCATACAAATGATGCGTATGGGCATATGAATGAGCATGCTATTCATTATACTAAGCATGTTATAAATGTGACATATCAAGCTAATCATACTAGCATGTTACCAAAACGTATCATGTAACATTGGCCTTAAAAGGCCCAATATATATATATATATATATATATATATATATATATATATATATATATAGAGAGAGAGAGAGAGAGAGAGAGAGAGAGAGAGAGAGAGAGAGAGAGAGAGTGGGACCCGGACTGTGGGTCCCATTAGAAATGTAAAGGTCTTCGTGGCATAGCCCACTTGAGACCACATCGGCCCCATACTTGGGCCTGCACATACAAGATAGGCCGTCAAAATATGTGTACAGCATGGATAAAACATATATATCAAAGAAGGAACCATGGTGGGCATCAATGACCACTATTCCCTGCGGGTGTGGTCCATCTAACATCTGGATTTCCCTCATTGTTGGGGCCGTATCCTAAAATAATATGGAAAAATAGATGGGCAGCATGAATAGAACAGATACATCATGATGGAGCTAATAGATACATCACGTTGGGACCCATAGGGTGGGCCAACTGCTGGGCAGCGTGGTACCCATCTGGTCCCAATAAGTTTTGAATCAAGCAGATATTTGTGTTTTCTCCTTCATCCATATCCATGTGATCTTATGAACAGATTGGATGGCAAATAAACATCACTGTAGAACCTGGAAAGGTTTCAACGTTGGAAATCATTATCTCCCACTGTTTCCCGTGGCAGGGTCCACTTGACATTTGGGTATGCTTAAATTTTGGGCTCGACCACTTATGAAACAGGTTGGATGACAATTAAACATCACTGTAGGGCTGGGAAGGTTTCAATGGTGGAGATCATTATTCCCAATGTTTCCCGTGGCATGGTCCACTTGTCATTTGGATATGCTTAAATTTTGGGCTCAGCCACTAAAATGAGCTAGAAAGACATATGGATGTAATAGATAAGGCACATACATTCTAGGTGGGCCCAATGAGTAGGGCCCATGGTCATGCCCAGAGGGCTATGCTGCTAGGCAGCAGCGTCCCCTGGACGCTGTCTGTCCAGCGGCCAGGTTCTTGTGTTTTTAATTTTAATTTTAATTTTTTTTATTTTTTTCTTTTGCTCTCAACAAGTGGGGCTCACAGAAGTTTTCGATCATGCTGATATTTTTGTTTTACCTTCTTCCGTGCATGTGTGAACTTATGAACAGGTTGGATCTCAAATAAACATCATGGTGGGCCATAGGAAGGTTTCAACGGTAGGGTCGCTGTCCCTACTGTTTTCTGTGGTGGGGCCCCCTTGAGACTTGGATCTGACTCATTCTTGGGGTCATGCCCTAAAATGATCTCCCCAAATGGATGGACAGGTGTGGATACAGCACATGCATCATGGTGGGACCCACGAGTGGGCCACCAGCTGGCACGAGCCAGCCTCCGTGGACGCTGGTACGCCCAGCGTCAGAGGCGCCCTCCTTCTTCTTCTTATATTTTTCTTTCTTTTTTTTTGTTTATCCAAGGTTTTCATCGAGTGGGGCACACATAAGGGTGATCCCCTCCGTCTATCAGCTGGGCCATCTCATTGTGGGCCCAATGAGCCCAATATTGGGTATGTAAATCGGTCTAGAAACATTAAAGTGGGCTGAAGAATTTACGGCAGTAGACATCATTATTTCCATTGTTTCATGTGGTGCGGTCCGTTTAAAACTTGGATCAGGTTCATCCTTGGGCCCTGGCCCTAAAATGATCTGGGTAATCAAATGGATGGCGTAGATGGAACACAAACATCAAGGTGGGTCCTACGAGTGGGGACCCCATTACGGCGTCCACGTGATGCTGGACGTTCCAGCGTCAGAACGTCCGGCGTCTAGAAGTTCAAACATTTTTTTTTCTTTTTCTTCCCCTTTTTTTTCTTTTTTTCCTGTGCTTATTTCAAGTGGGGCCCACATAGGTGTGATCTAATCTGTCCATCAGGTTCCCCATCTCATGGGTGACCCAATAAGCTCAATATTGGGCAGGTGATTTGGTCCACAAACATCACAGTGAGCCACGGAAGTTCCAATAGTGGACGTCCTTATCTCCACTGTTTGCTATGGTGTGGTCCACCTGAGATCTGGATCTTCTTCAGTTTTGGCGCCCTGCCCTAAAATGGGCTGGAGAGACAGCTGGACGGTGTGGATCAACTCATACATCAAGGTGGGTCCCACGAGTGGGGCCCTGCCCAACGCCCAAAAGGGGTGTAGCCCACGCGCTGCTGGGCAGCAGCGTCCTCTAGACGCTGACTGTCTAGCGGCCACTCTCCTTCTCATTTTTTTAATATAATAATTATTATTATTATCATTATCTAAGTTGTGGGGCCCATTCATGGATGATCCAATCCATTCATCTGATTGAACACCACCAGATGGGCCCAAAAGAAAAAAGAAAATGGAAGGAAATTAAGAAAATGGAGGGGTTTATGGCCCCGCTTGCACTCACCTCGAAGGATGGTTGGACGGTTGGATTGGGTCGGGTTGGCGATTGGACGGTCCGGACTGGTGGTTGGGGCCCTCCAAGCTTGATCTCCACCCTCAATCTCTCTAATCTCTCTCTTGATCACTCAAATCTCTCTCTTCTCTCAAATCTTTCTCTTTTCTCTCCTCTCAAATCTCTTTCTCTCTTTCTCTCTCCTTTCTCTTCTTGTAAATTTAGGAAAATGAGGAGGCCTCCTCTCCCCCCTACGTATGGACTTGTATGGGGGGAGGGACAGAGGAGGAAGCATGGGGGGTGATGATGGTGGTGGTGGTTAGCATGGGAGAGGGGTATGGGAGGTATGGGCCTTGGTTGACTTTGGAGGTGAGAGAGGGATGGGGGTATGGGGTGAGTAGAGTAGGGGTATGGGTGAGAGTGATTTGATTGATTTGATTGATTTGACATGATCTTGAGATTTGTGCAAGTGGGGCCCACGCCACACACGCGTTGCGCGGCCCACCTCGGATTACGCAATCGATCATAACTTTCACACCAGGTATCGCAATGGGACGTGCCGCGCGGCGTTGGAATCGCGGCGCCTACGCGGTCGTCGGGGTATAGGTCTTGGGTCGATGTAGGTACTAAAACTGGGTCGCGATCAAGGCTTGCTAATCTGGTCCATTTGGGACATACCGGCATCGAAAATTAAGCAGTACAGAGGGCAAATAAGGGTACGGGTCTTACAAATTTCTCCTTTTTCCTTTTGTTAGCTTGTCTTGGAATTTGTTGGTCTAGATGTATCCCAAGATTGTTTATTCTCGGCCAATTCATCAAAATTGTCCCATGCTTCCTTGGCTTTCTTATTCATGAATTCTCCATTGCATATCATCTCTACTAATTAGGCTTATGGGTGAAGTCAGTCCTTCATAGAAAACGCTTATTACCCGCCAAATTTCGTAGCCATGATGTGGGCATGCATTTAACAAGTCCTTAAACCTCTCCCAACATTGGAAGAAGGTCTCATCCTCCTTTTGGGCAAAATTCATGATAAGGCGCCACAACATGATCGTTTTGTGAGTAGGGAAGAACTTTTTAATGAACTCCCTAGTCATCTCAATCCATGTGCTAATTGATATTAGCCTTAATGCATGAAGCCAAGCCTTATCTTTCTCTTTAAGGGAAAAAGGAAACAATTTGAGTCTCACCACATCAGTTACATTAGCAAAGTGCATTGTGGCTATCACCTCATCAAATTCCTTAAAATGTTGATAGGCACTTTCACTATCTAGTCCATGGAATTTTGGAATGAGTTGGATCACTCTTGGTTTCAAATCTATGTTCCCTGCATTCAGTGGAAAAACTATGCATGTGGGAGTGCTCGCTCTTGCAGGCTGCAAGTAATCAAGCAATGTTCTAGGTCAGGGAATATTCTCAACTACATTCATCTCCCGTTTCAATTGGTTTTGGCCCAGATTTTGATTGGCCATAGGATTGGGTTGATTTTCAGCCATACTTTTAGAAAAAAATGAAAAATATAAACGTTTCTTAGCATGTGGCTCCCTATCAATCCCTTTAACAATTCCCCCTTCACTAATGAGTCGCTTATTAGAATCCCGAACCCAATGTGGCATGCAAATCTCAAAAAGAAAAAAGAAAAAGAAAAAGGGTTAGAAAACCTAATTTGAAGTGACTACTTCGACTCCTAGAATTTCTGGAAAAATAAAACAAAGCAAACAAACTAAGTTAGTAAAAGGAGTCCTAAAAATCTCAAATAGAGACTATTTTCAGAAATTTTATGAAAAACCATCAAAGTCATCGGCAACGGCACCAAAAACTTGTTCGACTCCCCAAGTGTAGGGTTGCGATGTAGTAATAATCTCGGTAAGACCGAGGTCGCTCCACAAGGACTTGTATATAAATTCATAAAACACTTCCAATGGTTTCTACTTACGAGTTAACTAAACAGGATTTTAAGAATTTGGTGTAGATAGATATTTTGAATTAAATTGAATGTAATCAATAATAAAAAGCACTAGGGGTTCAAGGATCCACTTGTAGCAATCCTTGATGCTTAATTCGCTGTGGTTTCTCACTTTCTCAACTAGAATCGAAATTAAGTTCTATCTAGCTGGATGATAGAGCAGTTAAAACAAACAATCTGCCATATGTGTGATACATGATTCTCTTAATTCAAGTTAGGATTTGAGCACACTCAAGTGCATAGATCAATCCTAGTTTCAATAGGTTAAGATCACAATCATAATCATCATTAAATTCTGTTAGAAAGTATAACTAGATCATGATTTGAACTCAATTTAAATCACATAAACAACCACACATAGGCAGAAATTCTAGAAAAATAAAACTTTTGGTATGAAGTTCCCACATGAGGATCAAAGGTCTAGAACGTATTGAATCCAATTCCTCGTAGCATACAGGTTTAGAACAACTCAAAACAATTAAGAACTCAAGCAATTCTTCTAAACATCCATGAGTCATCATAAGATTAAGAAAAACTACTTAGAACTTTATTCAAACTTCAACCATTGTTCTTCACTAATAATCCAACTTGAAACCAAATCAAAGGAATTGAAACATCTTATATTCACTACAAGCTTCACCTCTTAGCCCTAGCTAAGAGGTTTAGCCGTTCATGATCCAAGGAAACATGAAAACAACTAAGAAAAATATAAAACTAGAAGAATAAACTAGGAGGAGTTGTAGAACTCCGGATCTGAGTTGCGCCGCCTCCCACCATGCTAAATCTCTTCTAGCATGCCTTAGAAACGAGCTAGGGAAGTCTTTTTATAGCTTTAAAGCCTTAGGTGCGAAGAAAATTTGAGAAATCTCGCAAGATTAGCGTTTTATGCAGAGATTTTCAGAGCTCCGGATGTTTCTGAGTGTTGACTGGCCGGTCGGACCCCCTGTACGGCTGGTCAAACAAAGTGCCTGTAATTTCAATTTTCACTGGAGTGTTTCTTACACAGTCCGACCCACCAGCCGACCGGTGGACATGCTTCAATCTGCTGAATTTTCTGGACATTACAATGCATAGGCCGACCCTTCAGCCGGCCGGTTGGCTGACCGGTCGGTCAGTCTATCCGGCCGGTCGGTCAGGGGGTCGGCCTTCATAAAATGTGTACAGAGATTTTACTATTTCTGGAGGATTTGGCCGGCCGGCTGGTGGTCATGAAATTGACTGAACTTCTCAGCTTTTCCTCCTTCATCTTCAATACACTTTTGCTCCACCTTTGGTCCTTTATTCATTTGATCTTCAAGGTGTGTAAATAGCATCTCTTAGCCCTCATTTGATGAATTCTCTCTCTCATTCCTACAATCACAAAAGCATGCATTAGTTAGGTCTTTAATCACTTATTTCAAGCATAGTTAGTAATGAAATGGGGTTAGAATATGCACATTTAAGAGCTCAACACCCGACCAGCGAGAAATCATGGTCATTGGGCCAGACTGTGATTCTCCGCTCGAATCATCAACCCCACCTCTCCAAGGGAAGGAGTGTGGGGTCCTGAATGGTCATTTATTCCCTTAACTTTTGAATAAGCCAGAGAGTCATCTGAGGGCTTTGGCTTCAAAAAAAAAATCGTTGGTTTAAGTAACGAGCGGTACTCTCGAACAAGCTGGGATTAGTCATGGTTTACAATGCCCGCTTGTTCAGGGTCCCTTGAATTGCTAAAATCCAAAAAAAAAAAAACTTTCAAAAGCCAAAAACATCTAGCATTTCAATTCCAGAAAGTTCTCAGAAACCAAAAAACATTTCTTTTCCTGCATTCAATAATGTGCCAAGTTCGTCTAAAGAGTCGCATGAGTTTGAAGTCGAATCATATGATTTTGACATCGAATTAGACTTCGAACTCATGGGTCTGGATGAAGCTCGGGGATGGGGAAGATGATGACCCAGCTCTCGAACTAGACGAACTCCTCAAAAAGTTCGAATCTAAAACCAATGTTGTAGCCGATGATTTTGAGGTAGTAAACTTGGGGATACCTTAGATCCCTAAGGAAGTACGCATTGGAAAATCATTGCCACCAGAGATGAAGTAGAGAATGATAGAATTCTTAGCTCCAAGACTGTTCAACTTAGCATTCTCATATGAAGACATGCCAGGGCTCGATGAAGAGCTCGTTGTACATCATCTGCTAACCAAGCTAGATATGAAGCCAGTGAAGTAGAAACTCCGAAGAATGAAACCAGAATGGGCTCTAAAAGTTTGAGATGAAGTCATCAAGCAGTACAATGCGGGATTCTTGGTAGTCTCAAACTACCTTGAATGGCTCGCCAACATCGTACCAGTACTGAAGAAGGATGACATGGTTCGAATGTGCATCGACTTCCGAGATCTCAACAAAGCCAGTCCTAAAGATGACTTCCCTTTGCCACATATAGACACTCTGGTCGACAACATTGCCGAGTACAAGATCTTCTCATTCATGGACGAATTCTCAGGCTACAATCAGATCAAGATGGCCATCGAAGATCGCTAAAAGACATCATTTATCACTCCATGGGGAACCTTTTGTTACAGGTAATACCGTTCGGTCTAAAGAACGCAGGAGCAACATATCAGCTAGCAATGACAGCATTATTCCATGATATGAGTTCGAAGTATATGTACATGATATGATCGTTAAATCTCGCACAATTGAAGGACACTTTGAAGATATGAAGAAGTTATTCAACAGGCTAGAAACATATAAGCTCTGTCTCAACCCTCAGAAATGTGTCTTCGGTGCAACTGGAGGCAAACTCCTTGGCTTTATGGTGAGCGAGGATTCATTAGGGTCGACGAGACCAAAACCAAAGTAATCATCAAGATGCCCCCTCCAAGACTGAGAAAGAAATCTATAGTTTCCTTGGCAGAATTCAATACATAAGTCGCTTCATCGCACGGCTCACACCTATCTGTGAGCACATATTCAAGCTCCTTCGGAAGAACGTTCCAAAAGAATGGAATGACGATTGCCAAGTTGCCTTCAACCGCATCAAGAAGTATCTCATGAATCCTCCAGTTCCAGTGCTGCCCACTCTCGGACGACCTCCTATTGTCATACATCTCGGTAGTAGCATAAGCCATTGGCTGTGTTCTCGGCCAGCACGACGAGACCGAAAAAAAGGAACAAGCAATATACTATTTGAGTCGAAAGTTCACCGACTACGAGACCAGGTATTCCCCAATCGAGAAGACTTGCCTCGCCCTAGTCTGGGCAACTCAACGACTCCGTCAATACATGATTGCATTCCCTATTATCCTCCTTGCCCGCATGGATCCGCTCAAATACTTGTTTGAGAAACCATCACTCACTGGAAGGATAGCTAAATGAAAGTTACTCCTATTTGAATTCGACATCACCTATGTCACTTAGAAGGCAATCAAGGGGTAGGCCCTCGCCGATCATCTCCACGCTCATTCTCTCTTGGATTATCAATCGCTCGAGACATTCTTCCTTGATGAAGATCTCTTGCTCATCGAAGATGAAGAGAAGAAGGAGGAGTGGACGCTATTCTTCGACGACGCAGCCAACTCTAAAGGAAGTGGAATCGGAGCAATCCTCTACTCTCCAAACAATATCCCTATTCCTATCTCAAGGTGCATAGCATTCGAGTGCACCAACAATATGGTAGAGTATGAAGCATGCATCGCCGATCTAAGGGAAGCCATAATCTTAGGCGTCAAGAAGCTACGAGTATTTGGAGACTCACAACTTATCATCAATAAGACTAATGGTGAATGGAAGACCAAGGACGAGAAGCTGATACCATATCATGTGTACCTTGAAAATTTGGTCGAAGAATTCAAAGAAATCACCTTCTCATACATGCCTAGGGCCAAGAATCAGTTTGCAGATGCTCTCGCTACACTTGCATCAATGCTCAAGATCTCAAACGGAGCTTCAGAATGGGAGCTCATAGTCGAAACTCAGGATGAGCCTGCCTTCTGTTTGCAGATAGAATAGGCCGAGGCCGCCCCTGACAAACCCTGGTATACTGACATCAAGCAATATCTCAAAATCCAGGAATATTTAGAAGCAGCAACAGCAACAGATCGCCGAACCATCTAGCATTTGGCCGGCCAGTTCACCATCAGTGGTGAAGTTCTTTACAAGCGATCCTATAATCAAGTCCCCCTTCGATGCGTCGATCAAGCAGAAGCTGCTAAAATCATGAAAGAAATACATGAAGGAATCTGTGGCCCACACATGAATGGGCACATGATGGCAAAGAAGATTCTATGACTCGGCTACTATTAGCTCACCATGGAGATAGATTGCTGCCAGCACGTCAGAAAATGTTTTAAGTGTCAGGAGCATGCGAATCAAATCCATGCCCCCTCATCCGAATTGTACAACCTAACAACTCCCTGGCCCTTCTCTATGTGGGGACTTGACATCATTGGGAAGGTAAGTCCAAAAGCATCAAACGGTCATGAGTATATACTTGTGGCAGTCGACTACTTCACCAAGCAGGTAGAAGCAGCCTCCTACACCACGATTGCAGCATCCCAGGTGATCAAATTTATGAAGAACAACATCATATGCTGGTATGGAATCCCTCACGCTATCACACAGATAATGGGACCCCGTTTGTCAATAAGAAGATGAATGACTTCCTTAGCAAGTTCAAGATTCAACGTTATCGATCAAGCCCTTACCGACCTCAGATGAATGGTGGGGTAGAAGCCGCAAACAAAATGATCGTCAGGATACTCGAAAAGATGGTCGTGACTTATCGAGATTGGTCAGACATGCTCCCATATGCACTTTGGGCTTATCGATCATCTATACGGTCTGCTACAGGCGTTACTCCTTTCGAGCTTACTTATGGAATGGAAGCTGTTCTACTAGTCAAGGTAGAAATACCGTCACTACGGGTCTTACTGGAAAGTGGAATTGAAGAAGGAGAATGGCAACGGGCCAGATTCGATCAGTTACAGCTAGCAGATGAGAAGCGCATGCGTGTGCTAAGTCATTCACAGTGTTATCAGAAAAGGATCGCTCGGGCTTACAACAAAAGAGTCGGAAAAAGAAGTTTTAAGGTGGGCAACATGGTCATGAAGAAGATCCTACCATCGCACCTTTCGGATCCCAAAGGAAAGTTTAAACCATCATGGGACGGACCACTGATCATCAGAGAAGTACTTCTCGGAGGTGCCCTCAAACTCACCAACATGAGAGGGGTGGATCTTCCTGATCTAATCAATGCCGACAAAGTAAAGATCTTTCACGGGTAAGTCATTCTAATCTTATCAAGAGTTATATTAGTAGAGCTGAAGTCAAGGGGTCAAAGCCAATACCTCTGAGAAAAAAGAGAGAAAAAAAAGGGGAAAGAATACAAAGAAAAGAACAAAAAAAGGAGAAAGAAAATGAGAAGCTAAAACAAGGCACCCAAGAAAAATCAACCGGAAAGGAAACACAGTCATCCATCTATTCATCTTAAAGAGGTCCACAGCTAAGACCGACAGCTCTACCATCGTAACTTAGGATAAGGGCTGAAAGGCTGCCCTCGGCCGGCAACGACAGATTCCCGACCTCTGGTCACCGTAGTTATCCAAAATTCAAAATCTAAAAAAGACAAAAGAAAGAAGGAAAGTGTGTGTCTAAACAAAGAGGGCGGAGGGAAAACCCGAAAGGGCACCGAGGGTGAAAACAACATTGCTGCCAAGGGGTAGGCAAGATCAAATACCCGGGATGTGGTGAAAACCTGAAAGGGCGCCACGGGAAAAATGACAGGAAAACGCTGGTTGTGGTGAAAAATCAAAAGAGCACTATAGGAAAAAATGACTTAAAAAGAAAAATAAAAATAAAAAGTGCAGGTACAAAGAGGTCAGGCGATCCAAATCAGCTCAAGCAGTTATAGTTCAAGAATAAGAAGAAGTACAGTCGAGGACAAAGGACTCTACAAACTCTGACAAAACTCTCAGGAAGTAATAGTTTCTATTGCCTACACCTCTAGGGAACCAAAGGGATCCCACACAAGTCAATCTCGAGACATCGGTCAAAGCATTGGTCGAGCCTCAGTTCTGATTCCTATCTCCCGGCATAAAATTCAGGCACACACTTACAAGACAACTTATGGCACAATTAGTTCTCAAAAAGTTTTCTCTTTTCATTAAACGCATCGTGTTTCTTTTACATATAGCATATCATTTCTTTCAAAATACAAAAAAAGTGCATCATCACCAGTCATGTATCATCCAAAAAGGGACGTACAGATGACCGACACTGCTCTCAAAAGCAGAAATTCAATCTTTGCCCCCCTCCTTAAAAGCTATATCAGGTAAGTCCTCCGACTCATAATGAAATAGCCTCGCTCTCAGCCTACTCACCTCCATGCGCAGGTAATACACCTCATCTCGCTTAAGGTTACGGATCGCCGTCTCCTCATCAGATAACCTCTAATCGATGGCCAATCTCCTCGACATCATCTCATAATGATACCGAAGTGCAGAAATCTCAGATAGCAAGTGACCACGAGTGGCCAAAAGGAAGCCGAGATCAATAAATGAGCGCTCCTCAAAGGGCTCATATGAACCAGATGAAGAACCAGCATCCCCAAGCACATCTAGCTCATCATCATCGGCAGTCAGGTTCCAGCAAGGAATGCACTAATACAGAGACTGCTCAGCAACCCAATGCTGGTATGGGACAGTCGCCATCGGAAAAGCCCGCAACTCAAAACCAAGCAAATCAGCAGTCAAGTGACTCGCCCAGGACCCATCAACACGAGTCCTAAAGTCGGATGATCTGGCCGAAAGAGATCGATGCCCGATACCCGAGAAAGCAAAATGTGGAACATCCTGTTCATACCCAAACTGCCGTAGGAACCGAATAAGGTGATAAGAGAAATAAGAGCGAAAACCTACTAGCATCAGAGGAAGGCGATGAGCATCACAAAGTACTGGAGGAAGTGAAAGCCAAGATGACTCCCAATGAACATTCCAGTCACACAGCTCAGCGAACATCCTACGATACAAAGGCTCACTCATCCTGGATGTATGCGGAAGGAACTCTATGATATGGCACATAAGATCAGGGCGACGAGTGCCGAAAAATGATACAGGAACGGTTAGCGAAAGACATTCCCATAGCCAGATCTGATCATGAGAAAGCAAAGAGACTAAGCTAAAGCAAAGTCGTTCCCAAAAGAGAAGAAAGAAAAAGAAAGTACAAAAGGGATACCTGAAGAAATGCACAGCAGCTGTGAAGGACGCGGGTACGGCCTATGGCATAGTCAATCAGCCCATTGAACAGCTCAGCCAGGACAAGAGAAATAATCCCTTGCTGATGAACAACTCGGCTCATCACCTCGAAGAGCAAAGGAGTTTGAGATTTGCGCCATCCTGAGAATAGCACCTCAGCTATCAGACAGAACATCAGTGCATTCAAGAAAGTAGGGACCTTGCTATACTCCGAGGGCCCGAGAAGAGATCGTACAACGAGTTTAAAGAAAAGACTACATCCTGACTACCAACTGCAGGCTGAATAAGATACGGAATCCCAAACCAGTTCTGCGGAGTGGCAGTCTTCAGCAAAGTCTTCGGTGAGAAATACTGAGCATAATCCCAGGGAAGACTGTTGAGCTCTTAATTGTACATATTCTAACCCCAATTCATCACTCATTATGCAAGATTTTCATGATTTAAAGACTAATCAAATACATGTTTTGTGGTTGTAGGAATGAGAGTTGCTTTGCCCAATTGATGACCAAAAGGGGACATTTAGGAGCCTTTGATGAAGGCCCAAGGTGGACTAAAGAATGATGAAGAAAGAGAGGAGGATGAGGAAGAAAGAAGGAAAGAAAAGAAAGAAGAAATAAAGCAGAAAATGGGGTCCGACCGGTCAAGACCGGTCGGCCAATACTACTACCCTCTACAGAAGCTGCTGGAACAGGCCCCGACCGGTCTTGACCGGTCGGCCATGCAAATTCCAGGTTCCAGATTCCAGACAGCAGGCCATTCCCGTTTCTGGTTTTTCAGACCAGTTTTCTGGGTCGATGTTGATGATATTTGAAAATCCAACACATCCATATCGAAGAGGATCTCGACGCCGAACTAACCCAAGTGGTTTCGTGTCGATCGGAGCTACAAATTGATCGTGGTGGCCAAAACAATACGAACTGTCCAGAAAGTTCCAGATTTCGCTGTTCCACTCTGGGCCGGTCTAGGTGGCCCATCATTGATGATATGAAGAATCTACTTTGACCATATTTTAGACCACATCCATATATGAATAACCACAAAGTTTCAGATCAAAAGGATGTGTGGTTTGATCGTACCGGTTGAAGAAAGATGGACCATCCAGAAAGATCCAACTGCGCAGAGTTTATAAAAGCCCTAAGTGTTCTAATTTTCGGACCACATTCTGGGATTGTTTTGGACAATCTAATACATCTATCATGTAGAGGATGAAGTGTTCTACCAATGTTCAAAATTTGGGATCAATCCGACATCTATACACTCCGGAGCGTTGAAAGCAAGATGACTGGTTCTGAAGGTACCCGAAGTGCGCGATTTTGAGAGGCGGTCGGTGATGTGATTGGTGGGCCCATTCAGAGGATAATCTTGGAAATCTAAATCATCTATGAGGAAGATCACATTACAAGGAAGCTATAAATCAATTTTGAAGGCAATCCAACCATTGGTTAAGCCGTAGCAAGCAAAACAAATTCTACTATGTTGCTGTACTATTACTGCACTATAAAAGGGGGTGCTCTCTTCTATTCCAGGGCAACCAAGGACGTGGGGAGCAAGGAGTTCAAGTCATAGGAGGCTTCCTAGCCTCCTCCAGCTAGTTTTTCTTCCTTTTCTTAATTCTAGTTTTATTTTTAATATGCTTTTCATTAGCTAATCTCTTAGCTAGAGCTAAGAGGTGAACCTTATAGTTTTCTTAGATTGTTTAATTCGTTTTATTGGTTTTAAGATTGGTATTCATGATTATGAATTATTGTTTGAAGTTTATACAAGCTTTAAGTAGTTTTTCTTAGTCTTATGATGACTCATGGATGTTTGAGAGAATTACTTAAATTCTTAATTGGTTTGCATCAGTCTAGACCTGTATGATCTGAGGAATTGGAGTGCGCTCTAGTACTATGATCTTCATGTGGGGACTTCCTACCAAAGTTCTACTTTTCTGAATTTCTGTAATATGTATGGATTGTGCATGTGATTTGAATCAAGTTCAAATTGTAATCTAGCCTTGTCTTGTGACAGGACTTGAGGATGGTTATGATTGTGAACTGAACCTTTTGGAATTAGGACTGACCTATGCAATTGAGCATGCTCAGCCTAGCTTGCATTGAGTGAATCTTATGCATTGGACTTACATATAACAGATTGTTTGGTTTAACAGCTCTATCATCCGGCTAGATAGATCGTAATATCGATTCTAGTTGAGAAAGTGAGAAACCATAGCGAATTATGCATCTAAGGAAAGCTATAAGTGGATCCTTGATGCTCTAGTTATCTTTCTATTATCAGATTTTCTATTTTATGTTCAAAACCAATTTCACAAACCTCTTTGATTCTAGTTATTAGGATAGTTGGAATTGTTTACTTCCTTCCCTGTGGATCGACCTCGGTCTTACCGAGATTATTACTACATCGCAACCCTACACTTGGGGAAGCGAATAAAGACCTGTCAAGCGCGCGAGCTCCTCTAAAGAAGGTCCCATCTCCTATATCGTTGAACGCAAACAAGTTCAACGAAGGGACCCAGTCAATTAGTGCGGCCCCGAGCATCCTCCAATCAATGTCAACGCTAGCCATATAGATCAGACCGCCAAAGCCATAGGACTCCAGCTCTCGAATCTCATATGCTGACAATTTGTTAAGCTAAGCAAGCAGTCATGGCGAACAAGAAGGATGAGGAATCAACTGACAAGTCCTTACAAGAATCACCTCCAGAACAAAAGGCCTAGAAATTGCTGACAGCTCATTAACGATTGAAAGATCAACGGGTAAAGGAGAAGGAAAAGCTGGAACCCCTGTGGATTCAACAATCCCTGACATATCCCCAGTAGCAACTATGTCTGATATAGTCGCATCGCTGTCTGAAACTGTCACGACCTCAACAGCATGGGGAAGACTCGCCCACCTCATGAACAGAGTGTGTAAAGGGTCGATGATCAGGAGAAGGTTGGTACTCTCCGCCAAGAAAGCTATCAACAAAGATCACACCACACATCGTGGCATCCTGACCATTCTGACCGTCGAAAAATGCATCTGAACCGTTAAGAAGGGACCTCGGCGACCCTGATCGAAGAATCTACGGTCAGATCTGGACCTGCAGTCCTTTCCAACATAAGGTCAGGAAGCCAACCATCACTCTATCCAGTCAAAGGGATCATCGGGACGTCCACACCATCCATAGCCAAGGAGACATCGTCAATGATCACATCAAGTCTGCCCAAGCAAGTATACCGCACATCTCGGCCGTCATCAAGTACATCCAAGTCATCAAAGGTAACATCTGAACCATCCATACCATCTAGGTATGAGATCAGCCCATCAATGTCCATCATGGCATCATCCTCACCATAGATCACATCATCCATGTGGCCCACATTCAAAGGGTGCATAGCCTTGCATATGGCCCATCTCCCCATCTCATCCATACCATCCAATCCTACCATGGTCAATGCCCCATTCAAATATGAAATTCCAGCCATCCCACCATTAATGGGGGCATTAAAAGCTCCATCAACCACCATTCTTAATCCCCCATTAATACCCCCATTTAAGGCTTTATCCACACCATCAATCAAAGGCATCTCACCATCATTAAAGCCCTCACCACTTTTTGAAGTATGGGGCCCACTAAGATTAGCCATTATGACCCCCGAGCCATCATCAATGGCTGCCCAAGAAGGGACAAAGCAAGAAAAAGACAAAAAGAGAAGGAAAGATGAGACAAGGGGGAGATTCATGGCTGGAGTCGAACTTGTGAGTACAAGGAATATGGAGACAGCAACGGAGAACAGTGAGGAATGTCCAAACTAGGGCCAGCATGGACCGCACATGAGGAGAGGTCTGGGCGGCCCCCTGGGGGCTGCCCGTATGGACTGTCTCCTTCTCTCTTCGCAGGATTGGCCCCACAGCCTCTAGTAGGTGAGACTGTCAGTCCACGTCAACAATTGGCCCCTTAGGGGCCGTCCAAAGCTCCGTTCGACTCCGAATTTTGACAGAATCTGATCTGAACCACTTGAAAGGTGCCCCACTTGTCCAATCATGAAGAACTACGACTAAAATAGGTCTGACCAAACCAAAGAGAAGAAAAGTTGATCAAGAGGGGCCCATAAGCAATCTAGGCCGTCCAAAGGCTAGATCATCATGATCCAAATGATGGAAGAACTTATATGAATTTTCAAACAGCTAGATCAAGGGTTTAATCATCAGAATGAAGGCCAGAATCCAGGATCTGATCATCAAGTGGGTCCAAATGACCAAAAAGAGCGATCTGAACCGTTCAAATCATCATCCTCACCATGGAAAGCCTCCTCAGCCTCACAAAACATCAAAGATAGGTGTTTCAAAGTAAAGCTAAAATTTGGAAAGGGCCCACATGGCCAAATCAAGCAATCTGAACCGTTCAAGTCATCATCCATGCAGTTGAGAATCCTATCTTCCACAAAGCATCAGAGAATGGATCGAAAATCAAAGCATCTGAGCATCATCAAGAAATTCGAGGTAAAAACAGGAGTTGCATTTCATTAAGAAGATTTTGATATAGAAGCAAAACAAAAAGGCCTTAAATGTCAATAGGCCATACATCAACAAGCCGAGTACATCCTCAAAGAGTAGGCTACAGATCACCGACATAATCATCATCATCTCTCGTCTCCTCCCGCTCCCGACGGTGAAGGTCCATCAGAGGAGCTGTCACCGATCCTCCAGCATACCTGCGTCGGCCCCCTGGAACATATAGTGAAGGAAGAAGAGGTCCCTGTCCATATAGTAGATACAACTCGTCATAATCACGATTTGGGATCATGAATCAAAATCCAGGATGACCCTCGAGAGCATTGGCCATAGTATCAGCTAGAATCTGAGCAGCCTGAGGGGGTGCAGAACAAGAAACCCGGGCAACGCCAGTGATCTGTCGAAGTAACCTCTCTCCCAAATACCACTAAATGACTTAGCATCTGAAAGCATGATCAGGAGACATGGGGCCTCGTATTCCTCCACGTGCTGAAGAGTATAGTAAAGGGGAAAACTAGGCATATGGCATCCGGGTAAACTAAAAGAAAGAAAATCACACCACAGTCAGTTACAGAACAGCACGACGAATAAAGGAAAACGAGATACTTACGTCCCCGCAGTCAATCCATCTATGTTAGCACGCCAATTATCCCCAGACACTTGGGGATTTCGTTGACCGTTTTGTTGACGCCAATGCATGAAGCGATACAATGATGGTTCAACATCATCCCGTATCCTTAGAGACAGATGAGCAAAATGATCATAAAAGCAGGTCTAGGCAAGGGCAAACACAGTGATCAGACGAAGGAAAAGGACAAAAATCGCCAAAGAAGGTTACAGAAAGTACCTCCACGATAGGCCAAAAACCTGTAAAAGACTTGCTACTCCGAGAAGTCTTATTTAAGCCTTGGTAGATGCGAGTCAAGATGGCCCCATTCCAATTGTACGAGTGATGAAGATCCTTAGTCAAGCGAAGAAAGCTGGGATCGATCCTTTCATTCGCATAACGAAAAAGGAAGGAACCAAAGGCGTAAGTGATCATTGCCCGTGCTTTATGAAGGGCTTCCAGCTCGGTAGTAGGGATGACAACAGCAAAAGTGTTGTGAAACCACCATAGTTTCACTTGGCTACTTTGAAATTCTCTCTCAGGTGGGATGGCTCTCATGAGCCGCATCCAGTCATTGGGAGTAATTGAGGCAAGAGAGCCCGCATGGGGAATAACTGCCCCGTGGAATGGAAAGCCTATCTACATAAATATGTCTAGGGGAGTTATCCCCCATTCACCACAGGGAAGTTGAAAGGTGTGGGTCTCATCTCTCCACCTCTCACAAAGGGCTGTGAGTAGCATGCGGTTGGTATTATTGTTGTGAAAATGTAATGTAAGAAGGCCTACGAAAGGAGTGTTGGCCAGAACACGTTCAAGCATCGGCTGCGGTTGTTCCACCTAGTTATCCCAGAGATCTCAAGTACCCCGACCTTTTATGGAAGGAAGAGGTTGGTGCTCCTTGGCCAGGGAACACATATGGCCCCCACAATGTACAATGAAAGCTGGGTCATCCTCATTAACTGCTCTATGCCCCCTCATGCCGCCCGCCATCAAATCCTACAAGCTTGCAAGGTAAGCTCCTATTTTTTACCCGTTAAAATCCAAATCTTTATCCAGGAGATCCATGGATTTGGACATACATGATTCAAATGCAAAAGTCCAACATCCAACTCCATGTATCGCCTAGGATATGTGTTGGGCCCATTAAGGAGAACAAGGCCCACCTTAAAGAGAGTTACATGTTATGCCCTAGATAAGAATTTTTTTTATCCAAGGACACATTTTGGACGACAAATGCACTCAAGTGTGATGAGATCAAAGTGGGATAAGGATCAAGCTTCATATGAAAAATCCCTTTTCAAAGTCCATGTGTGGACAAGGTTCGGTTCACTTTCCATATCAAAGCAATAAGCCTCATTTAAGATGTTTCCATCTTTTTACATATGTACATGGACAAATGGGGAATAGGAAGGAAATTGGTCCCTACGAGCAACTCAAATGCCCCACTTCAATGGATGAAAAGGTGCACATATCCCACTTGAAGAACCATAAGAACCCATTTTTGGGTCAATCATGGGCAACTTATGTGCATCATCTTGATAAATATTTTGGCTATGAGGATACAATATAGTGATCTGCCCACAAACATATGAGTCGAGGAAGTCAATGGTAGAAAATGGTGCACATAGCCCACTTGAAGAGTCGAAGTTGACAATGTCCATACAAGGTCAAGTTTGGGCAACTTATGTGCACCACTTTCTTTACCAAAGAGAAGACCATTTGAACACAAGAAGACATGGCTTGATGAGTCATCCAACCATCATGAAAATAGTTAAGAATGATATACATAGCCCACTTGAAAATCAAAATCCAAAGCGCCCAAAGCATGGGACAAACTTGGGCAACTTATGGATATTATTCTTTCCCACAAATTGAAAAATCACTCATCTTTGAGAAGGATGGTGGATGACCCACCAAACACCCCAAGAGAGGATTAAGGAGCTATGATTGCATGGATAGCTCACTTGAAGAAGGATTATCCGTTGGAAGTTGGTGACATTAAAGGAAACTCTTAAGTACCACTCTCCTACAACAAGAGAAAACCAATTGGACTCAGTTAGATTGTTGAAAATAGTTCACTCATGAGCCTTGTAAATGATCAAGTGACCCAAGTCCTCCATTCATCCAAGAAAGGCACAAAAAAGAATCCTACATATACAAAGTGTGGTGGTGCACACTTGACTAAAAGAAATTCATAAGTTTTAATGAATGAGGGCCCAAAAGCCCATCTATGTGAAGGGATTCTAAAGAGCTGTTGAGCTCTTAAATGTGCATATTCTAACCCCATTTCATTAATAACTATGCTTGAAATACATGATTAAAGATCCAACTAATGCATGGTTTTGTGGTTGTAGGAATGAAAGAGAGAATTCATTAATTGAGGGCTTAGAGACACTGTTTACACGCCTTGAAGATCAAAGTAATGAAGGACCAAAGGTGGAGCAAAAGTGTATTGAAGATGAAGGAGGAGAAGCTGAGAATTCAGCCAATTTCATGTCCACCAGCTGGCTAGCCGGCCAAACCCTCTAGAAACGAGAAATTCGATTGACAGGTTTTAGGAGGGTAGGCCCCTTGATCGACCGGCCGGTTGAAGCGTCGGTTTATGCATTTTAAAATCTAGCGATTTCAGCAGTTTGAAGCAGTTTCTCTGGCTGGCTGACTGATGGGTTAGACTTTGTAAAAAAGATTCTAGTGAAAATTGCATTTGCAAGTACTTTGTCCGATCGGTCGGACTAGGGGGTCCAGCCGACCGGTCAACACTCAGGAACATCTAGAGCTTCGAAAATCTCTACGCAAAATGCTAATTTTGTAGGGTTTCTTGAAGTTTCTTCGCATCTAAGGCCCCTAAACCTATAAAAGGACTCCTCTACCTCATTCCTAGGGCATCTTAGAAGAGAGTTACCATGGTGGGAGGCGGCAAAAGTCAGGATCCGGAGTTCTACAACTCCTCCTAGTTTGTTCTTGTAGTTTTTTTTTATTTTATGTTTTTCTTAATTGCTTTCATGTTTCCTTGGATCATGAACGGCTAAACCTCTTAGCTAGGGCTAAGAGGTGAAGCTTGCAGTGAATCTAAGATGTTTTAATTCGGTTGTTTTGGTTTCAAGTTGGATTATTAGTGAAGAACAATGATTTAAAGTTTGAATAAAATTTTGAGTATTCTTTCTTAGTCTTATGATGGCTCATGGATGTTTAGAAGAATTGCTTGAGTTCTTAATTATTTTGAATGGTTCTAGACCTTTACGCTTCGAGGAATCGGATTCAATATGCTTTAGACCTTGGATTTTCATGTGGGAATTTCTACCCAAAGTTCTACTTTTCTGAAATTCTGTTTATGTGTGATTGTGTATGTGATTTGAATGAAGTTCGAATCATGATCTAGTTATGCTTTGTGTCAGAGTTTAATGATGATTGTGTTTGTGATCTTAACCTATTAGAACTAGGATTGACCTATGCAATTGAGTGTGCTCGAGTCCTAACTTGAATTGAGGGAATCATGCACATGAATCACACATATGACAGATTGTTTGTTATAACCGCTCTATCATCCGGCTAGATAAGATTTGATTTCGATTCTAGTTGAGTAATTACGAAACCACAGCGAATTTAGCATCAAGGATTGCTACAAGTGGATCCTTGAACCCCTAGTGCTCTTTTATCATTAATTACATTCAGTTTTAGTTCAAAATATCTATCTACATTCAATTTCAAAATCCTGTTTAGTTAGTTCTCAATTAGAAACTATTGGAAGTGTTTTGTGGGTTCCTTCACAAGTTTCTGTGGATCGACCTCGGTCTTACCAAGATTATTACTACATCGCAACCTTACACTTGGGGAAGCGAACAAGTTTTTGGCGTCGTTGCCAAAGACTTTGACGGTTTTTCACAAAATTTCTAAAAACATTTTTATTTGAGATTCTTAGGAGTCCTTTACTAACTTAGTTTGATTACTTTGTTTTGTTTTTACAGGAATTCTAGAAGTCGAATTAGTCACTTCAAATCAGGTTTTTCTAACCCTTTTTCTTTTATTTTTTTGAGATTTGCATGCCACATTGGGTTTGGGATTCTAATAACCGACTCATTAGTGAAGGGGGAATTGTTGAAGGGATTGATAGGGAGCCACGTGCTAAGAAACGTTTAGATTCTCCAATTTTGTCTGAAAGTATGGCTGGAAATCAACCCAACCCTATGGCCAATCAAAATCTGGGCCAAAACCAAACTGAAACGGGAGAGAATGAGGTTGAGAATGTTCCCCGACCTAGAACTCTACGTGATTACTTGCAACCTGCAAGAGCGAGCACTCCCTTATGCATAGTTTTTTCACATAATGTAGAGAACATAGATCTTAAACCAGGAGTAATCCAACTCCTTCCAAAATTTCATGGACTAAACAGTGAAAGTGCTTATCAATATCTTAAGGAATTTGATGAGGTGATAGCCACAATGCACTTTGCAAATGTAACCGATGATATAGTGAGACTTAAACTATTTCCTTTTTCCCTTAAAGAGAAAGCTAAGGCTTGACTTCATGCATTAAGGCCAAGATCAATTGGCACATGGACTGAGATGATTAGGGAATTCATTAAAAAGTTCTTCCCTACTCACAAAACGATCATGTTGAGGTGTCATATCATGAATTTTGCTAAAAAAGAGGATGGGACCTTCTTCCAATGTTGAGAGGTTCAAGGACTTCCTAAATGCATGCCCACATCATGGCTACGAAATTTGACGGGTAATAAGCTTTTTCTATGAAGGATTAACTTCACCCATGCGCCAATTTGTAGAGATGATGTGTAATAGGAGAATTCATGAATAAGGAAGCCGATGAAGCATGTGACTATTTTGATGAATTGACTGAGAATGCACAGTCTTGGGATACATCTAAACCAATAAATCCCAAGACAAGCCAACAAAAGGAAAAATGAGGAATTTATGTACTCTCAGAAGAAGATAACATAAGTGCACATGTGGCTAGCCTTATAAGAAAAGTCGAGGCCATGGAATTGAAGAAAGGAGAGACGATTAACTCAAAGGACGTTGAAATTGTTTGTGGAATTTGTGCCAGAAATCAACATGAAACACAGGATTGTCCCACAATTCCTGTATTTCAAGAACTCTTATAAGAAAAAAATGCCATAAACAATTATCAACGACCATTTAGTGCTCCAAATTCAAACATGTATAACTCTAGTTGGAAGAACCATCCTAACTTCAATTGGAGGAATGGACCAACCGCGAATGCAAATATCACCCCTCAAGCTCAACCTTTACTAGGTCCATCCCTAGTAATCACACCAAAAGCTACGTTAGAGGAGATGTTGGGTGCATTCATGTCAGTTCAATCTGAATATAACAAGACTAGTTCTCAGAAAATTGATGGGTTCATGCAAGAACAATTGAAGTTCAACTAAAATTCATCTCAAGGCATTAGTGACTTAAAGACCTCAATGGCTAGAGTTGAATCTCATCTCAGTGTTAGGGAGAAAGGCACACTTCCTACCCAACCTCTCCCTAACCGAAGAACCCAATTTGAGATACAAGACCCAAGCTCGTCCTCCCAACATATGGAGCATGTTCAAGATATCACTACCTCGAGGAGTGGAAAAATAATCGATAAATCTAATCCGGTGAAGGCCCCAAAGCCTAATGATCCGAAAATTTCCAAAAAGGATGATTACCCGAACAACACTCCATATGAGAAAGAACCGGAAAGGCAATACAAGCCGGTTGCCCCGTTCCCTAAAGGTTGATTTCATCCAAACCTTTAGACAAAAACCTGAAAATCTTCGAGGTTTTTAAGCAAGTGAAGATCAATATTTCGTTGTTGGATGCTATAAAAAAAATACCATCCTATGCCAAATTTCTGAAGGAATTATGTACGGTCAAAATGAAACACGATGTTCACAACAAAATAATTTTGACTGAGAATTTGAGTGCTATTATCAAACAAGAGGTGCCCCAAAAATACAAGGATTCAGGGTAGTCCTACCATCTCATGCGTCATAGGCGACTACCGGATCAAACAAGCCTTACTCGATTTAGGGGCAAGTGTTAACCTCATCCCATACTCGGTCTATGAACAACTTGGGTTAGGTGAATTGAAACCCATCAAAACCACACTATAACTTATTGATAGATCTATTCGTATACCGACGGGGGTGATTGAGGATGTCTTAGTCCAAGTCGATAAATTCTATTATCCAGTGGATTTTATTGTCTTGGATACGCATCCCGTGATAGGTACCGGTGCTCAAATTCCTGTCATACTTGGCCGCCCTTTTCTAGCTACTTCAAATGTGATTATCAATTGTAGAAACGGGTCGTACAAATGTCCTTTGAAAATATGACACTCAAGCTTAATATATTTGATTTATGCAAACAACCACGGGAAGTTGATAACGAGGTTTGCTATAATCCGAAGATTGCACACCTAAGTGCAGGTAGCGAAGTAGTAAAATACTCGGTGAGACCGAGGTCGATCCATAGGGATTGAGGTTAAGGACACTTAGAGGAATTAGTTTAGGTGTGAGAGATGAAATCTGAATTATTCACGAGAGTGGAGCAAGTTGTGTGTAGTGAAAGACAAAAATAGAAAAGGGGCTAAGGCATTAGGGATCCAACTTTGATTTATCCACAAGGTTTGATTCATTGGTCCAACTATAACTCAATTGGAATCGAATAAAGATTCATTCCAATCGGAAGATGAAACAGTTAAACCACTTGCATATTTCATAGAAGATGGTGATCTGAACCGATTGATTTGACCATGAAGCATTTGTTAGTTGATCACAGGGAATTCCAAGCATCCACTGTGCCCGGAGTCGACAATGGATCAAGGAATTATACAGATCAACTACCTTGACAAAAAATCAATTGATAAGATCATAAATCATATGATCAAATGCATACTTACAAGATAGGAGGCTTTGATTGACCGATCTAACCGTTAAGATCTCGTCTATCGATCGCAGGGAATCCAAAGCATCTAATGTGCCTGGAGTCTACAATGGATAAAGGGATTTTATAGATTGATGACTTTACCTGCACTAGCTCGATGACCATAGGGAATCCAAAGCATCCAACGTGACCGGAGTCGACGATGGATCAAGGGACTTTATCGATCATGAACTAGCTAATTGGTATGCAAGGGATCCCAAGCATCTAACGTGCTCGGAGTCGACGATGGATCAAGAGGCTTACACAATAATAGCGTCTGCTAAGGTGGATAACCAAATCAATCAACCAAAGAGAACTCCAACATTCAAGCACAACTGTTGAACCGAAAGAACTAAAGCTTGCAAATTTCTTTAAAGGCTTCACCCTTAACCTTAGCTAGAGGTTCAGCCAACCATGCTACAATGGAAGACTAAATTCTCTACAAAAGAAAAACTACAATACTTTAAAAAAATAAAAAGAAAGAAAACTAAGAAGAGAGGATTTGGATTGTGGGATGATTCAAATGAGGGAGAGGAGCTCCTTTTATAGCCTCATGAGAAGCTCCAAGCCTAGGTAGCACTCCAAGCAAAAGTTCTTTAGGTTTGGGCTTGGAGTTAGGTTTGGATGATGAGGGGACACTTCCAAGCCAATAATTTTACTTTTTTACGTTTGGGTTAGGAGTTAGGCTTGGAATGCCCAAAGCAAACTTTTCTTTTTGGTTTGGAGCTCATGGATGGAAGAGGATGGAGAGAGCATTTGCTTGGCCCAATGATGGAAGGTAACTAGGTGAGTTAACTGGGTCCACATGAGTTGGAGTTGACTGGGTCCAAAAGCTGGACATGAAGAATCTGGACAATCTGGACCGTCCATTGAAGGTGGGGTGCTTCCAGATGATGGACGGTGTTGTTGATCAGTTGGAACTGTTGCGAGCTGTTGGGACATTGAAACTCCTTCAACCATTGATTAACGATTCTGATTATCTTGACCATTAGTCCAGTGTTCCACCTGTTGTTCTGATTTAGTTGGAGATGGACGGTTGAGATGATCTCTTTGTGCAGCACACTGGTGGATAGTTGATGATCGAGGGCTTCAACACACGTTGGATGTTGGAATGGTGGAGAGGTTGGCCGTTGATTATGGAAAATGGTGGACGGTGGATGGATTGGGTCCACTACAACTGTGAAGGACGCGAAGCTAGGATGGAGAGCAGTTGCCAATTGAAGGCTGGCCCACCTTGCAGTACGAAGATGCTGGCTATTGGGTCCACCTTTTGGACAGCTGAGATGGTGGAGATGATGTCTCCAACTGGTTCTACTGGACGGTCATGAGCTGACCATGTTTGGCTAGATGATTGGATGATCCAATGGCTGGACTGCTGGCCATTGATGGACGGCTGCTGTGATGGACGTGGGCTCCACATTGATGGACGACAGAGATGAAGATGGTGGGTCCATAGCTGCTGGAAGTGCTGGACGGTGAAGAATGGAGCTGTTTGCTGCAACGTCAGCTGCTACACGCTGGACGGTTGGATTGGGGCCCATCTTGATGGACGGCTGAGCTGGTTCAGCTGCACGTGCAAGGTGGGGACCTGATGGAGTTGATGACGTCCACCAGCTGGACTTGGACGGTGAAGATCACACCATCAGGTGAACTATGGTGATGGTTGGATGGTGAGCCCATCTGATGGATGGCTCAGCTGTGCCTGTTGGACGACTGAAGTTGGGGTCCATTGAGCTGGACGGCGGACATGGAGTTGCTGCACGTGCAACAGGGGGGGTCCTTCTCTGCTGGATGTTGATTTGCTCGTTTGTGTGAGGAGTGGACGCTGGTGCTGCAGATGGTTGAAGACGTGCTTGCTGATGGACGGTCTGGTGGAGATGTTGATCACATGTGGAGATGGGGTGGAACGTGTGGTGACCATGGATCCCACCATCTGGACGGTGAGATGGACTCCAGCTTGGTGACGTTGGTTGATGGAAGACTGATCCAGTTGTCTCTCGTTGCAGGTATGGATGGTGGAGATCGAGCTGAACGGTTTGGATGAAACGTTTCCACTTGTTGCTTGATGCTCGGTTCACTCTTTGTGTGGACATCCAATCTTGATCGTCCAAACTTGTATGATCGCCCAATCACGACCATCCAAAAATGCACAGCCTGAATTTCCAAATGCCTGGTCATGATGCGTTCTTCCAACCTTCAGATCTTTATCTCCACCATAAAATATGGTCCATCCTTCGATTCTCATGGCTCGATTTCCTCAAGGGCCCTAACACACTTGATCGTGATCACTTTTGGGTCCTAAAGTGCCCTAATTGGCTCGGATCTTGTGCAACCTCTCCTGATCACCTGAACATTGAAAATCTGGCTAATGAGGGATAATTAACCGAAAAATTAATGATAACACTATAAATAACAAGGGTTAATTATACAAAATTAAGCACTTATCAAGGTCCATGAAATAAATTTAATTGAATCATTCGTGGAGGATACATCTCCCTTGACATTCTATTCTGATCCTTTGGAGGCCTGTTTGGCCCACTCTCATGAGATTGATGATGACACGATATGAGAGATGAATGCCATTTTGGATGTTATGTAGGTACTTGATAATAAAAGATGGAAGGCACCATTTGAGCCTTTGCCCTTAAACGAGAACAAGTCTCTTCCATCTAATATCAAGGCACCAAAGCTCGACCTAAAACCATTACCCACTAATTTGAAATATGTATATTTAGGTCAAAATGAGACATATCCAGTGGTGATTTCTTCCTACTTGGATGAGGAGCAAGTGAGTAGGCTAATAACCACTCTAATAGAGCATAAGGGCGCCATTGGATGGTCAATTGCGGATCTCAAAGGCATAGACCCACTGATTTGTACTCATCGCATACATCTTGAAGAAAATGCGAAGACATCTAGGCAACCACAAAGACGCCTCAATCCAAATATGAAGGAGGTGGTTAAGGCTGAGGTGTTGAAACTATTGGATGTGGGTATCATTTACCCAATATCCGATAGTTAATGGGTGAGTCCAACTCAAGTGGTGTTTAAGAAATCCGGAATAACCATCAGTAACCAATGCCAACAATCAACTCATACCAACCAGAGTCACTACTGGTTGGAGAATGTGCATTGACTACAGGAAGCTAAACACAGTCACAAGACCACTTCCCCTTACCGTTTGTTGATCAAATTTTAGAAATGTTGGCGGGTCATTCCCATTTTTGCTTCCTTGATTGGTTTTTAGGGTATAACCAAATAGATATCGCCCTAGAGGACCAAGAGAAGACAACATTCACATGTCCATTCGGCACTTTTACCTATTGAAGGATGCCGTTTGGACTATGCAATGCCCCTGCCACTTTTCAGTGTTGTATGTTGAGTATTTTTCTGATATAATGGGGACGATTCTCGAAGTTTTCATGGACAATTTCTCAGTATTTGGTTGTAACTTTGATGGGTGCCTTATGCACTTAAAAACTGTTTTGAAAAGATGTGAAGAAAAGAACTTCGTGTTGAATTGGGAGAAATGTCACTTCATAGTTCAAAAAGGAATCATCCATGGTCACATCAGCTCACAAAATGGAATCGAGGTGGACAAGGCTAAAATCGATTTTATTTCTAACCTTCCACCATCCAAGAGCGTACGAGATGTGCGGTCCTTTTTAGGACATGCTGGATTCTATAGATGGTTCATAAAGGACTTTAGTTCACTCTCTCGTCCTTTATATAACCTCCTTCAAAAGGAAAACTCATTCGAGTGGAATGAAGATTATCAAAATGCCTTTGACAAGCTTAAAGGTATGTTGACATGTGCTCCCATAATGCAGCCACCTGATTGGAGCCTTCCTTTTGAAATTATGTGTGATGTGAGTGACTACGCTATTGAGACTGTGTTAGGCCAGAGAAAAGAGAAAAAACCATGCGTCATCTACTATGCAAGTAGAACCTTAAATTCGGCTCAAGCGAACTACACTTCTACAGAAAAAGAACTTTTAGCCGTAGTTTTTGCTTTAGACAAGTTTCGGTCCTACTTGATCGAATCCAAGATCATCATATTCACCGACCATGCCACGCTTAAGTAACTTCTCTCTAAGAAGGATATTAAGCCGCGCTTGTTAAGATGGATCCTCCTACTCCAAGAACTTGACATAGAAATACGTGATAAGAAAGGAGTGAAAAATGTCATGGCTGACCATCTCTCTAGACTTGTTCTCACCGATTCCCCTGAGATGACCACGATCAATGACATGTTCCCTGATGAACAACTATTTAAAATCTCTTAATTGCCATGATATGCGGACATTGCTAACTATTTTGCTACAGGTACAATTCCAATACACTGGAACAAGAAAGATAAGGATAAGTTCTTCAACGAGGGGAGGAAATTCTTGTGGGACGACCCGTACTTATTCAAGTATTGTCTCGATCAAATTATAAGGAGATGTGTGCCGGATGATGAGCAACATAGTATCATCTCCTTTTATCATTCACAGGCTTGTGGTGGTCACTTTTCGATTAAGAAGACCACAGCTAAAATTCTGCAATGTGAATTTGATTGGCCCACCATGTTCAAGGATACTCATGAGTTTTACAAAACGTGCGAGCCTTGTCAGAAATTAGGAGGAATAACCCGTAGAAATATGATGCCACTCAATCCCATCTTACCAATTGAAGTTTTTTTTATTGTTGGGGCATCGACTTCATGGGTCATTTCCCATCTTCTTTTGGAAACTTATATATTTTGCTTGTCGTCGATTGTTAACGTCAGATTTTGTAACAGGATTCTCCGGTCGTTCACCTTCTTTCCCACGGAGCCTTCCTCCGCCGGACCTGTAAGAAGACAGAAAGCAACTAAGGGTGGCTGGTGTCCAGCCGTTAGCCCTCCGATGCTTAAGTCAAGCAAAGCAAGAAGAATAATAACCAGGCGAAACCAGGCTAGAGATTGAATATTGTGTACCTGTATCTTAACGGGGTCGCCTCTTTATATAGATCTGAAGTGATCCAATCTGTTACGTAAGATATCGAGATCCCACTGATTCCGCGAGATAAGATCCTTATCCTTAGATAGAGAAGAGACCTAATTTGAATCACTTGTCCGACAATTACGTTCCTTGATAGCAATCCCTTGGGATTCAGAACCATTGAAGAAGATAAGCCCAAAATCGGCCTATACGGGCTGCTGGTACTGAGGGCTAAGGGATGTCACCCCAGAAAAAGCTGTTCACATGTTGGAAGATGGTCGCGAGTCCAAGTGGTCGCTCATTCAGATGTAACACCTTTCAACGACTTGTGAGAAGGTCTGCTCGCAGATCAAGAAGGAAATCTTTGCCTTGTTATATCCGACTATCGGCTATGGGAACTCGAGGCCTTGCAAATAGGTGCTCCGTATTTATCCATCCTGCGACTCTCGAATATATGATCTCAAGAGTCGAATGGGCGCCCGCGCTTATCCAATCTGTGACTCTCGAGCATATGATCTCGAGAGTCGAAAGGGCACTCCGCATTTACTCGATCTGCGACTCTCGAGCATATGATCTCGAGAGTCGAATGGGCACTCCGCATTTACTCAATCTGCGACTCTCGAGCATATGATCTCGAGAGTCGAATGACACTCCGCATTTACTCGATCTGCGACTCTCGATCAGATGATCTCAAGAGTCGAATGGGCGTCCGCGTAAAATCTTAGCAGCTAAGTTGATATCCATCATTTTGCTTATAACAGATGCCCCCCAAGTCCTTGCTGCCAAGAATTCTTAAGGGAAGGACTTAGCTTACTGTCATGCGCAGCTGCCTGCTGCCTTTACTGAGAAGCCGTACATGATTGGGCTGGAATTAATGAGCGCCAGCCTTTCCGCAGTCAGAAAATGAAGAGACGCTAACCACGTGTCCGAGTATTTAATGGGCGTGCCTGCTCGAGTGCCGTGCCGAACGAGAGACTGCCACGTTCTACCATATACGGCGGAATGATTGCATATAAATATACGGAGTCCGCCATATCTTCTGATTTTCACAGAAGTTTTAGAATTTTCTTCTGTCCTTCAATCATCTTCCTCTAGAGTTCCCTGGTGTCCTCCTCGGTCTTTTTTGGTGTTCTTTCTTCCTTCTCGTACTTGGTATTTCTTCTTTCTTTTCATGCAATAAATGCCTTCTTGTTTTAATGAGTTGTGCTCAACCCGGGGGGTCGTGACGACCATACCCTCGTGGAGATAGACTGATCTATCGATTGAGAAATGAGTTGTGCTCAATCCGGGGGGTCGTGACGACCATACCCTCGTGGAGATAGACTGATCTATCGATTGAGAAATGAGTTGTGCTCAATCCGAGGGGTCGTGGCGACCATACCCTCGTGGAGATAGACTGATCTATCAATTGAGAAACGAGTTGTGCTCAATCCGGGGTGTCGTGGCGACCATACCCTCGTGGAGATAGACTGATCTATCGATTGAGAAATGAGTTTACCAAGGGTAGAAAAATAGGCTCTCCTGCAACGTTGGTTTCGATCCATAAAATGGAAATGCAACCATCCCAGGTGATTTTAGCCCTACCAAAGGTAGGCAATTGGTCAAGAGATGGTATGCACTCTCTTCAGGGCTATTCAGGTCCAGGTAAATGGAGTAGCGACCAAAATATATCTTCAACTTTATTCATAAAATGTTGTTATGAACTACATCGAATCTAGGGGAAGTATTGTAGCAAACGCTCCACGTGCTAAGGGCGACGCACGGGTTTGCCCTGCATGTCTTCAAGATAATAGGTACCGGGTCGCACAATCTTAATAACCTGATACGGGCCTTCCCAATTTGGATCCAGCGAACGAGCGGGAATTCTGAGTTTTTGCCTCAGGACCAAATCTCCGAGCTGGAATGATCTGGGCTGAACCTTAGCATCTCGATAACGAGCAATACGTTGTTGATACGCGGCCACTCGTACTTGGGAAATATTTCTTCGTTCTTCCAAGAGATCGAGATGAAGTCGGAGGTTTTCCTGATTACCCGCGGGGTCATACTGCTCGGTCCGATATGAGGGCACTTGAATTTCTACTGGTACTACTGCATCGACACCAAATGCTAAAGAGAAAGGGGTCTCACCCGTTAATGTACGAGTTGTAGTCCTATATGCCCATAATACCTCTGGTAGAAGCTCTGGCCATACACCTTTGCATTCGCTTTCATAGTGGGCCAATAATATCCTTGCCTCATCGCCTTATATGCTAGGGATCGCCCCCTGGGGTGGTTACCACATGCCTCCTGGTGTACTTCGTTTAGAACACGAAGTGCTTCTTCTGGATGAAGACACCTTAAATAAGGCAAGGAAAAGCTTTTGCGTAACAATATTCCGTCTTGCAAGGTATACCTAGCAGCTCGAAGATGAATTTGTCTTGCGGCTTTCTTGTCCTCTGGTAGGTATCCATCTCTGAGATAAAGGATGATGGGATCCATCCAGCATGGAGATGATTGTACCGATATTACTTGCTCAAGAGTCGCTTGGTCGATACCCAGGTTCTGACGATGCTCGATGGGGATTGAATGTGATAACTCAGATTCTGGTGCAGAGGCGAGCTTTGCCAGGGAATCGGCAAGTTGGTTCTTCTCGCGAGGAATATGAACTACTTCATAAGTCTTCAGTTTTGCTAGCAGGATGAGGACACGAGACTTATATAAGGCCATCCTTTCTTCTTTGGCCTCGAATTCACCAAGAACTTGGTTGACAATGAGCTGGGAGTCGCTATGAATTAACAGATTCTGAATTGCAAGGACAATGGCCAGTTTGAGGCCAACGGTCAGGGCCTCATATTCTGCTTCATTATTTGAGATGCGAGAGTCGAAACGCAGAGCATATTGGAAATGCGACCCGTCGGGAGCCACTAAAATCAGGCCCGCTCCACTGCCAGTGGCCCGCGATGACCCGTCCACGAAGAGTGACCAAAGAAGCTGGTCGCTGGTCATGGTATTATCATCGGAAGAGTATGTGAATTCGGCGATAAAGTCAGCCACGGCCTGGCCCTTGACTGCGGCCCTAGGACAGAATGAGATATCGTGCTTGCTGATCTCGACCGCCCATTTAGTTAAGCGTCCGGAAGCGTCAGGTTTTTGAAGGACTTGCCGTAGTGGATGATTCGTTGGTACTAGAATAGCGTGGGCTTGAAAGTATGGTCGCAGTTTTCGAGCTGCCGTGACCAAGGCTAGGGCCAGCTTTTCCATATCAGAATACCTAGTTTCTTTTGCTCGACTGATATAATAAACGGGCCTTTGCACCTCGGAATCTTCTCTTATCAAAGCGGCGCTGACGGCCGTAGTGGACACGGAGAGATAAAGAATGAGTTGCTCATGTGCTACAGGTTTAGATAAAATGGGGGGTGTGCTCATGTATAGCTTCAATTGTTGAAAGGCTTCTTCACACTGTGGTGTCCATTTCCAATTAGACTTGGCCGTTGCACGAAGGAGTTTGAAGAATGGTAAGCAGTTGTCAGATGCTCGCGAGATGAATCTATTCAACGATGCAATGCGACCAGCTAGACACTGGACGTCCTTCAGAGTAGTGGGGGATTTCATCTCTACTAATGCTTTTATCTTTTCGAGATTTTCCTCAATTCCTCGCTGACTGACCATGAATCCGAGGAACTTTCTAACAGATACCCCGAATGCACACTTTTCTGGATTCAACTTCATCTGATATTTCCTCATCAGATCGAATGCTTCTCGAAGATCAGGGAGATGATCATCTTCCACAATGCTTTTCACGAGCATGTCATCGACGTAAACTTCCATATTTCTGCCTATTTGGGCAGCGAATATTTTGTTGACGAGACGTTGATAAGTGGCCCCTGCATTTTTAAGACCGAACGGCATTACCTGGTAGCAATATAATCCCCGATCTGTGATGAAGGCAGTATGCTGGCTATCAGGTGGATGCATCATGATCTGGTTGTAACCAGAATAAGCATCCATAAAACTGAGCAGAGCGTGTCCAGCTGTTGAATTGACCAACTGGTCAATCCGCGGTGTCGGGAAGCTATCTTTGGGACATGCTTTGTTCAAATCTGAATAGTTGACGCACATTCTCCATTTGCCATTAGCTTTCCGGACGAGAACTACGTTCGCGACCCACACTGGGTAGTCAACTTCTTTTATGAAATTGACCGTAAGTAGCTTCTCGACTTCAGCTTTGATCACCATTTGCCTTTCTGCAGTGAAGGCACGTCGACGCTGGTGTACGGGTTTATGCTTCGGGTCGATATTGAGACGATGTGCGATGACATTGGGGTCGATACCTGGCATATCTTTATGAGACCAAGCGAACACGTCCTGGTATTCGGTAAGAAAATGAACCAAATCTTCACGATGGACACTGGTTAAAGAGGATCCAATGTATACGACCCTGGATGGGTCATCTTTGGTTAAATGAATCGCCACTGTTTCTTCCCCAGGAGTTCCTGATTGGAGAGCGTTTTCTCTCGGATCCAACGAGGTGTTGGTGGAAAAGTTGGGTGAATCTTGCACTATCTCCATAACGGGTGTCGCTTGAGCTTTCTCTCAATCCTGTAGGGCTATCTGGTAGCAAGACCGAGCCTCCTTTTGACTTCCTCGTACGACCCCAATACCATTTGGGGTAGGAAATTTTACACACAGATATGAAGGGTGTAAGGCTGCCCCAACCTTTTTAAGAGGTGGCCGCCCCAAAATGGCGTTATACGCTGATTTTCGATCCACCACGAGGAAATTTACGAAGACGGTAGTCTTCGTTGGATTTTCTCCAAAAGTAACTGGGAGATTAATGCTTCCTTCAGGTGTTACCACCTCGCCTCCGAAGCCGATGAGGGGGGTAAAAAATGGCTTGAGTAGGCTTCTGGCAAGTTCCATTTTGTTGAAAGCCTCCAAGTATAGAATATCGGCTGAGTTACCCGTATCCACCATAATTCGATGAGTCAGATAATTTGATACCTTTAATGCGACTACGATGGAGTCTTCGTGAGGGAAGTGAATTCCCGCTGCATCTTCGAGGGTGAAGGAAATTGGAGGATGGCTGGCTTTTGACAAGCTGGGTGTCTATTCCAGCCAATAGATATGTTGGGTTCTTTAGACGCCTTCCGAGTGTATGCTTTCCTTGAAGCTTGAGAGTCGCCCCCGCAAGCTGGTCCTTCGACGATGGTGCAGATTTCTCCAGTAGGCTCAGCGTCCTCTTAGTCAGTTTGATGATGAGGCGGTTCCTTTTGGCGAGATGAGGCCTTCGCCCTTTCAGGTGATCGATTTTTACGAGCGACATAATCCTGGAGATGGCCTTTTCGAATAAGGGCTTCAATATGATCTCGTAGAGAAATGCAGTCTTGGGTTCTATGCCCGTGATCTTTGTGGAAGTAACAGAACTTGCTCTTATCTCTCTTCTCGGGATCGGATTTGATCTTTACAGGCCACTTTACATATGGCTTGTGTTTGATCTCCATTAAAACCTTTTCATGAGACCGATTGAGAGGAGTGTAGTTATGATATTTACCAGAATAAGGCTTCTTGAGAGAACGATCGCGCTGATCACGACGATATTTTTTATCTGCAGAAGAGGTTCCCTCTGGCTTGCGTTTTTTACCCTGGGCTCCATGGCGTGTCAATGCAACTTCTTCTGCATTGATATATTTCTGAGCTTTGGCTTGGAATTCTGCCATAGTTTTCGGTGGGCTCTTATCTAAGGCAAACCTGAATTTCTCGCTCGTTATTCCGGCTATGAGGGCTGTGAGACCTTTTTCTTCAGTATAGCCTTCAGTTTGAACGGCTTTGGCAGTGAACCGTACTGTGAACTCCTTTATTGTCTCCCCATGCTGCTGCCTCAGATCCATCAGATGGGAGGCTGGCTTCTTAATGCGAATGCTTCCCATGAATTGAGAAAGGAATATCTCTGATAACTGTGAAAAGGAGCTGATGGAACGAGGCTTTAGTCCCCGGAACCATGTACGAGCAGCATCCTTTAAAGTTAAGGAAAAAGCCCTACACATGATTTCTGAGCCATGTCCCTCCAACTCCATAAGAGACCTATATGTTTCTAGGTGTTCAAGAGGGTCGCCAATACTTGTGTACGGGGTGATAACAGGCGTTTGATACTTTCTAGGTAACGGTGCTTCCATAACTTCGCTGGTGAAGGGGGACTCGGATTGATGTATCGCTGCCATGACGGCAGATGGTCGATTCGTCTGATATCGTTGTTCCATGACGTCAAAACGATCATGGATTCTTTTGAGATCTCCTTCCCATGGTAAGGTATAGCCTGATGTTTCGACGGTGGAGCCCTGAGGTTGAGGTTGTCGAGACGTACTAGAATGTATAGAATGTGGAAACGGCACAGGGTGATGGTTGCCGAGTGGTGTTCGGTTTGATGGTGGATGGTGTGGTGGGACTTGTGGTTCGTTCATAGAATGTCTGGAAGCCACTGGTATGGGTTGGGGTGGTAACCCTTCGGAGGGTTGTCTCTGTGGTTCGGGGAAATGCTGATCAAGCCGATTCGACAGGGCCTGAACTCCGGCATTTAGAGTTAGAAGAGTATTTCCGAGGAAGCGCAGGACATCGTCTTGATTTCCAGAAGCCTCCAATAATGGGTTTGCTGATGGCATATTTGGGGCTCCTTGAGGGATACTCGTCGAAGTGGGTGGAAGAACAGGTATGGATTCCGTCTCATCGGGCGGAGGTGGTGCCTGCCTTGAAGTCGAAGGATGAACAACCTTTTTAGGAGGCATCGCAGAAGGATTTCGATCGGTGGTTAGAACGATTGATTTTGACGATCAAGTCGATCCCACAGATGGCGCCAAACTGTTAACGTCAGATTTTGTAACAGGATTCTCCGGTCATTCACCTTCTTTTCCACGGAGCCTTCCTCCGCCGGACCTGTAAGAAGACAGAAAGCAACTAAGGGTGGCTGGTGTCCAGCCGTTAGCCCTCCGATGCTTAAGTCAAGCAAAGCAAGAAGAATAATAACCAGGCGAAACCAGGCTAGAGATTGAATATTGTGTACCTGTATCTTAACGGGGTCGCCTCTTTATATAGATCTGAAGTGATCCAATCTGTTACGTAAGATATCGAGATCCCACTGATTCCGCAAGATAAGATCCTTATCCTTAGATAGAGAAGAGACCTAATTTGAATGACTTGTCCGACAATTACATTCCTTGATAGCAATCCCTTGGGATTCGGAACCATTGAAGAAGATAAGCCCAAAATCGGCCTATACGGGCTGCTGGTACTGAGGGCTAAGGGATGTCACCTCAGAAAAAGCTGTTCACATGTTGGAAGATGGTCGCGAGTCCAAGTGGTAGCTCATTCAGATGTAACACCTTTCAACGACTTGTGAGAAGGTCCGCTCGCAGATTAAGAAGGAAATCTTTGCCTTGCTATATCCGACTATCAGCTATGGGAACTCGAGGCCTTGCGAATAGGTGCTCCGTATTTATCCATCCTGCGACTCTCGAATATATGATCTCGAGAGTCGAATAGGCGCCCGCGCTTATCCAATCTGCGACTCTCGAGCATATGATCTCGAGAGTCGAAAGGGCACTCCGCATTTACTCGATCTGCGACTCTCGAGCATATGATCTCGAGAGTCGAATGGGCACTCCGCATTTACTCGATCTGCGACTCTCGAGCATATGATCTCGAGAGTCGAATGGCACTCCGTATTTACTCGATCTGCGACTCTCGATCAGATGATCTCGAGAGTCGAATGGGCGTCAGCATAAAATCTTAGCAGCTAAGTTGATCTCCATCATTTTTCTTATAACATCGATTATGTTTCAAAATGGGTCGAGGCGATGACATGCCGGAACAATGACCATAAAACGGTCATTCGTTTCTTAAAAGAAAACATTCTTTCCTGGTTTGGGACACTTTGATTCATTATAAGCGATGGAGGGTCTCACTTTTGTAACTGCCCATTTGAAGCCTTAATGAAGAAATATGGTGTAAACCGCAAAGTAAGCACCCCATATCACCCACAAACAAGTGGACAAGCCAAGATATCCAACAGGGAGATTAAACATATTTTGGAGAAAACAGTGAACCCCAATCGCAAAGAATGGTCGCTTCAACTTACCGATGCGCTCTGGGCTTACCGTACGGCTTTCAAGACCCCCATTGGAATGTCCCCCTATAGACTTGTCTACAGGAAAGCTTGTCACTTGCCTGTGGAGTTGGAACATAGGGCATGTTAGGCAATAAAGAAGATGAATTTTGATTCTGACAAAGCAAGCTCGTTGCGCAAGCTTCAATTGAATAAACTTGCGGAACTCCGGAACGAAGCATATGAGAACGCGAGAATTTACAAGGACAAGACAAAGGTGTTCTATGATAAGAACATCCTTCGTAAGAATTTCATGATTAATTAAAAGGTCCTTATATACAATTCTCGGTTACATTTATTTTTGGGAAAATTGAGGTCTCGATGGACCGGTCCCTTCATTGTGAAAATTGTTTATCTACTGTCGAGTTGTTGAATCCACGGAACAGTAACATTTGAAAGTAAATGGTCAGCGATTAAAACCGTTCTTTGAAAATTTTCCTTCAGAAGGTATGTCCATTGTTAGTGCACTTTTCCGTGGCATACTGTGCACCTTGTTTGTCAATCACTTACGTCAGTGAGTCTACTGTCGGTTGAACCCAATGAAGATGAAGACTGAAGACTCAAGATAGACCGGCTGCATCAAGGAAGAAGATTCAGGTAAAAGTGATGCCTTGGTGCCTTAGCCTTGACCAAAACCCAACCCCGTTACCTCTTTGAAGACCTTGACCATCTTTGGAAACCCCTTAGTCATCTTAGAGTGGCCCTAGGTGTCCCTGAACATCACCCAAATCATGGCCAATGCTTGAGGGTTGAAGAACGATCGGGTCAGCAAACTGCTGAGCTGAACCAGGCTGGTCCGACTGGTCGGCCAGACCCCACAGCAACTTGCTGTGTTGAAAGCAGCTGAGCAGCCGACCGGTCAAGACCGGTCTGCCAGATTGTCCAGTGGCCTTGCTACATGTTGAAATGGCCAACCGACGGGTCAAGATCGGTCGGCCTTCACAACGTGAAGTGGTTCAGCAAGCACTGCCGACCGGTCTTGACCGGTCGGCTTGGAGATCTCGAACGTCCAGCAAGAAGTGCCGACTGGTCTTGACCGGTCGGCCTGGATCATCAAGCCTGTCCAGCAAGGTAAGTCGACCGGTCTTGACCGGTCGGCCTGTGTAGTTGGCCTGTGTTGTTGTATGCCTTCAGCAAGGGGATCCGATCGGTCGGGACCGGTCGGGACAGGTCGGCCAGAGCCGTTTTCTGCCTGTTTTATGACCGTTGGAGCTCTCCTTCCTTACATATAGAGCTCGGTTTTTGGGGCATGGGAGGAGGGATTTTTGAGGAGTGAAGCCACCATTGTTGGAGACCATTTGAGGCTCATTCCCAACCTATGCAAGGCATTTTCCTTGTGCTTTAACACAAGATTAGAGCACTCCAAGCTCATGAAGAAGATGACCTTCATCCCCTCTTGATCTCTAGAGTTTGGAAGCTTCTTGATTGGCAAATCCTTGTCCAAAACTCTAAGATGAGATCGTTGTAGGAAAGAGACTCTAGACAACCCATTCCCATTAGTTGTAGAGTTCTCAAACCTATCCTCCTAGCACCTTGGGCATCTCAAAGGCATCGCATGTAAGGTGTTTGATCAAGTGTGGCTGAGGCATTGGCGACGCAACTGCAACACGATCGTGGGAGCAAGGGAAGCTGATTGAAGCACGGGAGAGTGGAGATCAAGCAACCCAATCCGGCGCTAAACAAGGGGCTCATCCGACAAGTAGGTTGTCTTATTTGAGAGTCCATTTAAGAGTTTGTTTGTCAAACTTGACCTAGGGACGTCAACCGTTCCTTGGCCCGTTAGCTGGGCCTAAACTAAGTCTCCAAGGGGGAGCCTCCGACACGGGAGTAAACGTGCGTTAGGTTGAGAGTTAGCCTATGTCAATCTCTAAGATACTAGTTTTATATGTGAATTCCCCTATTCTAATGATTGATAAAAATTCTAAACACTTTTACACCTAGTTCACATTACACAATTCTCATACTTTGAAAGGATTATGTAGAGTTATGGATTGGCTAGGTTTGTATTTGAGGTGTTGAGGAACCAAGCCGGGGTATTTTGTCCATCCTTGTCCATGGGAAAGTAACGAAAGATATGGATTTTTAAAAATCCTATCTAATGTATATGAAAAGGAATGGAAGGATGAAAACATGAGAATGATTGAAAATATGGTGGAAAATTCCGAAGAGGGTTGCCTATTACCAACCAGGGGATGGTTTACCTATAACCAAAGCCAAAAATGGAAGGTTGTGTGAAATCCGTAGGAAGGACAGTAAGGCAAATTCATTTTAAAGGCTTGTTGATTTATACACTGTTAAATCCATACCTTAGCTAACTCATGAAGAAGGTAACCCCGGAAATTCATGAGATGAGCATTCACTGAGCACACTAGGTTAAATTGTTTGGACTCTTCTATTTATCAATCAATCAGCGAGAATTTCATATGAGTACTTGGTATGTTTTGAAAAGTTCAAGGTTTCAACTTCTATCACTAGGCATTTCAGAATTTTTGCACTTGCATGTCTTAGATTGTATGGAACCATAATTTCTGAAGGAGAGTTGGGTTTTGAAGAATGGAATGTGTTTCATGCATGTTTTGCTGGGGACTAGCAAAATGCTGGTTGGGGGGTGTGTTAAGCTCTTAAATGTGCATATTCTAAACCCATTTCATTACTAACTATGCTTGAAATACATGATTAAAGACCCAACTAATGCATGGTTTTGTGGTTGTAGGAATGAGAGAGAGAATTCATCAATTGAGGGTTTAGAGACACTGTTTGCACGCCTTGAAGATCAAAGGAATGAAGGACCAAAGGTGGAGCAAAAGTGCATTGAAGATGAAGGAGGAGAAGCTGAGAATTCAGCCAATTTCATGCCAAACCCTCCAGAAACGAGAAATTTGCTGAACAGGTTTTAGGAGGGCAGGCCCCTTGACCGACCGGCCGGACAGACTGGCCGGCCGGCTGAAGGGTAGTCTATGCATTTTAACATCCAGCGATTTCAGCAGTTTGAAGCAGTTTCTCCGGCCGACTGATTGATGGATCGGACTGTGTAAAAAAGACTCCAATGAAAATTGCATTTGCAGGTACTTTGTCTGACCGACCGGTCAGCACTTAGGAACATCTGGAACTCCAAAAATCTCTGCGCAAAACACTAATTTTACGGGGTTTCTCGAAGTTTCTTTGCATCTGAGGCCCTAAACCTATAAAAGGACTCCTCTAACTCGTTCCTAGGGCATCCTAGAGAGATTTACCACGGTGGAAGGCGGCGGAAGTCGGATCCGGAGTTCTACAACTCCTCCTAGTTTGTTCTTCTAGTTTTTTTTTTTAATGTTTTTCTTAGTTGCTTTCATATTTCCTTGTATCATGAACGACTAAACCTCTTAGCTAGGGCTAAGAGGTGAAGCTTGTAGTGAATCTAAGATGTTTTAATTCAGTTGGTTTGGTTTCAAGTTGGATTATTAGTGAGGAACAATATGAAATTACGTCGGGTAGTCTAACACGACACCCTATACATACGCATGCGTAAGCTTAAGGAGCAACTAGAATTATGTCTAAGTCTTGTGTGTGTGTGTGTGTGTGGGGGGTTAGGACCTTTTTAAAATCTTTTTGCCTACTTAACAATTTTAACAAATTAAACTAAGTAAGCGATTAACACTTCGGCTTCCAAGCCTAAGTGAGTCCAATCAAAAGACTAGGAAATGATAAATGCAATTAACAACCTAGTCTAAGAAACACATGTAGACCATAGAGGATGGATCAATAAGAACTCAAGTCTACATGAGGAGTGAAAGTACATCTTGTGAGTGTGGATGTGCCTCTCAAGTGCCTAGCAGATGTGCCTCTCAAGTGCCTAGCATACATTCCTAACTAAGCATTCATAATTAACCAATTAAACACAATGCATAATGAGAAATGTGTTCAAGAACAATCACAAACACAAGCATGTATAGTGGTTTGACTACTTGTCTACTTCACTCCTGGTTTAAGTACTCAACCCCTTTGAGCACACCTGCATTCATTGGGGAGTTTAAATCAGGTTCCTCCCAACTAAGGTGTTTTAAATCGGATCTACCCTACCGAGGAGTTTACAGGTTCCTCCCAACCTACACGTTCTAACCTGTGTTGGTGGCTCCCTTTGGAGACTTGTTTAGGCCCGCCAAACGTGCAAAGGAACAGCAAACGTCCCTGAATTTAGGCTCGGCAAACGAGCTAAAGAGTGCTAAACAACCCCTAGTCTTTAGGCGACAAACATGCCAAGGAACGGCTAACGTCTCTAAACTTTAGGCCGACAAACAGGCCAAGGATCGGCAAACGACTCTAGCTCGAGTTTGTCAAACAAACTCTACACTCAACTCCCACAGGGAATTGAGTGGATGGACTCCAAACAAAGACAACCTTACTTGTCGGATTGAGCCCCTTTGTAGCGCCGCTTTGGGTTGCTTCTTCTTGCTCTCCCGTGCTTGAATCAGCTCCCCTTGTGCTCCCCCGATCTTTGATGTCGGTGCTTTTCCAAGGCTTCAGTTCCAAGATCAGCTACCTTGCATGTGATGCTCCATTGGAGATGCCCAAGGTGTTAAGGAATGGTGAAATCTCTACAAATGGTAGGAAATGGGTTTTCTAAAGGAATACACCTATTTGGACTCCTATGTGGTATTTATACGAGGGATTTAACTATGATCAAGGTGTCTAAAACCCTAGGAATCAAGAGGGAACAAGTCCATTCTCATTATGCCATTGAATGGCCCAAGCTTGTGATGAAAACACAAGGAGAATGACTTACTATGGGTTTGGGATAGAGCCTCCGATGGTCTTTAGCAATGATGGCTTCTATCTCCTCAAAATTCCCTCCCTTAACCCTAAAATCGAATCCCCCGCTTTTATAAAGTTTCTCCCAATGGTCAAATAATGGGCATATTCGTGCAGGGTCGAGCGCCCGATCAACTTTGGTCGGGCGCCCGGAATCCGGTTCAATTTAAAATTTTAAACTCTGGACATATAAAGAGTTGGTCGGGCGCTCGGTCAAGGTGTGGTCGGGCGCCTAATGACTATACTTTTCATTGGTCAGGTGCCCGATGGTCACTTTAGTGGGGCGTCCGGAATTCAATCCAGAATTGGGTCTATGTTGCTAAACATGTTTTGCATTGGTCGGGCGCCTGGTGGACACTGGGTCGGGCTCCCGATGACCATCTAGATATATGGCCAACTCTCTGGACGGATTCCTCTATAGGTCGGGTGCCCGGTGGACACTGGGTCGAGCGCCTGGCCATGCATGATTTTCTGCTTTTTTGTAGTAGATCATGCAACCTCTTGACCGTTCTTTTGGTGGTCTTTTGGGACACCTAAGGCCAATCTAAGATGACAAATGGTATGCCTATTAATCATGGTCATCTAGAGGTTTATGGTTTTGGGTAGGTATAAGGTTAAGGCTCACCAAGGCATCACTTTCACATCTTTCTTCTTTCTTGATGCAGCTAGTCCGTCTTGAGTCTTTAGTCTTTGTCTTTATTAAGCTCAACCGACACTAGACTCACTGACCTAAGTAATTGACAAACAAGGTGCACTAGTATGCCACAGAAAAGTGCACTAATAAAATGGTTTGAACTTTGAATAAAGTTCTGAGTATTATTTCTTAGTCTTATGATGGCTCATGGATGTTTAGAAGAATTGCTTGATTTCTTAATTATTTTGAATGGTTCTAGACTTGTACACTCCGAGGAATCGGATTCAATATGCTCTAGACCTTGAATTTTCATGTGGGAATTTCTACTCAAGGTTCTACTTTTCTGAAATTCTGTTTATGTTTGATTGTGTATGTGATTTGAATGAAGTTCGAATCATGATCTAGTTATTCTTTGTGACAGAGTTTAATGATGATTGTGATTGTGATCTTAGCCTATTGGAACTAGGATTGACCTATGCAATTGAGTGTGCTCAAGTCCTAACTTGAATTGAGGGAATCATGCACATGAATCACAGAAATGACAGATTGTTTGTTATAACCGCTCTATCACCCGGCTAGATAAGATTTGATTTCGATTCTAGTTGAGTAATTACGAAACCACAATGAATTTAGCATCAAGGATTGCTACAAGTGGATCCTTGAACCCCTAGTGCTCTTTTATCATTGATTACATTTAGTTTTAGTTCAAAATATCTATCTACATTCAATTCCAAAATCCTGTTTATTTAGTTCTCAACTAAAAATTATTGGAAGTGTTTTGTGGGTTCCTACACAAGTTCATGTGGATCGACCTCGGTCTTACCGAGATTATTACTACATCGCAACCCTACACTTCGGGAAGCGAACAAGAGCCTACCACACTTTGTGCACAAGGATGTACATCATAATCAAGAGATGGTGGAAGAATTAGGCCATTTGTCCATAAAGGCCCAAATAAGAAATCTAGCCCACTTGAGATCCAAGTGAAGAATGGGCTAGTCACTTTTGTCCATATACATGTGAAGAAAGAAGAGGCCATCCAAAGTGAGCATTGTGAGCCCAGAACTTGAGGTGGCCCCTACCAATCTCATGGGCCTAAACCTTGAAAAGAAGATGAAAAAGAAGAGAAAGCATTTAATGAAAGCATGAAAAGAAGAGGGTAAGAGAGAGCCCAAAATGAAGTATTGGGCCCATTAACTACACCAAGGTCCATGACTTCACTTTGAGCCCATTTAATACACATATAAAGCCCAACTCTCATGAAAGAAAATATGAAATTTTACCATGCACACTTGATGGACATGGCAAAATTACCTTTTACATGCACATGGAGGGAGTATGAAAGAGAAAAAGAATGAAGTGAAGCTTGAAATGTCCCTCTCCATGCACCACCTGGAGTATAGTTTGAAAAGTGGAAAAGACCAAAAGCTTGGGCCCACCTTAATTCTCTTGAAGTGCCTACATGAAGAAAAGAAAAAGAGCATGAGAAGAGAAGAATGGAAAGGGAAACAAAGAAATAAAAGAAAGGAGTGGTCCATACCTTCACCACTCACCAAAGGGGGACCACCTTGCTGTCCTAAACTCCACCAAAGCCTCACCACTTGAAAGAGCAAGAGTGCCACCAAAAGGAAGGAAAACTTGAAGAAAGAGAGAAAGTGATAAAGAGAAGAGAGAGATTGCACGCTCGAAGTGTAAGAGGTGCCCCCATGTTATATAGAAAAGGAGAGGGCACCCCATTACCCAGTCCACTAGAAAAATCAGTGGACAGAGAAGGCTTGGGTGGCACCCAGAGGGCTAGCTGTCCTCCCATCAAGGTGAAACGACCCCCTGTTGTGCTCTTAATTGTGCATATTCTAACCCCAATTCATCACTCATTATGCATGATATACATGTTTAAAGGACCAACTTAATACATGATTTGTGATTGTAGGAACAAGATGGAGAGTTCACCATTTCAAAGCTAATTGAGGCTCCTTACAAGCATTGAAGACCATAGGATGAAGGTTGAAGAAGGACCAAAGAGAAGAAAGCAAGGAAAGAAGAAATAAAGAAGAAAGAGAGCCAGACCGGTCGGCTACCGATCAGCCAAGCAAGCCCGACCGGTCAAGACCGGTCGGCCACCCGTTTACATTCCAAAACAGAAGGACTGCTCAGCCTGACCGGTCATGACCGGTCGGGCATAGTTGCTGACTAGTCAGGGAGACACTCCGACCGGTCATGACCGGTCGGCCATTGCTGCTCGACAAGAGCCAAGCCAGTCCGACCGGTCATGACCGGTCGACCAGTGTAAACATTCAAATTTCTAAATCGGGACTCCGGATTTTACTGCGCAATTGCGTAAGTTTACGCAATTTCTGGAACTTTCTTGCGTATTGGACTCCTCCAAGCTATAAAAGGGTGTCTTCTCTTTATACGAAAGGAGGCTAGGACGTGGGGATTGCTCAGGAGACGGATTCTACTTCGGATTTCTAGTTTTCTTCCTATTTTAGTAGTTTTTCATGTTTTTAGAGGCTTCTAGTTCAAGGATGTTAGAGATGAACTAAAACCTCTTAGCTAGGGCTAAGAGGTGAAGCTTTTGATTCGTTTTTGATGGATTAACACAACCTAGGTTTCCTTTTATGCTTTAATTGATGAATTTTAGTTCTATATGAGTTTGAATCAAGTACTATGATTGGTTTTTACTTTGATCTCTTGATGACTCCGGGCTCATGTGATTCTTAGTGATCCTAACTTAGTATCTTAGCTTTTGAGTATTGTTTATGCTTGTGTAATGCATTGATCTACCATCGACTCCGGGCATGGTAGACGCTTTGATTGCCTTGTATGCAATGGCCTGATTTTCATGTGGGAACTCATGCAACTAAAATTCTTATCTTTTGTATGATCTGGAATAATTGTTTATTAATTGATTTTAATTTAATTAGAGTTCAAATCATGAGTTGTAATCAGGTCTAGTGACAGGACTTGGTGAAAGCTATGGTTATGAATCTCAACTAGATTGGAAAGAGGCTTGGCCTATACAATTGAGTGTGCCCAAGGCCTGAGCATGGTTGTGGGAATCAAATCAGTTAATAAGCACTTTTTTTAGATAATTGTGATTGAACCGCTCTATATTCCAATCGGATAGAGAAAGGAATTTGATTCTGATTGAGTTAGGAGAGACCTAGTTGTGTTGATGCATTGAAACTTATCAAAAGTGGATCCTTGGCGCTCTAGTACCTTTTTTAGATTGAAATTACCTTAACCATTCACTGTTAAACCCAAATCATTATTTTTCAGTTTTAGCTCTTAATGGGATCTTAATTACTAGTTGTTTTAGACAAATTCTGAAGATACCCATACATAAATCTCTTTGGGAATGATACTCGGTCTTTCCGAATTATTACTACTTCGCAACCCTACACTTGGGGAGGCGAACAAGTTTTTGGCGCCGTTGCCGGGGATTTCTATGCGGTATTTTTAGAATTTCTGAAATAACTTTTAGTTGAGATTGTTTTAAGATAGATTTAGGATTTGTTTTGCTTTTTAGAGTAGGTTTTCTTCTAATTACTAACTTAGTTTGTTTTGATTTTTGCAGGATTCTAACATAGGTCTAATCCAGGGATTTTTAGGAAGTTGAAGAAGAAGAAGGCATCTAAAGTCACAAATCAGGTTTTATCGTTCTAACCTTACTCTTCTTCTTCTCCTACTCATTCCTATCATATTCATCTCTTGTAGAGTGGGTGGAGACTCCTTTTGGATCTCTGAAAGGTAGGCCTTGTGCCACCTGGATTCCTATTGGTCGGCTCTGCCGCCTTGGATCACCTTATGTTCAGAGATTTCTCTTCTCAACCTATTCCTCTTTCTTCTTTTTCTGTACTTTCTCTCAAAAGACTCAAAGAGTGGGTGGGGAGTTCTTTGAACCCCTATTGACCAGGAGAAATTGGTCTCTATCCTTGCTTCTGGCTTAGCCATTGCAAGACACCCTGTGTTTAAGTTTTAGAGAGGAGTAAACGAAGGAAGGGAGAATTCTTTTTCCTTTTCACTCATTTTTTTTGCATGCCACATTGGGCTAGGACTTATAATAACCGACTTGTAAGGGACGGAGTAATTGTTGAAGGGATTGATAGAGAGCCTCGTGCTAGGAAACGTCAAAGTTTTCCTGAAATTACTAGAGAGATGGCTGAAAATCAACCAAATCAAAGGGTTAATCAAAATCCAGCCCCAAACCTTACTGAATTGGATGAGAATGAAGTGGGGGATGTACCTCAACCTAGAACTTTACGTGACTATTTACAACCAGTTAGGACAAGTACTCCCTCTTGCATAATTTTCCCTCACAATGTAGGAAATATTGATTTTAAACCGGGGTTGATCCAACTTCTTCCTAGATTCCATGGACTCGACTCTGAGAGCGCTTATTTACATATAAAGGAGTTCGAAGAGGTTATAGCCACAATAAATTATGACAATGTGACCAAGGATACAATAAAACTCAAATTGTTCCCTTTTTCCTTGAAAGAGAAGGCCAAATCATGGCTACACTCCTTAAGGCCGAGGTCTATTGGGACATGGGCTGAGATGACTAGGGAGTTTCTTAAAAAATTCTTCCCTACTCATCGAACCAATGCACTACGAAGGGCCATAATGAACTTCTCCCAAAAAGAAGAAGAAACCTTTTTCCAATGTTGGGAAAGGTATAATGAGCTATTAAACGCATGCCCACATCATGGCTATGAACGGTGGAGGTTGATTAGTTTCTTCTATGATGGATTGAACTCAACCATGCGCCAATTTGTGGAGATGATGTGCAATGGGGAGTTCATGAACAAGGAAACGGAGGAAGCTTGGGATTATTTTGACATGTTGGCTGAAAATACACAATCATGGGATACATCTAAGCCAACAAGTTCAAAACAACCCCAAACCAAGGAAAAGGGAGAAATTTATGTTTTAGATGGGCAAGACGATCTAGGTTCTAGAGTGGCTAAACTCACACGAAAGATCGAGGAGATGGAACTAAAGAAAGTGGATACAACCCAACAAAAGGGGGCTGTTGAAACTATTTGTGGTATTTGTGCTTCTAATGTGCATCAAACGCCGGATTGTCCAACAATCTATGCATTTCGAGAACTTTTATTTGAACAATCAAATGCCTTGAATAGTTATCAACGACCTTTTAGTACTCCAAATTCAAACACGAACAATTCTAGTTGGAGAAACAACCCAAACTTCAATTGGGCGAATGGAAACACGGCTAATCAAAGTAATCCTCAAAGGGGGCCCCCAATGCAAATGGCCCCACCTCAAATGCCTATAGAGGATACTTTGAAAGCATTCATGGAAGGACAAGCTCAAATTAATCAATCCAACCATACGATAATGCTTGAGCTTAAAAGTTCGGTGGAGGAAATCAAGGCTCGCTTAAACGCAAGGGAAGGGATGCTTCCAGCCCAACCCGTACCAAATCCAAAACAACAATGCGAAATAAGCGTGCCTAGTTCTTCTAACCAACATATGGAACATGCTAAGGCCATCACCACTCTTAGAAGTGGGAAAATTATTGAAAAATCTGATCCGGTGAAGGTTTCAAAGCCTAATGATCCGGTATCTTCTAAAGAGGATGATGGACCTAGCATCACCATGAATGAAAAAGAGCCATTAAAAGAATATAGGTCCGTTGCTCCATTCCCCCAACGCTTGATTCCAGCCAAACCTCAAGATAAATATCAGGAATTTTTGGAGGTTTTCAAGCTTGGGATTATTTTGACATGTTGGCTGAAAATACACAATCATGGGATACATCTAAGCCAACAAGTTCAAAACAACCCCAAACCAAGGAAAAGGGAGAAATTTATGTTTTAGATGGGCAAGACGATCTAGGTTCTAGAGTGGCTAAACTCACACGAAAGATCGAGGAGATGGAACTAAAGAAAGTGGATACAACCCAACAAAAGGGGGCTGTTGAAACTATTTGTGGTATTTGTGCTTCTAATGTGCATCAAACGCCGGATTGTCCAACAATCTATGCATTTCGAGAACTTTTATTTGAACAATCAAATGCCTTGAATAGTTATCAACGACCTTTTAGTACTCCAAATTCAAACACGAACAATTCTAGTTGGAGAAACAACCCAAACTTCAATTGGGCGAATGGAAACACGGCTAATCAAAGTAATCCTCAAAGGGGGCCCCCAATGCAAATGGCCCCACCTCAAATGCCTATATAGGATACTTTGAAAGCATTCATGGAAGGACAAGCTCAAATTAATCAATCCAACCATACGATAATGCTTGAGCTTAAAAGTTCGGTGGAGGAAATCAAGGCTCGCTTAAACGCAAGGGAAGGGATGCTTCCAGCCCAACCCGTACCAAATCCAAAACAACAATGCGAAATAAGCGTGCCTAGTTCTTCTAACCAACATATGGAACATGCTAAGGCCATCACCACTCTTAGAAGTGGGAAAATTATTGAAAAATCTGATCCGGTGAAGGTTTCAAAGCCTAATGATCCGGTATCTTCTAAAGAGGATGATGGACCTAGCATCACCATGAATGAAAAAGAGCCATTAAAAGAATATAGGTCCGTTGCTCCATTCCCCCAACGCTTGATTCCAGCCAAACCTCAAGATAAATATCAAGAATTTTTGGAGGTTTTCAAGCAAGTGAAAATCAACATCCCATTGTTGGATGCCATTAAACAAATACCGTCATATGCTAAATTTTTAAAAGACCTTTGCACGGTTAAAAGAAAAATACATGTGCAAAAGAAGGCATTTTTGACAGAGAATGTGAGTGCCATTATCAACCACGGGATGCCCAAGAAATACAAAGATCCCGGTTGTCCGACCATATCATGTATGATTGGAGATCACCGGGTGAAACATGCTTTACTTGATCTAGGGGCAAGTGTGAACTTAATTCCCTTTTCGGTCTATGAACAATTGGGTTTAGGTGAATTAAAACCCACCAAAACCACATTACAACTTGTTGATCGATCAATTCGTATTCCTAGAGGGGTGGTTGAGGATGTCCTTGTCCAAGTTGACAATGTCTACTACCCGGTGGACTTTATTGTCTTGGACACACGACCCATGGTTAATATTGGCCCTCAAATTCCTGTCATACTTGGCCGCCCATTCCTAGCTACATCAAATGCTATCATAAATTGTAGGAGTGGGGGCATACAAATGTCTTTTGGCAATATGACGATTGAGTTGAATGCTTTTAATATTGACAACCAACAAGAGGATGAGGATGAGGATGAGGAGGTCCGCGAAATAAACATGATCAATTCTATTGTGGACAATGAGTCCCTCTCACCTTTTTACTCCGGTCCCTTAGACGAAGAAGTGACTCACTCCCTTGATGAGAACGATGATAGGATAAGGGATATGGTCACACTTTTTGAGTCGGTATCGGCATATGACGTTAGCCGAGCGAGGATGTGAAAACCATACCTTTTTGCGCTGAAAAATCAATTCAGATTTCCACACCTTTGTGGATCATGCATACCGAACTCCACCAACCCTGGGATGATCCTTACTTGCATTATCAATGCCCAGGAAAATCTGAATGGAGACATATTTCTTCTGATAAAAATGATGATGTCTCCTCATATACATGTGGTGAAAACATTAAGGAACCCGCTGAAATTCCTTTTTGGGATTTTGAGTGGCTTATCTCATTTACTCACACACATGTTCATTGTAAAGCAGGATATTGGATGACGTTACTGCGAAACCTTTTGATCCATCTAATGATTCTGCTTGACTTTATGCTTTTGGATGAGTTGTTGGGATTAACCTCCTAGTCTGACGGAGGCTAATTTGCTAGAATGCTTTCCCATTAGGATTTGCTTTGATAATTGATTTAGTTGAGAAGTAATCCATCTCCAAAAGCTAATCTTGCCATGGACTGTATGCTTCAGGTGATATCTCTCTTTCTCACTCTCCTTTATTTTATGTCATTGCTCTCATGTCATACATATTGCATATCTTATTACATTGAGGACAATGCGAAGTTTTGGTTGGGGGGTGAGAGATTCCTTAATTGATGAATCTGCTAGCTTTTGTGACATTTCGAGCAAAGATGTAGAAATTTTTCGATTTTTCTAAAATTCGAAACTCTTTTGGAAAACTTTGATTCTATACATTCAAGATAGCATGGGTATAAGAAGATGAGATACGAAGTGAGGGATATTGCAAGCTTTGAATTTCTCTTAACATAATGGTTTTATATGTGAATTCACCTATTTTTATGATTGATAGAAAATTTGAACACATTTTGCATCTATTTCACATTACACGATTTTCATGATTTGAAAGGATTATGTGATTTATGGATTAGCTAGACTTTGATTTGAGGTATTGAGAAACCAAGCCGGGGTATTTTGTCCATCCTTGTCCATGGGAAAATAACGGAAGATATGGATTTCTAAAAATCCTATCTAATTTAAAAGAAAAAGGAATGAAAGGATGAAATTGGGAAGGAAAGAAAAATGGTGGAAATTCCGATTAGGGCTACCTACTACCAACCAGGGGATGGTCTACCCGTAACCAAAGCCGGAAATGGGACGTAGTGTGAAAGTCGTCGGAAGGACGGTAAGGAAAATTCCTGTCATAGGCTTGTTGTCGCTCTATATACCTTGAGATCAGTAGTTTAGTTGATTTATGAGGAAGATAATCCCAGAAACTCATGAGATGAACCTTCACTATGCACACTGGGTAGAATTTGTTCAAGTTCTTCTATTTATCAATCAATCAGCGGGAATTTCATATAAACACTGATTATATTCTGAGAGTTTAAGATTTCAACCTTTATCACCTAATTTCTCTGATTTTTATGCTTATGTGTCATGGAATGTATAGAAGAGTAGTTTTTAGAGGAGAGTTGGGTTTTGGAAAATGAAACTTGTTTCACGCATGTTTTGCTCGGGACTAGCAAAATGCTAGTTGGGGGGTGTGTTGTGCTCTTAATTGTGCATATTCTAACCCCAATTCATCACTCATTATGCATGATATACATGTTTAAAGGACCAACTTAATACATGATTTGTGATTGTAGGAACAAGATGGAGAGTTCACCATTTCAAAGCTAATTGAGGCTCCTTACAAGCATTGAAGACCATAGGATGAAGGTTGAAGAAGGACCAAAGAGAAGAAAGCAAGGAGAGAAGAAATAAAGAAGAAAGAGAGCCAGACCGGTCGGCTGACCGGTCGGCCAAGCAAGCCCGACCGGTCAAGACCGGTCGGCCACCCGTTTACATTCCAAAACAGAAGGACTGCTCAGCCCGACCGGTCATGACCGGTCGGGCATAGTTGCTGACTAGTCAGGGAGACACTCCGACCGGTCATGACCGGTCGGCCATTGCTGCTGGACAAGAGCCAAGCCAGTCCGACCGGTCATGACCGGTCGGCTAGCGTAAACATTCAAATTTCTAAATCGGGACTCTGGATTTTACTGTGCAATTGCGTAAGTTTACGCAATTTCTGGAACTTTCTTGCGTATTGGACTCCTCCAAGCTATAAAAGGGTGTCTTCTCTTTATACGAAAGGAGGCTAGGACGTGGGGAGTGCTCAGGAGACGGATTCTACTTCGGATTTCTAGTTTTCTTCCTGTTTTAGTAGTTTTTCATGTTTTTAGAGGCTTCTAGTTCAAGGATGTTAGAGATGAACTAAAACCTCTTAGCTAGGGCTAAGAGGTGAAGCTTTTGATTCGTTTTTGATGGATTAACACAACCTAGGTTTCCTTTTATGCTTTAATTGATGAATTTTAGTTCTATATGAGTTTGAATCAAGTACTATGATTGGTTTTTACTTTGATCTCTTGATGACTCCGGGCTCATGTGATTCTTAGTGATCCTAACTTAGTATCTTAGCTTTTGAGTATTGTTTATGCTTGTGTAATGCATTGATCTACCATCGACTCCGGGCATGGTAGACGCTTTGTTTGCCTTGTATGCAATGGCTTGATTTTCATGTGGGAACTCATGCAACTAAAATTCTTATCTTTTGTATGATCTGGAATAATTGTTTATTAATTGATTTTGATTTAATTAGAGTTCAAATCATGAGTTGTAATCAGGTCTAGTGACAGGACTTGGTGAAAGCTATGGTTATGAATCTCAACTAGATTGGAAAGAGGCTTGGCCTATACAATTGAGTGTGCCCAAGGCTTGAGCATGGTTGTGGGAATCAAATCAGTTAATAAGCACTTGTTTTAGATAATTGTGATTGAACCGCTCTATATTCCAATCGGATAGAGAAAGGAATTTGATTCCGATTGAGTTAGGAGAGACCTAGTTGTGTTGATGCATTGAAACTTATCAAAAGTGGATCCTTGGCGCTCTAGTACCTTTTTTAGATTGAAATTACCTTAACCATTCACTGTTAAACCCAAATCATTATTTTTCAGTTTTAGCTCTTAATAGGATCTTAATTACTAGTTGTTTTAGACAAATTCTGAAGATACCAATACATAAATCTCTGTGGGAATGATACTCGGTCTTTCCGAATTATTACTACTTCGCAACCCTACACTTGGGGAGGCGAACACCCCCCCACTCTCTCCTTGGGACTAACTCCCCCTTGGGAAGAGTAGTTATAGGTGAATCTTGTACCTCCATGTAAGAATGAAGTGATGGAAGAGAATAATGAGAAAAATAGAAAGGAATCTCACCAAAATCTCATCTTATGAGAAATTGACGAGATGTTAGAAGATGATGTGGAAAAAGCTCTATGAGATTTTCAAGAAAAAAAAGAATTGACTTGGTCAAACATTGATCTCAACTATCCAAAGTCATGACCTGGTGACCTAAATCATTTTAAAAAAACATCGAGAATTTCCAACCCTGATTTCTGTCCACCTCCCATCCCAGGGGTCTGAAGACCTTAAACTATGTCGGGATTAACATCCTGAGAGACTTTTAATAAAAACCGACTCAGTCTTGATCGTTCGAATCAAGATCCGATGACTTGGGACATTTTTCTAAAAGCATAAAAAATATACATTTCCAACCTAGCCTATATAAATTGTGGTTCGAAGACCTTAAACTACGTCCGGATCAACATCCCGAGAGACTTTTAATAAAAACCGGCGTCAACCTTGACCGCTCGGATTAAGCTCCGATAGTCCGGATCTTTTTAAAAATCATAAACAGAATGTCTTTTCAGTATGTACAGTTTTGTTCCGAAGACCTTAAACTACGTCGGGGTCAACATCTCGAGAGACTTTTAATAAAAACCAGTGTCAACCTCGACCGCTCGGATCAAGGTCCGATAGTCCGGATCTTTTTAAAAATCACAAAAGGAATGTCTTTTCAATATGTGTAGTTTTAGTCTTAAGACCTTAAACTATGTCGGGATCAACATCCCGAGAGACTTTTAATAAAAACCGACATCAGTCTTGATCGTTCGAATTAAGATCCGATGACTCCGGACATTTTTCTAAAAACACACAAAAAATGTACATTTCCAGCCTCGCTTGTACATAGTTTCGGTTCGAAGACCTTAAACTACACTGCGATTAATTTCTCGGGGGACTTTTCCTACTTTTAACAAAAAACCGGCATCGACCTCGACCGCTTGGATCAAGGTCCAATAGTCTGGATCTTTTAAAAAAATCACAAAAAGAATATATTTTCAGTATGTACATAGTTTCATTCCGAAGACCTTAAACTACACTGGGATTAATTTCTCAGGGGACTTTTCTACTTTCAACCAAAAATCAGCATCGACCTCGACCGCTCGGATCAAGGTCCGATAGTCTGGATCTTTTTAAATATCACAAAAAGAATGTATTTTCAGCATGTACATAGTTTCGGTCCGAAGACCTTAAACTACACTGGGACTAATTTTTCGGGGGACTTTTTCCTGCTTTCAACAAAAAACCGGCATCGACCTCGACCGCTCGGATCAAGGTCCGATAGTCTGGATCTTTTCAAAAAATCATAAAAAGAATGTATTTTCAGCATGTACATAGTTTCGGTCCGAAGACCTTAAACTACATCGGGATTAACTTCTCGGGGGACTTTTCTGTTTTCAACAAAAAAACCGGCATCAATCTCGGCCCTTCAAGTCAAGGTTCGATGACCCGGATCATTTCAAAAATACCAAAAAGATTTTAAGCTTTCCATAAAAACCAGTATCAATCTCAACCACTCGAGTCAAGGTCTGGAACTTTCTCAAAAAAAAAAAAGGTTCACCATCAATTTTAACTGCACAAATCTATCCCTAGCAGTCCGAAGACCTTAAACTACATTGGGATTAATTTCTCAGGGGCTTTCTTTCCCAACTTGCTCCAGACATGGTTGACACTTGATCGTACGGGTGTTCGAAGTTCTCTAAGTAGGTAAGGGCCAAGGCAGGCAGAGCCCCGCGATCCTGTTCGTGTTGAACACACCATGATAGACGACCTTAATTCGGAAGTCACTGTTGAATCTGATGAATGTTCCCTGTTTCTAAAACTCATGAAGGGGATTAAGACAGTTGGGAGGTGAAGCGCACCCTCACGAAATTGTGAGCAGCATAAGACCCCAAAATGGATTGATAAAGGGAAATGTGAGGATGTGGCTCATTTTGTGGCCGAAGGAGTCCGTCAAATGATACGTGGTCTATGTGCATTACACATGAGGAACATGCAACTTTGTGGGTGTGTTGACTGAAAACCCTCAAAATTAAATCATCCGAAGATGTAAAAATTACGACACTTAACTGTGTGAAATTCGTCTTGCTCGCTGATGTAGAATGGATCGGGTGCCTTACCAACAGTAGAAGATGGAAATGGATGAAAATTCTATACCTTTTCCTACATTTCAGAAAATCCAACAAAACACCAAAACATTACAAAATCACAAAAATATTTCTATTGTCAATAACACCAGTCTTCATCTTGACCACTCAGGAGGAGACTTGGATCAGATATTTACAAAATCACAAAAATATTTCCCTTGTTTTCAATAACACCGATCTCCATCTTGACTACTCAAGTAAAGATTCGGACAAAATATTTGTAAAAAAATCACAAAAATTGTCACTATCCCCAGCACAACACTTCAGGAGTCTCGAACTCCGCTCACTCACTTTAAAGTTTGGGATGACGGATCCGATCGCCCATAAATTGGAATCTTGACCAAAACTAGCGACCAAACACCATTCCAATCACATCCATTCCCCAGAAGAACATCTTGAGGTTACAACTAAGAACCTCCTTCATCTATCCCCAACAGCAAATGAAACAACATATTGGGATGATGGACCTGATCGACCACGGGTCGGGATCTTGACCAACTCGCTAACTAAACATCCGCATAAAAAAAGAAAATCTCCTGGGAAACAAAACCTTACAAGAAATAAGCTCAAGTTCTCTACATCCCCAGCAAAAGCAAAATTATTGAACCAGAAGAGAATGAGCCAAACCATGCATCCATCATCAAATATGCATCCGTATGCATCAGCATCCATCGCATCAATCATTATGTTTACCTACTTTCAAAATAAAAGTTGGTTAACCAAAGACCCCACAGGCATCCCTAGTGGAGGTGCATGCAAGCCAGATTTTCCTTTCGAAAAGACAAAAAATATTATATATATTACTATTTGCAAATAAAAACCCCATGTAGTATCACTCCTCAGAGTAGGTATCTTTTCAAAATCTAAAAACATTTTCCCAGTAGAGCGTTTAACCTCCAAAACACTAAGAGATCTTCCATATCTCCGGGTAAGAGCCGCAGAAAAATTAAATAAGATCCAATGTCTCGCGGTTTCCTCGGAGCCTATCAGATCCAATGCACTCAAAGTACGGTCAAACTGAACTCCAATGTCAGTGCGGTCGTACCAAATGCCAAGATACGAAAAGATGAAAGCTAAAAGGCTCGGTCAAAGAAACCATCTGAATTGTGGAAACGATGAATTGTAACCCAAGTATCAAAACTAGAAGATTGGGTGGAAAAAGGTCACTCGCACATACCTAGGCGTGGATGCTTGAAGTACCTTGATTGAGTCCAAGTCGGAATAGTGAATTACCCGTAAGGCCGCGCAGACGCAGGACTACTAACCACTTTGACAGTCAGCCGAAAAAAGTACTCCTGGAGTGATCTGGGAAAGCAACGAACAATCGATCATAGGGTCGGTAACCTCGTAAGACTATAATGGACGCAGAGGCTCTACTGTACCTTTCCGATGTTAGTATAGATCGAGAACGGAAGGGTTGCGATTGGGTACCCAGGTTGCGGCTCATACAGGGACAAACGCAACATTTTCTCCAAACTCTCGCGGCATGTGTGAGTTATCTATTTCTAGACAATCAACTGATTCAGATACAAAGGCAAACAAAGATTTCAGACCACGATTTATGAATGACCGAGTCAGAAGTGGGGTGTCACTCGCTTTGACATTCGGTTGCATGCAACCTCTGCCAAAGAGGGGCATCTGTAGACACCCCACCTTCAGCTATAATGTTGGTAGAGATAGTTGAATGAATGGAGGTCCATACCCCCCAACCCCATGTCCAAAACCAGCCAAACTTACCCTGTAAGCCCCAATCCATAGCCCAACTTAAGCCCAAATCCAGTCAACTCACCCCTAAACATCAGCCCGAAAAACCCCCCATAAGAAAAACTAGTTAAAAAATCCTAAAAAAGGTCAAACTGAGTGAGTCAACCCACTGAGTCAAATCACCGAGTCAACTCACCGGGTCAGTTTAGCCCTTGCACCCAGTTGACTCGCTGTGTCAAAAACCCATCTTTTCAACCTAGTTAACTCACCTAGTTCCGAGCCACAGGTTCAGAGCAACTCCGAACCTCGGACCTGTAGCTTTTTTGCTTCAGGTTCGGGGGCTGTACCTTCGAACCTGAAGCAGAGTGTCCGTACGGGTAGCCCCCAGGGGGCCGCCCAAACATATTTATGGGAGTTTCCACTCTCCATTGTTATAAATACCCCCCTCCTCTCTTGTTTCAGCATCCAGAAAAAATCCCCCAACACTCAGAGTTTCGAGTCCATCTCCACCTCCCTTAGCCCATTCCTCCACCAAGGAGAGTCCGAGTGAGAAGAGTCTAGCCCTGGTTCAGCCTAGCCTGACCCTAGTTCAAGCCTCTTAAGCTACCTAAGTCCCAATCTTATCCACTCGAAGCAAACCCTTGTGACACCTCCGTCCATCAAGCTATCTTATATCAGCGTCATCTGATTCACATCTAGCATAAGTGCAACATTTACTATTCTTCCAACCCCCCTGCTTATCATCCCACTGCAAACACTTTGATTGATCAAATACACAACATGCATCTCGCATAAAGCACCTGTCAGTTCGAGCGTATGCTCTGGGCTTGCCTGTTAATGAAAACCTGCCTATCAGAAACTCTTACTATTCAGACCTACATTCATGCATCATATCATTCATGAGAATGTATGAGGATTAAATCAGACTTTCAAGTATTAGTTTGATTCTATGAAGTAAAGACCATACTTTTGTACGGGCAAAGTAGGTGCCTAACACCTTCTCACCCTGTAACCATGATCCCTTACCTCAAATTTCTGATCAAAGATCAAAAGGAGTCATTTTAGAGGAAGGAATATTCAGATTCTCTTCTCTAACGTTTCTACGGGGTCTAGCTAACTATAGATTCGAAGTAACTGGCTAGTGGCGACTCTGGTCTTATATGAACTCATCCAAAACATATCTAGTTTAACACGACAACCGAAAAAGCCCTCGAGAAAGAGGCGCGCCAGTGGCACAACGGTTAGATGAACTCATTCGAACTATTTATATGAACTAGATATAAACATATCTAGTTTATATGAACTCATTCATGCACACCCCCCTTTTCGAAAGGGAGGGTAGGGGAGCGTGGAAAGGTGAGTGTCCACACTTCTACAACGATCGGATTGCTGCATTATTGAAGCTTCATCTCTGCTAAGCTTCATCATCTTCTACAAGAAGAACGGTAATACCTTTATATTACTTTTGGGTTTTTGTTTGAGATAGCCCGTGAAAATCTCAAATCAGGTTGTTCGTGATTAACCTATGAAAATCGCTTAAGGTTATTGATTAGCCTTTGAAATTCATTTAAGGTTTTGTTGTGATAAGCCTGTGAAAATCATAATCTATGTATCAAGTTTTAAAGGTGAACCTATGAAAACCTTTATATATTGGAAAGCCAAAATTACAAGGAGAAGTAATTTGGGGAGTGGAGTAGGTGCAAGTTATTTTAGCACCGAACCACTATAACTCTTTGTGTCGTAGTGATTGATTTATTGTTTCTCTTTTTATGTGCTTGATTATTTATGAATCCTTAAATCATGACATAAGGTTGTCCTACTTAGATTTTTAAGTAATATAAGGTTGTCTTACTTAGTTTGTTAAGTGGAAGGTTGTACTACTTAATCTCTAAGTGGAAGGTTGTCCTACGATTTAATCCAAGGTTTTCATATTGATCTTTATTTGCTTTTAGATTAGTTAATTGCATATTCGTGCTAGTCTTGTGATTGATTCTTTGATTTATTTTAAGATTACAAGAAGCAGAATTGAATTGAGTTGTCCTATTCACCCCCCTCTAGGACATTTATAGCTTCATCCTTTTTCAACTGTTGATCATGCAACTTATTAATGTCATAAAGAGTAACCTGACGATTCCTGTCTAAGTATTCGCTTATGTTCTCTGAATATTTTCTAGCTAAATGATTAGTTCTTAAGCGCATGAATTTTAATCATAGTGTGCATGAGAGACATTAATTGTAGTTTGCATTCTTACTTAAAGAATGGAAGAAGTAATTCAGAGTTGAAGAGCATGTATTGGTGCGCCTGTCTCTACGATATATCATCGAGAGTAAACACCTGTCCAGCCCCCATTGGTCGACCCGCGACACTATTGCCCAAGTCATCATTTCGTATCGGTCGGTCGAACCTAGTCTCCATACCATTGAAGTATCTAGAACAGAATGTCAAGCATTCCTCGGTGAGGTACCCTTCTGCGATGGATCCCTCTAGACAACTTCGATTATGAACGTACGACTTAAGTGTTAAGAGGTACCTATTCGAATCACACACAAAATGTGTTTAAATTATATGATCATATAGTATTGTACATGAAAAGAGATTGAAATATATGACTTATGAGACAATAACATACCTTTCTATGGGGCACATCTATCGGTAATGTACTGGCCTCGTGATCCTTTATTAGTGCACTTTACTATAACATACTAGTGCACCTTATTTGTCAATCACGTGTGTCCATGTGTTGCAATGTTATTTGAGCCTTAGCAAGCTAAAGATTGAAGATTCAAGTGGACCAGAAGCATCAAGGAAGAAGAACAGGTAAACGAGATGACTTGGGGACCCTAACCCTTTGAACCAAAACACCTAAATCCTCTTAGATGACTTCAACCAACTAAGAATACCCTTAATCATCCTTATTAACCTTAGATCATATAAAAAAATGATGAATTAGGTTAATAAAAGAGGTCGAAGTTGTTGTAAACAATTAGACCTAAACAAAAAATTTTGATAAACCTTTGACATATTAGGACCAAGCTTCGATAGGTCTTCGATATATCAAAATACCCATTTTAATATATCGAAATATTCTAGCAATTGAACAACTCTCTAAACAGTTTCTTTGATCCATCGAATTGGTATTTCGATATATCGAGATGAGTGTATTCGATATATCAAAACACCATTTCGATATATCGAAAATATGACCAGTAACTTGCTGAAACCTCTGGATAGGTTTTTCGATATATCAAACTGGTAGTTTTGATATATCGAAGATTGCTCTAATCAATCGAAACCCCATTTCAATATATCAAAGCGACCATTTTATGTCTGTTGGAGATTTTTTTTTTAAATACGAGAGAGACGGTTTTTGGGTAATAGAGAGGGATTTTGAGGAGATAGAAGCCACCACCATTGTATACCATTAGGAATTCTATTCCTAACCCTACTAAGGCATTCTCTTTGTGATTCATCACAAGCTTGGAGCATTCAAAGCTCAAATGAGAATGAACTTGTTTCCTCTTGATTAATATGAGTTTAGACACCTTAATCATTGGTAAATTCTTTGTTTAAATACCACCTAGGAATCCAAATAGGTGTATCCCTCTAGGAAACTCATTTTCTATCATTTGTAGAGGATTCATCACCTCCTAGCACCTTGGGCATCTCCATGGGAGCATCATATGCAAGGTGGCTGATCATGGAGTTGGAGCAGTGGTGATGTAACAACATCAGTGATCGGGGACACATAAGGGGAGCTGATTCAACCATGAGAGAGTAAGAAGAAGCAACCCGAAGTGGCGCAACAACGGGGTTCAAATCCGACAAATAAGGTTGTCATTTGTTAGAGTTCATCCACTATTTTCCGATGGGAATTAAGTGTAGAGTTTGTTTTTCAAACTTTAATTTAAGGTCATTTGCTGATCCTTGGCTTGTCGGTTGAGCCCAAAGCATAGGGACATTTGTCGTTCCTTGGCACGTTTGTCAGGCCTAAAGTTTAAGGACGTCTGTCGTTCCTTGGCACGTTTGTCGGGCCTAAACAAGTCTCCAATGGGAGCCACCAACACGTGTGTAAACGTGTAGTTTGGGTGGAACTTGTAAATTCCCTAGTTGGGTGGATCCGAGTTAAAACACCTAAGTTAGGAGGAACCAATTTAAACTCCCCAGTGAATACTGGTTTGCTCAAAGGAGAGTACTTGAACCGGGAGTGGAGTAGACCCAAAGTCGAACTACTATACATCGTTGTGTTTGTGATTAAATTTTAGAACATTTCTTATTATGCATTGTGTTTAATTGTTTAATTATGAATGCTTAATTAGAATGTATGTGTTGGCTTCCCCAAGTGGAGGGTTGCGATGTAGTAATAATCTCGGTAAGACCGAGGTTGATCTATAGGGACTTGTGTAGGAATCAGAAAACACTTCCAATGGTTTCTAATTGAGAACTAACTAAATAGGATTTTGGAATTGAATGTAGATAGCAAGTTTGAACTAAATTGAATGTAATTAATAATAAAAAGGCACTAGGGGTTCAAGGATCCACTTGTAGCAATCCTTGATGCTTAACTCACAGTGGTTTCGAAATTACATAACTAGAATTGAAATTAAATCCTATCTAGCCAGAAGATAGAGCGGTTAAAACAAACAATCTGCCATATGTGTGATTCAAGTACATGATTCCCTCAATTCAAGTTAGGATTTGAGTATACTCAATTGCATAGGTCAATCCTAGTTCCAATAGGTTAAGATCACAATCATAATCATCATTAAATTCTGTCACAAAGTATAACTAGATCATGATTTGAACTGGATTCAAATCACATAAACAACCACAGATAAGCAGAAATTCCAGAAAAGTAGAACTTTTGGTATGAAGTTCCCACTTGAGGATCAAAGGTCTAGAGCGTATTGAATCTGATTCCTCGGAGCGTACATGTCTAGAATCATTCAAAACAATTAAGAACTCAATCAATTCTTCTAAACATCCATGAGCCATCATAAGATTAAGAAAAGCTACTTAGAACTTTATTCAAACTTCAACCATTGTTCTTCACTAATAATCCAACTTGAAACCAAAACAAACGAATTGAAACATCTTAGATTCACTACAAGCTTCACATCTTAGCCCTAGCTAAGAGGTTTAGCCGTTCATGATCCAAGGAAACATGAAAACAACTAAGAAAAACATAAAAACTAGAAGAACAAACTAGGAGGAGTTGTAGAACTCCGGATCTGACTTCCGCCGCCTCCCACCGACGTAATTCTCTTCTAGGATGCCCTAGGAACGAGCTAGAGGAGTCCTTTTATAGCTTTGGGGCCCTAGGTGTGAAGAATCTTCGAGAAATCCCATAAGATTAGCATTTTTCGTAGAGATTTTCGGAGCTCCAGATGTTCCTGAGTGTTGACCGGCCGGTCGGACCCCTTGTTCGGCCGGTCGGACAAAATGCCTGCAAATGCGATTCTCAATGGAGTCTTTTTTACATAGTCCAACCCATCAGCCGACTGGTGGAACTGCTTCAAATTGCTGAATTCGCTGGATGTTGAAATGTATAGACCGACCCTTCAGCCAGCTGGTTGGCCGACCGGCCGGTCAGTCTATCCGGCCGATCGGTCAAGGGGTCTGTCCTCCTAAAATGTGTCCAGTGACTTTCTTATTTCTGAAGGGTTTGGCCGACCAGTCGGTGGCTGTGGATGGCCGGCCGGTGGACATGAAATTGGCTGAATTCTCATCTTCTCCTCCTTCATCTTCAATGCACTTTTGCTCCACCTTTGGTCCTTCATTCCTTTGATCTTCAAGGTGTGTAAACAACATCTTTAAGCCCTCAATTGATGAATTCTCTCTCTCATTCCTACAACCACAAAACCATGTATTAGTTGGGTCTTTAATCACTTATTTCAAGCATAGTTAGTAATGAAATGGGGTTAGAATATGCGCATTCAAGAGCTCAACACACCCCCAACCAGCATTTTGCTAGTCCCGAGCAAAACATGCGTGAAACAAATTTCATTCTTCAAAACCCGACTCCCCTTTAGAAACCATGTTTCTATATACTCAATGATATGCAAGTGTAAAGAATTCTGGAATGCTCAGTGATAGAAGTTGAAACCTTGAATTTTCCAAAATATACCAAGTACTCATATGAAATTCCCGCTGATTGATTGATAAATAGAAGAATCCAAATAATTTAACCTAGTGTGCTCAGTGAATGCTCATCTCATGGATTTTCGGGGTTACCTTCTTCATGAATTAACTAAGGTATGGATTCAACGGTGTATAGATTAACAATAAGCCTATGACATGAATTTGCCTTGTCGTCCTTCCGACGTCCTTCACACTACGTCCCATTTTTGCATTGGTTACGGGTAGAATATCCCCCAGTTGGTAATAGGTAGCCCTTTTCGAATTTTTCCATCATATTTTCATCCTTCCTTTTTATACATATTAGATAGGATTTTTAGAAATCCATATCTTTCGTTATTTTCCCATGGACAAGGATGGACAAAGTACCTCGGCTTGGTTTCTCAACACCTCAAATCCAAACTTAACCAATCCACAATTCTACATAATCTTTTCAAGGCATGAGAATCGTGTAATGTGAACTAGGTGTAAAAGTGTATAGAAATTCTATCAATCATAAAAATAGGGGGATTCACATATAAAACTAGTATCTTAGAGATTGTTTAAGATATTCAACTTCACTCACTTTGCCTCTCCCTTTTCTTATACTTACACCATCCCAAATGCATAGAAACAAAGTTCTCCAATGGAGTTTTGAATTTGTAGAAAAATTGAAAAATTCCTACGTAATTGCTCGAAATGTTACAAAACACTCGATTAATCCTAGTGATCCCACATCCCCTAACCAAATCTTGCATTGTCCTCAATGGAAAAGATATGCAATGAGCAAAACATGAGAGCAATTATAAAATAAAGGGAGTGAGGAATGAGAATACCTGAGAGAACAACAATTGGAATTCTACCTCCTTATAACAAACCTATGAAAAAGCAAACCAAAAGTAACAAAATCCTAATCCTAACTACTCTATACCTCCATCAGACTAGAAGATCAAACATCCTGATACATAGGATCAGTAAGAGGTATGGACATACCTTCTGAAGGAAAATTCTCAAAGAACGGCTTTAATTGCTGGCCATTTGTTTTAAAGATATTACCGTTCCATGGATTCAATACTCAACGGTCCCATATGGATAAACAGTTTTTACAATGTAGGGACTGGCCCATCGAGATCTCAATTTTTCCGAAAATAAATGTAGTAGAGAATTATACATAAAGACCTTTTGAATAATCGTGAAGGTCTTACGAAGGATGTTCTTATCATGGAACACTTTTGTCTTGTCCTTGTAAATTCTCACATTTTCATATGCCTCGTTCCGGAGTTCCGCAAGTTCATTCAAATGAAGTTTGCGCAACGAGCTTACTTTGTCAGAATCAAAATTCATCTTCTTTATCGCCCAATATGCCCTATGTTCCAACTCCACGGACAAGTGACAAGCTTTCCCATAGACAAGTCTATAGGGAGACATTCTAATGGGGGTCTTGAAAGCAGTACGGTAAGCCTAGAGTGCATCAGTTAGTCGAAGTGACCAATCCTTGCGATTGGGGTTCACTGTTTTCTTCCAAAATATGTTTAATCTCTCTGTTGGATATCTCAGCTTGTCCACTTGTTTGTGGGTGATAGGGAGTACTCACTTTGTGATTTATGCCATATTTCTTCATTAAAGCTTCAAACGGACGGTTATAAAAATGAGATCCTCCATCACTTATAATGACTCGAGGTGTTCCAAACCGGGAAATGATATTTTCTTTTAAGAAATGAATGAATGTTTTATGGTCATTGTTCCGGCATGGAATCGCCTCGACCCATTTTGAAACATAATCAATGGTTAACAATATATATAAAGTTTCGAAAGAAGATGGGAATGGACCCATGAAATCGATGCCCCAACAATAAAAAATTTCGATTGGTAAGATGGGATTGAGTGGCATCATATTTGTACGAGATATTCCTCCCAATTTCTGACAAGGCTTACACGTTGTACAAAACTCATTGGGTATCCTTGAACATGGTGGGCCAATAAAACCCACATTGCAAAATTTTAGCTGTGGTCTTCTTAGCCGAAAAGTGGCCACCACATGCTTGAGAATGACAAAAGGAGATGATACTATGTTGTTCATCATCCGGCACACATCTCCTTATGATTTGATTGGGACAATACTTGAATAAGTATAGGTCGTCCCATAGGAATTTTCTCACCTCGTTGAAGAATTTATCCTTATCTTGCTTTTTTCAATGTGTCGGAATTGTACCTGTAATAAGATAGTTAGCAATGTCCTCATACCATGGCAATTGGGAGACTTTAAAAAGTTGTTCATAAGGGAACATGTCATTGATCACGGTCATCTCAGGGGAATTGGTGAGAACAAGTCTAGAGAGATGGTTAGCCATGACGTTTTCTACTCCTTTCTTATCACGTATTTCTATGTCAAATTCTTGGAGTAGGAGGATCCATCTTAACAAGCATGGCTTAGCATCCTTCTTAGAGAGAAGGTACTTAAGCGCAGCATGGTCAGTAAATATGATGATCTTGGATCCAATCAAGTAGGACCTAAACTTGTTTAAAGCAAAAACTACGGCTAAAAGTTTTTTTTTTCTGTAGTAGTGTAGTTTTCTTTAGCAGAGTTTAAAGTTCTACTTGCATAGTAGATTACGCATGGCTTTTTCTCCTTTCTCTGGCCTAACACAGTCCCAATAGCGTGGTCGCTCGCGTCGCACATAATTTCAAAAGGAAGGCTCCAATCAGGTGGTTGCATTATGGGAGCACATGTCAACATATCTTTTAGTTTGTCAAAGACATTTTGACAATCTTCAGTCCACTCGAATGAGTTTTCCTTTTGAAGGAGGTTACATAAAGGACGAAAGAGTGAGCTAAAGTCCTTTATGAACCGTCTATAAAATCCGATGTGTCCCAAAAAGGATCGCACATCTCGTATGCTCTTGGGTGGTGGAAGGTTAGAGATGAGATCGATTTTAGCTTTGTCTACCTCGATTCCATTTTGTGAGATGATGTGACCAAGTACTATTCCCTTTTGAACCATGAAGTGACATTTCTACCAATTTAACACAATGTTCTTTTCTTCACATCTTTTCAACATAGTTTTTAAGTGCGTAAGGGAATCATCAAAGTTATAACTAAATACACAGAAATCAGTCCATGAAGACTTCGAGAATCGTTCCCACCATATCAGAAAAAATACTCAACATACAACGCTGAAAAGTGGCAGGGGCATTGCATAGTCCAAACGGCATCCTTCGATAGGCGAAAGTGCCGAATGGACATGTGAATGTTGTCTTCTCTTGGTCCTCTAGGGCGATCTTTATTTGGTTATACCCTGAATACCCATCAAGGAAGCAAAAATGGGAATGACTCGCCAACCTTTCTAAAATTTGATCAACAAAAGGTAGGGGGAAGTGGTCTTTCCTCAGTGAATGTCTTTAGCTTCCTGTAGTCAATGCACATTCTCCAACCTGTAGTGACTCTGATTGGTACGAGTTCATTATTGGCATTGGCTACGATGGTTATTCCGGATTTCTTAGGCACCACTTGAGTTGGACTCACCCATTGACTATCGGATATTGGGTAAATGATACCCACATCTGTTAATGTCAGATTTTGTAACAGGATCCTCCGGACGTTCGCCTTCTCTCCAACAGAGATTTCCTCCGCCAAACCTGAAAGAAGACAGACAGCAACTAAGGGTGGCTGGGGTCCAGCCGTTAGCCCTCCGATGCTTAAGTCAGGCCAAAGCAAGAAGAAGAGTAACCGAGCCAAAACAGGGCAGTGATTGAATATTGTGTGTACCTTTCCGTAATGGAGTCGTCCCTTTATATAGATCTGAAGCAGTTCAATCTGTTACGCAAGATATCGAGATCCCGCTGATCTCGTGTACGATACTGAGATCTTGCTGATTTCGTGGGATAAGATCCTCATCTTTGAAGACGAGATCCAACCCAATGACTTATTTCGGCAATCAAGTCCCTTGATGGTAATCCCTTGAGATCCGGAACCACCCGAGAAGATAAGCCCAAAAACCTGACCTATACGGGCTGCCGGTAGGCGTAGTAATAGCACTGATCGCTCCTGTAGAGCTGGAAACCGTAGTTGGAGTCATAGCCAGCGAAAAGGAAGGAGACGCCGATGAAACGGAAACCACCGAACTGGGTGTAGCCCTGCCTGGCATCGCAGAGGGATTGGACAAGCTGCTCGACGGGAATCGGGTGCTGGTACTGAAGGTTAAGGGGTATAACCGCAAAAAAGCTGTTCGCAAGTTGGAACATGGTCGCGAGTCCAAGTGCTTGCTCATTTTGACGTAACACCTTTCAACGACTTGTGAGAAGGTCTGCTCGCTGTTCAAGAAGGGAATCTCAGCTTCGCTTTATCTGACCATCGGCTAGGGGAGCTCGAAGCCTTGTGAATAGGTGCTCCGTATTTATCCATCCTATGACTCTCGAGCATATGATCTCGAGAGTCGGATGGGCATCCCGCACTTACCCGATCTGCGACTCTCGATCAGATGATCTCGAGAGTCTAATGGGTACTTCCGTACTTTCCCAATCTTCGACTCTCGATCAGATGATCTCGCGAGTCGAATGGGCGTTCGTGTACAATCTTTAATAGCTGAGCTGGTCTCCATTATTTTGTCTATAATAGATGCCCCCCAAGTCCTTGCCGCCAAGAATTTTTAAGGGAAGGACTTAGCTCATTATCACACGTAACCGCCCGTTGCCTTCATCGAGAATAGAACCTCACATGATGGGCTGGAATTAATGAGCGCCAGCTTTCCGCAGCCTTTCCGCAGACAGAAAATGAAGGGGCGCTCAGCCACGTGTTTGAGGAGTTAACTGGGCGTGCCTGCTCGAGTGCTGCGCCGAAGGAGGGACTGCCACGTGCCATCAGATGCGGCGGAATGATTGCCTATAAATATACGGAGTCCGCCATTTCTCTGGTTTTCTACAGAAGCTCTTCGAAAGGAATTTTTCTGCAGTCAAATCTTTTCTCAGTCTCCTTCCTCCGGCGCTCCAAAATCAGGAACTCCTGGGGAGAGAGAATGCTCTCCAATCAGGAACTCCTGGGGAGGAAACAGTGGCGATTCATCTGATCGAAGACGACCCGTCTAAAATCGTGTACATTGGATCCTCTTTAACCAGTGTCCACTGTGGAAATTTGGTCCGTTTCCTCACTGAATACCAGGACGTGTTTGCTTGGTCTCATAAAGATATGCCAAGCATCGACCCCAACGTCATCGTACATCGTCTCAATATCGATCCAAAGCATAAACCCGTACACCAACGCCGACGTGCCTTCACTGCAGAAAGGCAAATGGCGATCAAAGCTGAAGTTGAAAAGCTACTCACGGTCAATTTCATAAAAGAAGTTGACTACCCAGAGTGGGTCGCGAACGTAGTTCTCGTCCGGAAAGCTAATGGCAAATGGAGAATGTGCGTCGACTATTCAGACTTGAACAAAGCATGTCCCAAAGATAGCTTCCCGACGCCGCGGATCGACCAGTTGGTCGACTCAACAGCTGGACACGCACTGCTTAGTTTTATGGATGCTTATTCTGGTTACAACCAGATCATGATGCACCCGCCTGATAGCCAGCATACCGCTTTTATCACAGACCGGGGATTATATTGTTACCAGGTAATGCCATTCGGTCTTAAAATGCAGGGGCCACTTATTAACGTCTCGTCAACAAAATATTCGCTGCTCAAATTGGTAGGAATATGGAAGTCTATATTGATGACATGCTCGTGAAAAGCACTATAGAAGATGATCATATTTCTGATCTTCGAGAAGCCTTCGACCTAATGAGGAGGTATCAAATGAAATTGAACCCAGAAAAATGTGCGTTCGGTGTGTCTGCAGGGAAATTTCTCGGGTTCATGGTTGGCCAACGCAGAATTGAGGCTAATCCCGAAAAGATAAAAGCATTGATAGAAATGAAATCCCCCACCACTCTGAAGGATGTCCAGCGCCTGGCTGGTCGCATCGCATCGTTAAACAGGTTCATCTCGCGAGCATCTGACAAGTGTTTACCATTCTTCAAACTCCTTCGTGCAATGGCCAAGTCTGATTGGCAATGGACGCCACAATGTGAGGAAGCCTTTCAACAATTGAAGCTATACATGAGCACACCCCCCATTTTATCTAAACCTGTAGCGCATGAGCAACTCATTCTTTATCTCTCTGTGTCCACTACGGCCGTTAGTGCCGCTTTAATAAGAGAAGATTCCGGGGTGCAGAGGCCCGTTTATTATATCAGTCGAGCAATGGTCGATGCAGAAACTAGGTATTCTGATATGGAGAAACTGGCCCTAGCCTTAGTCACGGCAGCTCGAAAACTACGACCATACTTTCAGGCCCACGCTATTTTAGTACCGACGAATCATCCGCTACGACAAGTCCTTCAAAAACCTGAGGCTTCCGGACGGTTAACTAAATGGACAGTTGAGATCAGCGAGCACGATATCTCATTCTGCCCTAGGACCGCGGTAAAGGGCCAGGCCGTGGCTGATTTCATCGCCGAATTCAAGTACTCTCCTGATGATAATACCATGACCAACGACCAGCCTCCTTGGTTACTTTTCGTGGACGGGTCGTCGCGGGCCACTGGTAGCGGAGCGGGCCTGATTTTAGTGGCTCCCGACGGGTCACATTTGCAATATGCTCTGCGTTTCGAATCTCGCGTCTCAAATAATGAAGCAGAATATGAGGCCCTCATCGTTGGCCTCGAACTGGCCATTGTCCTTGCAGTTCAGAATCTGTTAATTCATAGCGACTCCCAACTCATTGTTAACCAAGTCCTTGGTGAATTCGAGACCAAAGATGAAAGGATGGCCTTCTACAAGTCTCGTGTCCTCATCCTACTCGCAAAACTGAAGACTTATGAAATAATTCATATTTCTCGCGAGAAGAACCAACTTGCTGATTCCTTGGCAAAGCTCGCTTCTGCACCGGAATCTGAGTTATCACATTCGATCCCCATCGAGCATCGTCAGAGCCTGAGTATCGACCGAGCGACTCTCGAGCATGTAATATCTATACAATCATCTCCGTGCTGGATGGATCCTATCATCCTTTATCTCAGAGACGGACATTTACTAGAGGACAAGAAAGCTGCAAGGCAAATTCGTCTCCGGGCTAGCCAGGTATACTTTACAAGACGGAATATTGTTGCGCAAAAGTTTTTCCTTGCCTTATTTAAGGTGTCTTCATCCAGAAGAAGCACTTCGTGTTCTAGATGAAGTACACCAGGGGGCATGTGGTAACCATCCCAAGGGACGATCCCTAGCATATAAAGCGATGAGGCAAGGATATTATTGGCCCACTATGAAAGCAGATGTAATTGAATTTTCTAAAAAATGTGACAAGTGTCAACGATATTTACCTATACCTCATGTACCATCCGAGCAGGATGACCCCAGTTGATAGCCCTTGGCATTTTGCTCAGTGAGGGGTCGATATCATCGGGCCCTTACCCATGGGAAAGGGACAAAATAGGTTCGCGATCGTGGCAGTTGATTATTTCACCAAATGGGCCGAGGCAGAACCATTAGCCAAGATTACTGAGAAACAAACTACTAAGTTTGTATGGAGAAATATTATATGCCGTTTCGGACTTCCTCACACTATAATTATCGATAACGGAACACAGTTCGACAACGCAGCTTTTGATGAATTTTGTGAAAAATGGAAGATACGTAATCTCCGCACTTCTCCATATCATCCTTAGGCGAATGGGCAGGTCGAGGCAGTGAATAAGATCATCAAGCACCATTTAAAGACCAAGCTAGGGGAATGTAAAGGGGTGTGGCCAGAACTTCTGCCGGAAGTATTATAGGCGTATAGAACCACGGCTTGTACATCAACAGGAGAAACCCCTTTCTCCTTAGCTTTTGGTGTTGACGTAGTGGTACCAGTGGAAATTCAAGTGCCCTCATATCGGATCGAGCAGTATGACCCCGCGAGTAATCTGGAAAACCTCCGGCTTCATCTCGATCTCTTGGAAGAGCGAAGAAATGCTTCCCAAGTACGAGTGGCAGCATATCAACAACGTATTGCTCGTTATCGAAATGCTAGGGTTCGGCCTAGATCCTTCCAGCCCGGAGATTTGGTCCTGAGGCAAAAACTTGGAGTTCCCGCTCGTTCGTTGGATCCAAATTGGGAAGGCCCATATCGGGTTATTAGGATTGTGCGACCCGGTACTTATTATCTTGAAGACATGCAAGGGAAGCCCGTACGTCGCCCTTGGCACGTGGAGCATTTTCTACGATACTACCCCTAGATTTGATGTAGTTCATAGACAACTTTTTATGAATAAAGTGAAAGACATCTTTTGGTCGCTACTCCATTAACTTGGATCTGAATAGCCCCGAAGAGGATGCATACAATCCCTTGGCCAATCGCCTACCTTTGGTAGGGTTAAATTCACCTAGGGTGGTTGCATTTCCATTTTACGGATGACCTTTATACCCTTGGTAAACTTGGAGGTAAACTTGTAATCTCAATCGAACTTGTAGTCTCAATCGATAGATCAGTCTATCTCCACGAGGGCACGGTCGCTACGACCCCCCGGATTGAGCACATTCTCTCAATCGATAGATCAGTCTATCTCCGTGAGGGTTTGGTCGCTATGACCCCCCGGATTGAGCACATTCTCTCAATCGATAGATAAGTCTATCTCCACGAGGGCATGGTCGCTACGACCCCCCGGGTTGAGCATAACTCATTGCAACAGGAAGGCATTCAGTGCACGAAAAGAAAGTAAACAAGAACGAGAAGGCATTCATTGCATGAAAGGGAAAGAGTAAACAAGAACAACACTTCCAAAAAATATCTTTTCATTGATGATAAAATATTTACAAAATTTCTGCTCGCGAGTACAAGAGAGGAAAACAAAAAGATCAATCTCTTGGAGGAGCCGTGCTCTCGACTTCAGGGCCCATTTCTGGAGCCCCTCCAGCTTGCGTGGCTTCAGTCACCTCGTTCTTAGCAGCGGCTTGCTCTTCTGCAGCTATGATGGTCGCGACTCGACCAAACTCCCCCATATCAAAGGATGGGATCATTCGTTGCACTACTCTTAGCACAAAGTTGCGACCAGCATCATACGACTCGTATCTTTCGTCGTCATATAGCTGCGAAGTCCGGAACTCTGAAATTGCCCGAGGACCTTCCTCCGAGAGCATTTTTACAAGGGCGACTTTCTCCTCGTCCCAGTGGATCGAGTCGTCCTTGAGCTGTGCAAGAGCGGAGCGCTCCTTAGTCAGGTTGTCGTAGGCCTCCTTGAGCTGCGACCTGGCCTCCGCGAACTGCTCCTCCAACGAGATCTTGTCTTGGCGGAAGATCTCCCTCTCTCTCTCAGCCTTCTCCTTCAAACCCGTGAGCTTCACGAAGTCTGAGTCCAAGGCCTGATACCTGTCGGTCAGGACTTGGATTTTCTCGATGAGGATCTTCTTCTCCTCATCTCTCTTCGCGATCACCGCCTCACGGGCCTTGAGCAACTGATCTCTTCCTTGAACTGCCTTCTCCAAGGCAGTCCTCTTCCCCTCAGCTTCATCTATCGTGCGACGGGCGGCAACGATATCACGCCTCGTTCGCAGGATAAGATTTAAGCCCTGCAAAGGAGATGAAAAATGTGAGAAAGTATTCTGGAACGTAATAACAGATTAAAGCAGGTCTTGGCAGAGTCTCACCTAAACCATCCTCACCCCCGCTTCGAGGAAAAGGTTCTCAGGGCTTGGCTCGGGAAGAGAGCCGAAGGCTTGGGGAAGGGGGGGGGGACGTTCTCGAATAAAAATTTACATACTGGATGGAGGTGGCGGGGAATAGAATATGTCCCGCTCCCTGACGGTTGAGCAACGACCAACCCGGCCGGCTCGCGAGGTGGGGGCATCGACTCGCGAGCAGGTCCCTGCTCGGCAACAGGGATCAGTTCGCGAGCCGGAGCCGGCTCTTGAGGCTCTATTTGCTCTCGAGCCTCTCCAGCTGGGGGGCAGCCGGCCCCCGCCCCATCCGGGGAATTGTCAATAATGTTAATCACTGGCGGTCCAGGTGCGACCACCAGTGAGGGAATAGTGGGCCCAGCCGGGGCCCCCGCCATGCTCGCGAGAGGGGTAGGCTGATTGCTACCCGTGAGGATGGATGGTTGAGAGGGTTCGGCAGGTGTTCTCTTCTGCCTCTTGGAGCTTGTGCCCTTCAGTCGGGGCAGCAGACCCCTCTTCTCTCCGGCCTTCGTCATCTCAACCTCTCTTCTTGATATTAGGCCCGCTGCTGCAAGTCGCGAAGGAGACAAGCAAGCCTCGATGTGCTTATCTCCAACAGGCACCTTGTACACCTTGACAATCTTCTCGTTGATTCCTCCTTTCAGATTTGGTTTTCTCAAGGCCGGGATACCTGCGAGCACAAACAGAGGTCAAAGAATGAAGTAAAAACTCTAAAATCCTAACTGGAGAAAACTGCACAATGTGGGATTGTGCCTACCTTCGCAGAAAAAACGGGTAACCCCTGGACCTCTGGAGGAAGCAGACTCCCAGTTCCCGGAAGCGTAGAACCACCGTTTCCTCCATCCGGGATAGTTCGAGGAGGGTTTCCCCAGCATGAAGTTATCCCGGTGCCAGTAACACAAATAATACCAGCCTTCGCTGGAAGGAGCCTTTTTCAGACGGAACATACGGAGGAACTCCTCCGCCGTGAGCTCCCCAGTTGCCGGCCTGAGCCCAGAGGGCAAAGGAGCCTAAAACTACCCTCCATCCGTTCACGATGAGTTGCCCGGGGGCAATCTTGTAATACCGGAGAACATCACGTATGAAAGGATGGAGGGGGAGGCGTACCCCCAGGATGAGCTGGTACTCGTAAAAAGCTACACATCCTGGGGGGGGGGGGGGGGGGGGGAGTCTGGTGTCTCTCCATCTCCTGGCAAACGGAGAGAGACTGAGTCAGGGATCAGGTACCTCTCTCGTAACTCAGCCAGCCGGTCCTCCGATAGAACAGAAGGATATCCGGCTGCTGTATATCTCCCTGCCGGAACCCTCGCACTGCTAGAAGTAGAGGATTCCGGGGTGGCATCTCCTAGAGGAACGGTGGTCTCGTCAGAGTTCCCTAGCCATGGAGTTTTTAAGAAGATTATGAAAAAGAAGAGAACCGTAAGCCTATACCCAGAAAAGAAAGAAGGGAAAGAAGGAGACGCCGATGAGACGGAAACCACCGAACTAGGGTGTAGCCCTGCCTGGCATCGCAGAGGGATTGGACAAGCTGCTCGACGGGAATCGGGTGCTGGTACTGAAGGTTAAGGGGTATAACCGCAAAAAAGCTGTTCGCAAGTTGGAACATGGTCGCGAGTCCAAGTGCTTGCTCATTTTGACGTAACACCTTTCAACGACTTGTGAGAAGGTCTGCTCGCTGTTCAAGAAGGGAATCTCAGCTTCGCTTTATCTGACCATCGGCTAGGGGAGCTCGAAGCCTTGTGAATAGGTGCTCCGTATTTATCCATCCTACGACTCTCGAGCATATGATCTCGAGAGTCGGATGGGCATCCCGCACTTACCCGATCTGCGACTCTCGATCAGATGATCTCGAGAGTCTAATGGGTACTTCCGTACTTTCCCAATCTTCGACTCTCGATCAGATGATCTCGCGAGTCGAATGGGCGTCCGTGTACAATCTTTAATAGCTGATCTGGTCTCCATTATTTTGTCTATAACAACATCTAATAGTTTCACCACTTCGGCCTTAACCACCTCCTTCATGTTTGGATTGAGGCGTCTTTGTGGTTGCCTAGATGTTTTGGCATTTTCCTCAAGGTGTATGTGATGAGTACAAATCAGTCGGTCTATGCCTTTGAGATCCACAATCGACCATCCAATGGCGCTCTTATGGTCTATTAGAGTGGCTATTAGCCTACTCTCTTGTTCCTCATCCAAGTGGGAAGAAATCACCACCAGATATATCTCATCTCGACCTAAATATACATATTTCAAATCACTTGGTAATGGTTTTAGGTCGAGCTTCGGTTCCTTGATATTGGATGGAAGAGGCTTGTTCTCGTTTAAGGGTAAAGGTTCAAATAGTGCCTTCCATCTTTTGTTATCAAGTACCGGCATAACATTCAAAATGGCATCCATCTCTCATATTGTGTCATCATTCATCTCATGAGAGTGGGTTAAACATGCCTCCAAAGGGTTGGAATAGAATTTCAAGGGGAATGTATCCTCCACGAATGATTCAATCAAATTTATCTCGTGGATCTCGTCATCAACTTCCCGTGGTTGTTTGCATAAATCAAATATATTCAGCTCGAGTGTCAGATTGCCAAAGGACATTTGTACAAGCCCGTTTCTACAATTGATAATCGCATTTAAAGTAGCAAGAAAAGGGCGGCCAAGTATGATGGGAATTTGAGCACCAGGTACTTATCACGGGATGTGTATCCAAGACAATAAAGTCTACTGGGTAGTAGAATTTATCAACTTGGACTAAAACATCCTCAATCATCCCTGTCGGTATACGAATAGATCTATCAGCAAGTTGGAGTGTGGTTTTGGTGGGTTTCAATTCATCTAACCTAAGTTGTTCATAGACCGAGTTTGGGATGAGGTTAACACTTGCCCCTAAATTGAGTAAGGCTTGTTTGATCCGGTAGTCACCTATGATGCATGAGATGGTTGGACTACTTGGATCCTTGTATTTTTAGGGCACCTCTTGTTTGATAATAGCGCTTAAATTCTCAATTAAAAGTACTTTGTTGTGAACATTATGTTTCCTTTTGACTGTACACAATTCCTTTAGAAATTTGGCATAGGATGGTATTTTTTTATAGCGTCCAACAATGGAATATTGATCTTCACTTTCTTAAATACCTCTAAAATTTTTGGGTTTTTGTCTAAAGGTTTGAGTGAAATCAACCTTTGGGGAAACGGTGCAACCGACTTCTATTGCCTTTCCGGTCCTTTCTCATGTGGAGTGTTGTTTGGGCTATCATCCCCTTTGGAAATTTCCGGATCATTAGGCTTTAGGACCTTCATCGGATTAGATTTATCGATTATTTTTTCACTCCTTAGGGTGGTGATAGCTTGAACATGCTCCATATGTTGGGAGGACGAGCTTGTGTCTTTTATCTCAAATTGGGTTCTTGGGTTAGGAAGAGGTTGGGCAGGAAGTGTGCATTTCTCCCTAACACTAAGATGAGATTCAACTCTAGCCATTGCGGTTTTCAAGTCATTAATGGCTTGAGATGAATTTTGATTGAATTTCAGTTTCTCTTGCATGAACCCATCAATTTTCAGAGAATTAGTCTTGTTATATTTAGCTTGAACCGATATGAATGCACCCAACATCTCCTCTAGCGTAGCTTTTGGTGTAATTACTGGGGATGGACCTAGTAAAGGTTAAGCTTGAGGGGCATTATTTGCATTCACAGTTGGTCCATTCCTCCAACTGAAATTGGGATGGTTCTTCCAACTAGAATTATATGTGTTTGAGTTTGGAGCACTAAATGGCTGTTGATAACTGTTTATGGCATTTGATTGTTCTTCTAAGATATCTTGGAATGCAGAAATTGTGGGACAATCCTGTGTTGCATGTTGATTTCTGGTACAAACTCCACAAACAGTTTCAACGTCTTTTGAGTTGATCGTCTCTCCTTTCTTTTATTCCACGGCCTCAACTTTTCTTGTGAGGCTAGACACACGTGCACTTATGTTATCTTCTTCTGAGAGGACATAAATTCCTCCTTTTTCCTTTTATTGGCTTGTCTTAGAATTTGTTGGTCTAGATGTATCCCAAGACTGTGTATTCTCAGCTAATTCATCAAAATAGTCCCATGCTTCTTCGGCTTCCTTATTCATGAATTCTCCATTGCACATCATCTCTACGAATTGGCTTATGGGTGAAGTCAGTCCTTCATAGAAAAGCTTATTACCCGCCAAATTTCGTAGCCATGATGTGGGCATGCATTTAACAAGTCCTTGAACCTCTCCCAACATTGGAAGAAGGTCTCATCCTCTTTTTGAGCAAAATTCATGATAATGCACCTTCAACATGATTGTTTTGTTAGTAGGGAAGAACTTTTTAATGAACTACCTAGTCATCTCAGTCCATGTGCCAATTGATCTTGGCCTTAATGCATGAAGCCAAGCCTTAGCTTTCTCTTTAAGGGAAAAAGAAAATAATTTGAGTCTCACCACATCATCGATTACATTTTTAAAGTGCATTGTGGCTATCACCTCATCAAATTCCTTAAGATGTTGATAGGCACTTTCGTTGTCTAGTCCATGGAATTTTGGAAGGAGTTGGATTACTCCCGGTTTCAAATCTATGTTCCCTGTATTCAGGTGGGAAAACTATACATGAGGGAGTGCTCTCTCTTGCTAGTTGCAAGTAATCACGTAATGTTCTAGGTTAGGGAACATTCTCAACCACATTATCTCCCGTTTCGGTTTGGTTTTGGCCCAGATTTTGATTGGCCGTAGGGTTGGGTTGATTCCAGCCATACTTTTAGAAAAAATTGGAGAATCTAAACGTTTCTTAGGACATGGTTCCCTATCAATCCCTTCAACAATTCCCCCTTCACTAATGAGTCGGTTATTAGAATCTCGTACCCAATGTGGCATGCAAATCTCAGAAAAAAGAAAAAGGGTTAGAAAAACCTGATTTGAAGTGACTACTTCGACTCCTAGAATTCCTGAAAAAATAAAACAAAGCAAACAAACTAAGTTAGTAAAGGAGTCCTAAAAATCTTAAATAGAAACTATTTTCAGAAATTTTATGAAAAACCGTCAAAGTGCTCGGCAGCGGCGCCAAAAACTTGTTCGCTTCCCCAAGAGAATGGTTGTGAAGTAGTATTAATCTCGCGAAGACCGAGGTCGATCCATAGGGACTTGTGTAGGAATCACAAAACACTTTCAATGGTTTCTAATTGAGAACTAACTAAACAGGATTTTGGAATTGAATGTAAATAGCAATTTTGAACTAAATTGAATGTAATCAATATTAAAAAGCACTAGGGGTTTAAGGATCCACTTGTAGCAATCCTTGATGCTTAATTCACAGTGGTTTTGAAATTACACAACTAGAATCAAAATTAAATCCTATCTAGCTTGATGATAGAGCAGTTAAAATAAACAATCTGCCATATGTGTGATTCAAGTACATGATTCCCTTTATTCAAGTTAGGACTTGAGTATACTCAATTGTATAGGTCAATCCTAGTTCCAATAGGTTAAGATCACAATCATAATCATCATTAAATTCTGTCACAAAGTATAATTAGATCATGATTTAAACTTGATTCAAATCACATAAACAACCACACCTAAGCAGAAATTCAAAAAAGTAGAACTTTTGGTATGAAGTTCCCACTTAAGGATCAAAGGTTTAGAGCATATTGAATCCGATTCCTCGGAGCGTACAGGTCTAGAATCATTCAAAACAATTAAGAACTCAAGCAATTCTTCTAAACATCCATGAGCCATCATAAGATTAAGAAAAACTACTTAGAACTTTTTTCAAACTTCAACCATTGTTCTTCACTAATAATCCAACTTGAAACCAAAACAAACAAATTGAAATATCTTAGATTCACTACAAGCTTCACCTCTTAGCCCTAGCTAAGAGGTTTAGCTGTTCATGATCCAAGGAAACATGAAAACAACGAAGAAAAACATAAAAACTAGAAGAACAAACTAGGAGGATAGTAGAACTCCGGATCTGACTTCCGCTGCCTCCCACCATGGTAATTCTCTTCTAGGATGCCCTAGGAACGAGCTAGAGTAGTCCTTTTATAGCTTTGGGGCCTTAGGTGTGAAGAAACTTTCAGAAATCCCGCAAGATAAGCGTTTTACATAGAGATTTTCGGAACTCCAGATGTTCTTGAGTGTTGACCGGCCAGTCGGACCCCCTGTCCTGCCGGTCGGAACAAAGTGCCTGCAAATGCAATTCTCATTAGAGTCTTTTTTACACAGTCCGACCCATCAGTCGATCGGTTGGCCGGCCGACTGGTGGAACTGCTTCAAATTGCTGAATTCGCTGGATGTTGAAATGTATAGATCTACCCTTCAGCTGGCCGGTTTTTCGACCGGCCGGTCAATTTGTCCGGCTAGTCGGTCAAGGGGTCTGTCCTCCTAAAATGTGTCCAGTTACTTTCTTATTTCTGGAGGGTTTAGCCGACCGGTCGGTGGGCTGTGGACGGCCGTCCGATGGACATGAAATTGTCTGAATTCTCAGCTTGTCCTCGATCTTTAATGCTCTTTTTCTCCACCTTTGGTCCTTCATTCCTTTGATCTTCAAGGTGTGTAAACAGCATCTCTGAGCCCTCAATTGATGAATTCTCTCTCTCATTCCTACAACCACAAAACCATGCATTAGTTGGGTCTTTAATCACTTATTTCAAGCATAGTTAGTAATGAAATGGGGTTAGAATATGCACATTTAAGAGCTCAACAGTATGCTAGGCACTTGTTAGGAACATCCACACACACCAGATGTACTTTCACTTCTTGAGTAGACTTGAGCTTATATGATTCACTCTCATATAGTCTACTTAGGTTGCATAGATTAGGAACTTTATTAGTATAATCGTTTGATAATCTATGATTGCTTAGATAGGTAGCTTATTGCTTAAACCATATGCTAGTCTTGTGATTGGACCCACTTAGGTTTGAAAGTTGAAGTGTTATTGCTTACTTAGTTCATATTTTTAAATTAGTTAAGTATGTGAAAAGATTTTAAAAGGTCCTAATTCCCCCCCCACCCCCCCCCCCCCCCCCTGTTAGGACTTAGCCATATCTAGTTGCTCGTCTAAGCTTCCGCACGCTTACGCTTCCACAAGTGTAATCAAAGTGAAGAAATTTCAATTGGTATCAAAGAGGGTTGCTCTTCAAGGACTTAACTATCTAGAGTGTGATCCGATACCGGAGCACTAGCATCATGTCTAACCGAGATGGGAGTAGCATTAACCGTCCACCATACTTTGATTGGTCTAACTACGCCTATTGGAAGGCGAGGATGAGGAATTTCTTACAATCCTTGGACCGATCCATGTGGGTAAGTACACAACATGGATATTCCATGCCTACTGAACAAGTGGAGGTTGATGGTAAAGCCATGGTCATTCCTAAAGATGATGATAAATGGAATGATTATGAGAGAGCTTTATACATGACAAATGTTAAAGCTCTCAGTGCGATTTGCTATGCAGTTTCCCCGGAAGAATTTCAGCGCATTCTCACATGCGCAACTATAAAAGAAGCGTTAGACATACTTGAGGTTACCCACAAGGGAACTAGCATAATAAGATGCTTGAAGCTTCAGCTCTTAACCACTAAATTGAAAAACATTAGGATGGAAGAGACTGAAATTTTCATGGAGTTTTGTACTAAACTTTCAGATATTTGTAACTCCATGTTTGCCTTGGGGGAAAGGGTTTTGGATGGAAGGATATGTAGAAAAATACTTAGGTTCCTCCCGAAAAGATTCGACACCAAGGTAGTAGCCTTAGAAGAGTGTAGAGACATAGACACAATGAAAGTAGAAGAAATTATAAGTTCCGTATAAATTCATGAACTACACTTTAGGGCCCCTTTTAAGAAGAAGAACATCGCCTTAAAGACTTCCCATAAACACTCACATAGGAAAATTAAGATTAAGTCTTCCGAAGATAGTGATAATGAGGATAATGAACTAGACAAGAAGTTCAAGAGATTCCTCAAGTTCGATAGAGGGAGTAGCCGTGACAAGAAGGACAAGAAAGATGATAAACATAAAGGGAAATCATCCAAAACATCATCTGTCCGATGTTACGGTTGCGGTTGCCTTGGCCATATTGCCCCAGATTATCCCAAAAGGGCCTAAACCGCAAGGTAAAAAGGCAATGGTTGCCACTTGGGATGACACAGAGGAGTCTAAATATGAATTTAGTGACTCCACTAGTGATGGGAGCCACAAACCAGTGAGAATTCTCATGGCTTCCACTACTACCTCTCTTCCCCCTAATCTGAGAGAGGATCTCAACCGCTTTTCCTTATAGGAGTGAAGGAGTTCCCAACCCCTCACCTCATACTACATTTTATGAGGGTGTTGAGGAAATGAGTTACCCTTAAGTTTATTAAACTAAACAAACTAGTAAGGGTAGCTAGAAACGAAACTATAGGAAAATCTGAGGATTTTAGCCTCATTTTGTTATTAGGGGCATATTAGAGGATTCTAGGCTCATTTTGTTATTAGGGGCATATCAGAGGATTCTATCCTCATTAGCCCTCCAATGGTAGTTTAGCCTTACTTTTAATTGGTATATTTGCTACTAAACTATCACCCGGCTTAAGTTAGCTAATCTTGTTGAGTTTTATGCTTAATTGTATGCTAATATTTTCTTTAGTCATGATGTACATAATTTTGAGGAGGTTGGTTAATTAGGCTATAAGCCCTGTGTTTTCATTGCTTAATGTATGTCTTAAGAATGACCAATTATACATGATTAACTATGCTTAGATAAGTACATTTTCTTATTAATCATGTTCCCATGTATACTCCATGTTTTAATGTTCATGCACCCTATACTCTTTTTATTTAGCATGTTTTTTATAGTTATTACTGCGACATTCTAATCTCTCATTCTCTTTACTTAATTGATGTATCATTATGGGGGAGTGATTGGTTTGTCAATTGCAGACAAAAAGGGAGAGAAAGATCAAGTCCCACTAAAATAAATTTTTTTGTTTTGTGTTACAGGATTAACAGGTTATAGGGAAGCAATCGAGAGGAGCTTTCTTAGTTACATGTCTTAGTGTTTTAAGTTGTAATATTTATTTATTTATTTCAATTTGATATGTAATTTATTTATGTTTTGATAGTGTCATTGGTATAGACTATTGCACGGTCTTAGGTTAGGTTTTTGTCACGTACTTGACAAAGAGAGAGATTGTTAGTGCACTTTTCTGTGGCATACTAGTGTGCCTTATTTGTCAATCATGTGTGTCCATGTGTTGTACTATTGGTTGAGCTTGACAAGCTGAAGACCGAAGATTCAAGTGGACCAAAAGCATCAAGGAAGAACAGGTAAATGAGATGCCTTAGTGACCCTAACCCTTTGAACCAAAACACCCAAATCCTCTTAAATGACTTGGACCAACTAGGAATACCCTTAGTCATCCTTATTAGCCTTACATCATATAAAAAAACATGATAAATTAATAAAAAAGGTGGAAGTTTCTATAAACTATCAGGTTCAAACAACAATTTTCGATAGACCTTCGATATATCAGGACCAAGGTTGGATAGGTCTTCGATATATCAAAATACCCATTTTGATATATTGAAATATGTCCAACAACTGAACAACTCTCTAGACATTTTTTTTGATCAATTGAATTGGTATTTCGATATATCAAGATGAGCGTTTTCGATATATTAAACATTATTTCAATATATCGAAAATATGTCCAGCAACTTAATGAAACCTCTTGACAGATTTTTCGATATATCGGATTGGTAGCTTCGATATATCGAAGATCGCTCCAATTAATCGAAACCCCATTTCGATATATCGAAGCGACTGTTTTATGTCCGTTGGAGATTTTTGTTTAAATACGGGAGAGACTATGTTTAGGCAAGAGAGGAATTTTGAGGAGATAGAAGCTACCACCATTGCATACCATTAGGAGCTCTATTCCTAACCCTAGCAAGGCATTCTCCTTGTGATTTATCATAAGCTTGGAGCATTTAAAGCTAAAATAAGAATGAACTTGTTCCCTCTTGATTCATAGGAGTTTAGACACCTTGATCATTGGTAAATCCTTTGTCTAAACACCACCTAGGAATCCAAATAAGTGTATCCCTCTAGGAAACATATTTCTTATCGTTCGTAAAGGATTCACCACCTCCTAGCACCTTGTGCATCTTCGTAGGAGCATCATATGCAAGGTGACTGATCATGGAGCTGAAGCACTGGCGACGCAATGGCATCAGCGATCGGTGGCGTACAAGGGGAGATGATTCAAGCACAGGAGAGTAAGAAAAAGCAACCCGAAGTGGCGCAACAATGGGGCTCAAATCTGACAAGTAAGGTTGTCATTGTTAGAGTCCATCCACTCTTTTTTTGGTGGGAATTGAGTGTAGAATTTGTTTATCAACCTCGAATTTAGGGTCGTTTGCCAATCCTTGGCTTGTTAGTTGAGCTTAATCATAAGGACGTTTGTCGTTCCTTACCACGTTTGTCTGGCCTAAAGTCTAGGGACGTTTGTCGTTCCTTGGCACATTTGTCGGGCTTAAACAAGTCTCTAATAGGAGACACCAACATGAGTGTAAATGTGTAGGTTGGGAGGAACCTGTAAACTCCATGGTTGGGTGGATTCGAGTTAAAACACCTCGGTTGGAAGGAACCTGATTTAAACTCCCCAGTGAATGCCGGAGCGCTCAAAGGAGTTGAGTACTTGAACTAGGAGTGGAGTAGACCTAAAGTCGAACCACTATATATCGTTTGTTTATAATTGAATTTGAGCACATTTCTTCTTATGCATTATTTTTAATTATTTAATTATGAATACCTAATTAGAATGTATGCTAGGTGTTGAGCTCCCATTTTATACATTTTCTAGCCCATTACATCATATTACATGCATGGTTTGCATGCTTTAAAGACCCATCTAATGCTTGTTTTATGTATGTAGGAATGTAAGAGAGAAGTCATAAAATTATTGTTAAAAGGGTCCTTTGGAACCACATTGAAGATATTGAAAAGAAGCCCTGAAGAATCACTTCAAAAAGACCTGGATCGGCCAGAAGAGAGAAGAGTTTAGCATTCACATTAGGAGGCCACCGGGCGCCCGACCAAAACATGGCCGGGCGCCCGGAATTGGAAGAAATATGCTGAAACTGCTTGGCATTTCTGGAGCTGGTTGGGCGCCCGACCAACATCTGGCCGGGTGCCCGAAATTGGAAAGGGATTTCACCTAAAGCTGCTGACCAAATTCAAGTATGGTCGGGCGCCCGACCAACGTCCGATGCCGACGTAAGTGCATAATTTTTTACGCAATCCAAGGCGATTCGTGGTTTAATTTATAAAAGGACACCTTGGCATCCTTGCTAGGGTATCTTAGAAGAGTTCTAAGTTCGTAGGGAGCAAGGGAGATCATCGTGGAGCGATCGCAACTCCTCCAATTAGGGGTTTTTTTTTCTCTAGTTTTTCATGTTTTGTTTAGTTTTTCTTTGAATTCTAGTTGAAGCATGATAATGCTTGGCTAAGACCTCTTAACTAAGGCTAAGAGGTGAAGCTTGTTGAGTAGTTATCATGTTGGATTCGTTCTATTTCAAGTACTTTGCTTAAAGTTTTGATTTTTAAGTTTTAGTTTGAATAAAAGAGATATTTTTGGATGTTTTATGAGAGTTCATGTGCTTTGGACATGAGTTCCTTGCAATTCTCTGAGATTATCGTGTTTGGATTGATTAGATTCAAATTGTAATAACCCTAGAGCGTACCTATAGTCCATTGGCATGGTTGTTACTTCGAAGGCTACATATTCGACTTCTATGGGCTTCATTATAACTAGAACTTTGTTCTTCAACTTGAGTAGAGATTGTTTGTGTTTAAATGCCATATCTTCCAACTAGAAGAGAGATAGAACTTCAATTCTAGTTGTGTTATGCTTGGATGAATGAATTCACATGAGGGCTATCACAAGTGGATCCTTGAAAGCCTTAGTTCCCTTTAATCCCAGATTTTACAATTACTGTTTTAAGTTAGTTTTTAAACCTGAAATCCTCAATTCATTGAATTAGAAGTTGTTGGAACAACTTGAATTGGTTTACCTAATTCCTTATGGATTGACCTCGGTCTTACCGAGATTTATTACTACATCACAGCCTTGCACTTGAGGTGAGCGAACAAGTTTTTGGTGCCGCTGCAGGGGAACTAGGTTAAACGGTTCTAAATTGTTTTGGTGGCTATAGAGTAGAAGTAGTTAGGTTTTATTATTTTCTTTAGATTAGTTTTTCTGAATTCTAGAACTAACAAAGTTTGTTTGTTTTGTAGGAAGTTCTTCTAGTTCAAGTAAATTGGTACTATCCTTCCAACTTGAACTCTTTTAGTTTTTGGTTTTTATTTTCAGATTTTAGGATTTAGGATTAGTTTAGATTTTGGATTTTGTGGTTTATGTCCTGTTGGGAACGAGACCACAATAATTGTCTCCAATCCGAAGATGGTTTAGTTGGACCACTCTCCGTTCATAGACGAGTCCGAGAATCTGTAGAACATCGTGAAAATTTGAGAAGTATGGAGCAAATTCCATTAGGGAATCCTCCCCCCCTACTCCAACCACAAACGCAAATCAAGAGGGAGTAGGAGAGAACGAGGTGCACAATGCTCCTCCAATGAGATCTTTATGGGACTACCTACAACCGGCCCGTGCAACTACACCCTCATGCTTGGTCGTACCACCAACCGGGGGAAACATCGATATAAAGCCGGGTGTAATTGAACTCATACCAAGGTTCCATGGGCTAGATTCTGAGAGCCCATACTTACACTTAAAGAAATTTGAAGAAGGGGTGGCTTGTTTGCTCGCCTCAAGTGCAAGGCTGCGATGTAGTAATAAACTCGGTAAGACCGAGGTCGATCCACAGGGAAGGAAGTAAACAATTCCAACTATCCTAATAACTAGAATCAAAGAGGTTTGTGAAATTGGTTTTGAACATAAAATAGAAAATCTAATAATGAAAAGATAACTAGAGCATCAAGGATCCACTTATAGCTTTCCTTATATGCATAATTCGCTATGGTTTCTCATTCTCTCAACTAGAATCGATATTAAGATCTATCTAGCCGGATGATAGAGCTGTTAAACCAAACAATCTGTCATATGTAAGTTCTATGCATAATATTCACTCAATGTAGGCTGAGCTGAGCATGCTCAATTGCATAGGTCATTCCCCTTTCCAAAAGGTCTAGTTCACAATCATAACCATCCTCAAGTCCTGTCACAAGACAAGGCTAGATCATGATTTGAACTAGATTCAAATCACATGCACAATCCATACATATTCAGAAAATCAGTAAAATGGAACTTTGGTAGGAAGTCCCTTTATGAAGAGCATAGTACTAGAGCGCACTCCGATTCCTCGGATCATACAGGTCTAGACTGTTACAAACGAATTAAGAAGTTAAGTAATTCTCCCAAACATCCATGAGTCATCACAAGACTAAGAAAATTACTCAAAAACTTGTATAAACTTCAAACCATAGTTCATAATCATGAATTCCATACTTAAAACCAACAAAACGAATTAAACAATCTAAGAAAACTATAAGGTTCACCTCTTAGCTCTAGCTAAGAGATTAGCTAATGAAAAGCATATTAAAAATAAAACTAGAACTAAGAAAAGAAAGAAAAACTAGCAGGAGGAGGCTAGGAAGCCTCCTATGACTTGAACTCCTTGCTCCCCACGTCCTTGGTTGCCCTGGAATAGAAGAGAGCACCCCCTTTTATAGTGCAGCAATAGTACAGCAACATAGCAGAATTTGTTTCGCTTGGTACGGCTTAACCAATGGTCGGATTGCCTTCAAAATTGATTTGTAGCTTCCTTGTAATGTGATATTCCTCATAGATGATTTAGATTTCCAAGATTATCCTCTGAATGGGCTCACTAATCACATCACCGACCGCCTCTCAAAATCGCGCACTTCGGGTACCTTTAGAACCAGTCATCTTGCTTTCAACACTCCGGAGTGTACAGACATTGGATTGATCCCAAATTTGGAACATTAGTAGAAAACTTCCTCCTCTACATGATAGACGGATTAGATTGTCCAAAATGATCCCAGAATATGGTCCGAAAATTAGAACAATTAGGGCTTTTATAAACTCTGCGCAGTTAGAGCTTTCTGGATGGTCCATCTTTCTTCAACCGGTACGATCAAACCACACATCCTTTTGATCTGAAGCTTTTGTGGTTATTCATATATGGATGTGGTCTAAAAGATGGTCAAAGGAGATTCTTCATATCATCAATGATGGGCCACCTGGACCGGCCCAGAGTGGAACAGCGAAATCTGAAACTTTCTGGATAGTTCGTATTGTTTTGGCCACCACGATCAATCCGTAGCTCCGATCGACACGAAACCACTTGGGTTAGTTTGGCATCAAGCTCCTCTTCGACATGGATGTCTTGGATTTCCAAATATCATCAAGATCGGCCCAGAAAACTGGTCTGAAAAACCAGGTACTGGGAATACCTTGCTGTTTTAGAATCTGGAATCTGAAACTTGCATGGCCGACCGGTCACGACCGGTCGGACAGGGCTGGCCGACCGGTCATGACCGGTCGGACAAGGCTGGCCTTGTTCCAGGGAGTGCATCCGACTGGTCATGAATGGTCGGGCCTTCTTGGCCGACCGGTCTTGACCGGTCGGACCCAATTTGGCTTTTTTCTTCTTCTTTCTATTCTTCTCTCCTTCCTCTCTCTTTGCTTTCTTCTTTCTTTGGTCCACCTTGGGCCTTCATCAAAGGCTCCAAATGGCCCCTTTTTGGTCTCTAATTGAGTGAAGTCCGCTCTCATCCCTACAATCACAAAACATGTATTTGATTAGTCTTTAAATCATGAAAATCTTGCATAATGAGTGATGAATTGGGGTTAGAATATGCACAATTAAGAGCTCAACATGGCTACGTTACAATATCAGAATGTCTCAGAAGATGCCATCAAACTTAAACTCTTTTCCTTCTCATTGAGAGAAAGAGCCAAGAGTTGGCTCCACTCTTATAGATCACACTCGATAGGGTCATGGAATGAGATGATTCGAGAATTCTTGAAAAAGTTCTTCTCGGCTCATATAACAAACACCATTCGAAGAGCCATAACGAACTTTTCGGTTAAAGAGAATGAATCATTCTTCCAATGTTGGGAAAGGTTTAAGGACCTCCTACTGGCTTGCCCACATCACGGCTACAAAAGCTGGTGAATCATAAACTTCTTCAATGATGGATTAAGTTCCAATATGCGCCAATTCGTAGAGATGATGTGCAACGGCGAGTTTATGATAAAAAATCCAGACGAAGCTTGGAGTTACTTGGATATGTTGGCCGAGAATGCCCAATCATGGGATACCTCGGACAAATCTAATAACCTCAAGCCTCCTCGAGAAAAAGAGAAAGGAGGGATTTATATCCTTAAAGAGGAAGATGATGTGAATGTAAGGCTAGCTAGCCTCACAAGGAAGATCGAAGTCATGGAACTTAGTAAGAGTGGAGTTGCAAAGTCCAATGAAGCTATTAAGACCACATGTGGGATTTGTTTCACTAATATACATGCTTACGCAAGATTGTCCTACAATTCCTGCTTTTCAAGAGGTGTTACATGAACACGCAAATGCCACATATGGTTATCAACGGCCTTTCAATGGACCGGTGGGTAACACGTATAATTCTACTTGGAAGAACCATCCGAATTTCAGTTGGAAGAATGCTCCCACTGGGCAATCCTGCCAACTCCCAAGGAGGGCCACCCATGCAAAATATGGCCCCACCTCAATTCTCAATGGAGGATACTTTAAAGGCGTTTATCCAAGGGCAAACGCAAATCAATCAATCAAATCAGCAAATGTTCCAAGAGCTTAAAGTCTCGGTTGACGAGATTAAGGGACGCTTGAATGATAGGGAAGGGACCTTTTCGGCCCAACCTCAGCCCAATCCAAAGCAAGTGCATGAAGTAAGCATTCCTAATCCCTCCAACCAACATATGGAGCAAGCCAAATCTGTCACCACTCTTAGAAGTGGTAAACAAATTGACAAAACTATTCCGGTGAAGGCCGACAAGCCTAATGATCTGGTAAATTCTAAGGATGAGGACGGATCCAACTTAGGTTCACAAGAAATGGAACGCGTTTACAAGCCCGTAGCACCATTCCCTTTGAGATTGGTTGCTCCAAAATCTCTCCCAAACTCTCATAACATTTTAGAGATTTTAAGACAAGTCAAGATCAACATTTCACTGCTTGATGCCATCAAACAAATCCCCTCTTATGCCAAGTTTCTAAAGGACCTATGCACAACTAAACGCAAATATAATGTGCAACAGAAGGCCTTTTTGAATGAATAAGTGAGTGTCATCCTCACTCAAAAGATCCATCCAAAATTCAAGGATCTCGATAGTCCCATAATATCCTGCATCATTGGCGACTACCGGATTGAGCGTGCATTGCTAGACTTGGGGGCAAGCGTAAACTTGATCCCGTACTCGGTATATGAGTAATTGGGTCTTGGTGAATTAAAACCCACTAAAACCACGTTACAACTAGCTGATAGATCCATCCGTGTACCGATAGGGATAGTTGAGGATGTTCTAGTCCATATTGACAAATTCTACTACCCGGTGGATTTTATCGTCTTGGACACAACCGGTTATAGATGCTAGCACTAAATACCGGTGATTTTAGGCCGCCCGTTCCTTGCTACATCAAATGCAATCATAAATTGCCGGAGCGAGGTGATGTAATTACTTTTGGGAATATGAAATTAGAGGTGAATGTGTTCCACATGGGTAAAAGGCATAGGGATGTTGATGACGACGAGCTCTTCGAGGTAAACATGCTCGAATCTTTTGAAGAAGAAGAGCTCCTCCAACTTGAACCACTAGAAAGCTTGGAGATATGCTTGGCACATTTCGAGGATTCCAAAGACCCCATCATCAGTGAAATTGTGCAAGCATTGAATATTGAGAAACCGGTAGTTGGTACTAGCCGGTGGAGACCCCATTTTGAAAGATTGCCACCAACCACATCAAGGCCTCTACCGTCTAACATTAAACCACCGAAGCTTGACCTTAAGCCATTGCCATTCGAGCTTAAATATGTATATTTGGGTCAAGAAGAAACATTCTCGGTTGTCATTACCTCTCACCTAGGGAAAGACCAAGAGCTCAAGTTGATTGAGCTACTAAAAGAACATAGGGGAGCCATAGGATGGACAATAGTGGATCTCAAGGGGATAGACTCTTCGGTTTGTACTCACCGTATACACCTCGAAGAAAATGTAAAAACGACTAGACAACCTCATAGAAGGCTAAATCCAAACATGATGGAGGTTGTTAAAGCAGAGGTGTTAAAGCTACTAGATGTGGGTATCATCTACCCCATCTCGGATAGCCAATGGGTGAGTCCTACCCAAGTTGTCCTTAAGAATTCCGGTATTACCGTAATAGAAAACGCCAACAACGAGCTTATACCAACTAGAGTGACCACCGGTTGGTGTATGTGCATTGATTATCGAAAGCTAAACACGGTCACTAGGGAAGGATCACTTCCCTCTCCCATTCATGGATCAAATTTTGGAGAGGTTGGCGGGTCATTCCTATTATTGCTTCCTAGATGGCTATTCCGGTTACAATTAAATTGAAATAGCCCTAGAAGACCAAGAGAAGACCACTTTTATATGCCCGTTTGGCACCTTCGCATACCGAAGAATGCCATTCGGGCTATGTAATGCACCCTGCCACATTCCAACGATACATGTTGAGTATTTTCTCGAACATGGTGGGTGAATTTCTCGAGGTATTCATGGATGCTTTTTCTGGTTTTGGTTGTACTTTTGATGAGTGCTTCAATCACTTAAGGTTGGTTTTGACAAGGTGTGAGGAGAAAAACCTCGTCTTAAACTGAGAAAAGTGCCATTTCATGGTACAAAGAGGAAAATCCTTGGACATATCATCTCGTCCAATGGAATAGAGGTAGACTGGGCTAAAATTGATATTATTTCCAATATACCAACACCCAAAAGCATACGCGGTGTGCGGTCCTTCCTTGGAGACGCTGGCTTTTACAGAAGGTTCATAAAGGATTTCAGCCATATCTCTAGGCCCTTATGTAACCTTCTCTAAAAGGAGAACCAATTTGAGTGGAATGCCGAATGTCAATTAGCTTTTTCAAAGATGAAAGACATGTTGACAACCGCTCCTATCATGCAACCATCAGATTGGTCCATACCTTTTGAGTTGATGTGCGATGCGAGCGATTATGCTATTGGGGCGGTGTTAGGCCAAAAGAAGGATAAGAAGCCCCATGTTATCTATTATGCTAGTAGGACTTTGAATCCTGCCCAAGTCAATTACTCGACTACGGAGAAGGAGCTCCTAGCCGTCATTTTTGCCTTGGACAAATTCAGACCTTACTTAATAGGATCCAAGGTTATTGTTTATACGGATCATACGGCGCTTGAAGCACCTGCTTTCTAAGAAGGATGCTAAGCCTCGTTTGCTTAGATGGATCCTACTCCTTCAAGAATTTGATTTTGAGATCAAGGATAAGAAGGGAGTAGAGAATGTGGCGGCAGATCATCTATCCCGCCTAGTTCTACCTAATTCCATTAATGAGTCACCTATTGAGGACTCATTCCCTTATGAGCAACTCTTTGTTTCTATGCATTCACCTTGGTATGCTGACATAACCAATTATCTTTCCACAGGTGCGATGCCGATTCATTGGACTGCGCAGGACAAACGAAAATTTCTAAGGGAAGTGCTCAGATTTTTCTGGGATGAACCTTTACTTTTTAAATATTGCCCAGATCAAATAATTAGGAGATATGTCCCTGATGATGAATGGAATTCTGTCATCTCCTTTTGTCATGATCAAGCATGTGGGGGTCACTTTTTCGCTAAGAAAACCACTGTGAAAATTTTACAATGCAGTTTTTATTGGCTCACTCTATTTAAAGACACCCAGGAGTTTTGCAAAGCGTGCGAGCGCTGCCAGAAGATAGGTGGGTTGTCCCGTCGGAATATGATGCCCCTTACCTCAATTCAACATCTTGAAGTCTTCAACTGTTGGGGCATTGATTTCATGGGACCGTTCCCCTCATCTTTTGGACATGTCTATATATTGCTTGCCGTAGACTATGTGTCTAAATGGATAGAGGTTACTCCATGTAGAACCAACGATCATCGTACGGTTCTAAAGTTCCTTAAAGAAAACATACTTTCTAGATTTGGAACGCCTCAAGCCATCATTAGTGATGGTGGTTCTGACTTTTGCAATAGGCCTTTTGAAGCCTTAATGAAGAAATATGGCATTAGGCATAAAGTGAGTACCCCATACCACCCACAGACGAGTGGGCAAGCTGAAATTTCAAATCGAGAAATCAAACAGATTTTGGAAAAGACGGTGAGGCTAGGATCGTAAATATTGGTCACTGAGATTAGATGATGCGCTTTGGGCTCACCGTACCACTTACAAGACCCCCATTGGAATGTCCCCTAATAGACTTGTCTATGGGAAAGCTTGCCACTTGCCTGTGGAGATTGAACACAAAGCCTATTGGGCAATTCGGGCATTGAATTTTGACATTGACAAGACAAACTCGCTTCGAAAACTCCAACTTAATGAGCTTGATGAGATCCAGAATGATGCTTATGAGAACTCGAGGATTTACAAGAGTAGGATGAAGGCCTTTCATGACAAACATATCTTCAGAAAACTCTTCCATGAAGGTCAGAAAGTGCTCTTGTACAATTCCCGACTTCATCTTTTTTCGAGAAAATTGAGATCTCGATAGACCGGCCCATATATTGTTAAAGAAGTTTTTCCTCATGGGGCCGTCGAGATAGAGAATCCTGCAAATGGTAATTGTTTTAAAGTGAATGGACAACGCCTTAAACCATTTGTTGGGAAATTTGATTCAGAGGACATGTCCATCACTCTGAATGATCCTGTGTATCAGGATGATTGATCTCCTAGTCTGACGGAGGTATAACGTAGGTAGGTTTAGTTGTTTTAGTTTTGTTTGCTTCGTAGATTTAGTTGTCGGAGTTGCAGATTTTCATGATCGACTCTCTCAGGTATTATTGTTCTCACTCTCTTGTATTTTACCATTCCTCTCATGTTCATGCTCATTGCATATCTTTTTCCATTGAGGACAATGCAAGAATTCGTTGGGGGTGAGATGAGATTCCTCATCTAGCAGTTTGTAACATTTCGAGCTCCATATGTGCAAATTTTTTTCAAATTCTGAAAATTCAAAACTCGTTTGGAAAACCTTGTTTCTATGCACTCGGGATGATATGGGTATAAGAAAAAGAGATATGAAGTGATGAACGTTGCAAGTCTTGAACTACTCTTAATATAGTGGTTTTATATGTGAATTCCCCTATTTATGTGATTGATAGAAAATTTGAACACTATTACACCTAGTTCACATTACGCGATTTTCATGGTTTGAAGGGATTATGTGATTTGTGGATTGACTAGACTTAGATTTGAGGAATCAAGCCGGGGTACTTTGTCCATCCTTGTCCATGGGAAAATAACAAAAGATATGGATTTCTAAAAATCCTATCTAATGTAAAAGAAAAAGGAAAAGGAAGGATGAAAATTGGGAATGATGGAGAATGGTGGAAATTTTCGAAAGGGCTGCCTATTTACCAACCGGGGGATGGTCTACCCGTAACCAAAGCCGAAAATGGGATGTAGTGTGAAAGCCATCGGAAGGACGGTAAGGCAAATTCCTATTATAGGCTTGTTGTTGCTCTGTACACCTTGAGATCCATGGTTTATTTGATCTATGAAGAAGATAATCCCAGAAACTCGTGAGATGAACTTTCACTATGCACGCTAGGTTGAATTTGTTCGAGTTCCTCTATTTATCAATCAATCAGCGGGAATTTCATATGGACACTTATTATGTTTTGAGAGTTTAAGGTTTCAACTTCTATCACCTCATTTTTCTAAATTTTACACTTGTATGTCTTGGAATAGATAGAAACATAGTTTTTGAAGGAGAGTTAGTTTTTGGAGGTTTGAACGTGTTGCACGTATATTTTGCTCAGGACTAGCAAAAACCTGGTTGGGGAGTGTGTTGAGCTCCCATTTTATACATTTTCTAGCCCATTAGATCACATTACATGCATGGTTTGCATGCTTTAAAGACCCATCTAATGCTTGTTTTGTGTATATAGGAATGTAAGAGAGAAGTCATGAAATTGTTGTTAAAAGGGTCCTTTGGAACCACATTGAAGACATTGAAAAGAAGCCCTGAAGAATCACGTCAGAAAGACCTGGATCGGCCAGAAGAGAGAAGAGTTTAGCATTCACATTAAGAGGCCACTGGGCGCCCAACCAAAACATGGTCAGGCACCCGAAATTGGAAGAAATATGTTGAAACTGCTGGGCATTTCTGGAGCTGGTCGGGTGCCCTAAATTGGAAAGGGATTTCACCTAAAGCTGCTGACCAAATTCAAGTATGGTCGGGCGCCCGATCACTACTTGACTGGGCGCCCGACCAACACCCAACTGCCGATGTAAGTGCGTAAGTTTTTACGCAATCCGAGGCGATACGTGGTTTTTCCTATAAAAGGAGACCTTCGCATCCTTGCTAGGGTATCTTAGAAGAGTTCTAAGTTCGTGGAGAGCAAAGGAGATCATCGTGGAGCGATCGCAACTCCTCCAATTAGGGTTTTTTTTTCTAGTTTTTCATGTTTTGTTTAGTTTTTCTTTGAATTCTAGTTGAAGCATGATAATGCTCGGCTAGGACCTCTTAGCTAAGGCTAAGAGGTGAAGCTTGTGAGTAGTTATCATGTTGGATTCGTTCTATTTCAAGTACTTTGCTTAAAGTTTTGATTTTCAAGTTCTAGTTTGAATAAAAGAGATATTTTTGGATGTTTTATGAGAGTTCATGTGCTTCGGACATGAGTTTCTTGCAATTCTTTGAGATTATCGTGTTTGGATTGATTATATTCGAATTGTAGTAACATTAGAGCTGTACCATAGTCCATTGGCATGGTTGTTACTTCGAAGGCTACATATTCGACTTCTATGGGCTTCATTAGAACTAGAACTTTGTTCTTTAACTCGAGTAGAGATTGTTTGTGTTTGAATGCCATATCTTCTAACTAGAAGAGAGATATAACTTCAATTCTAGTTGTGTTATGCTTGGATGAATGAATTCACATGTGGGCTATCACCAGTGGATCCTCGAAAGCCTTAGTTCCCTTTAATCACAGATTTTACAATTACTGTTTTAAGTTAGTTTTTAAACCTGAAATCCTCAATTCATTGAATTAGAAGTTGCTGGAACAACTTGAATTGGTTTACCTTATTCCCTATGGATCAACCTTGGTCTTATCGAGATTTATTACTAGATCGCAGCCTTGCACTTGAGGCGAGCGAACACTAGGCACTTGTGAGGAACATCCACACACAAAAGATGTACTTTCACTTCTTGGGTAGACTTGAGCTTATATGATCCACTCTCATAAAGTTTACTTACGTTTCATAGATTAGGAGCTTGATTAGTATAATCATTTGATAATCTATGCTTGCTTAGACTAGGTAGCTTATTGCTTAAACCATATGCAAGTCTTGTGATTGGACCCACTTAGGCTTGGAAGCCGAAGTGTTATTGCTTACTTAGTTTAAATTGTTAAATTGGTTAAGTAGGTGATTTTTTTTAAAGGTCCTAATCACCCTCCCCCCCCTAGGACTTAGTCATAATTCTAGTTGCTCCTCTAAGCTTCTGCACGCATACGCGTCCACAAGTGTAATCAAAGTAACGCAATTTCATCCTTGCCCCCTCAACCAAATGAATTTGTAAATGTTCCATAAAATAGAATAAAACAGACAGAAAAATCCTCTCGAGGAGATAAAGTGTCAGTGCAATCCGAGACTGGACCTCCTCGAAATCAGCAACCCGTGCAACTTTGGAGCATAACTCCTTAAAGAAAGAGCAAAATTCAATCAAGACTCCATTCACGAGCTTACTCAATATCCCTCACACGGTTAGGGGGAGTAATTGTTGCATTAACACGTGATGGTCATGGCTCTTCACACTTGTGATCTTGCGCTCTTTAGTATGTACGCATCCTGAAATATTCGTTGCGTAACTATCTAAAACCTTTACCCTATTTAGTACACGGCAAAAAACGTCTTTCTTAGACGGGCTTAATGTGAAGCATGCATGGGGCAAATATGTCATGTTTTCCCTACTAACTGGATGTAAATTCCTTCTTGTGTTCATTTCTTGTAAGTCTATACGAGCATTGATATTGTCCTTAATCTTCCCATATATATTCAATAATGTGGTAATGAGATTGTCACACATTTTTATCAATGTCCACTGACGTCTAAATTATGGCGTAGCATATTGTCCTTCCAACATGGTAAGTCGAAGAATACTGCTTTTCTTCTAGCTGTAGAATTCTCCCTCATCATCATCATCAAGAACCCTCTTACGACTGGATGTACCCTTAGGAATCTTTTTGAATTTGTGGTTCATACTCTCTAGCTATTCCAGAATCATGTAACCGGATGGCGGGATCACCGCAGGTCCAAAATCCTGCTCCCTATTGAAACAATTCTTGTCAAATTTAAACTTGTGTCTAGAGTCAAGGAATCGACGATGGCCTATATAGAAAAACTTTTTGCGATGCTTCAACCGCCAATTCGTGTTTATATTGCAGTATGGACAAGCGAGGCACCCTTTCATACTCCATCCGGACAACATAGCATATCCCGAGAAGTCATTGATCGTCCATAATAGTGCTGCTTTCATTAGGAATGTCTGATTCTTTTGTGCATCGTAAGTGTCTACGCCAATCTCCCATAATTGTCTTAACTCATCTACCAACGGCTGCAAGTATACATCAATATCATTTTTAGGTCCACGAGGGTTAGGAATTAGCAGCAACACTGATGAGATAAGACTACTTCATGCACACTCATGGTGGCAAGTTGTATACCATCAGGATAACGGGCCATGTGCTATGAGAAATACTCATCGTCTTGAATGGATTGAAGTCGTCAGTTGTCAATCCAAGTCGAACATTACGACTATCTACTGAGAAGGATGGGTATTTAGTGTTTCAATCAATGGAGTCAGCAGGATGCCTCAATATCCCATCTTTCATCTGGCCCTCATCATGCCATTGCATGAAGGTAGTTGTCTTCGACGATATGAACAACCTTTAAAGTTTGGGAATTAATGAGAAATGATGCATTATCTTCATAGGAAATTTTCGGCCAGTCGTCAGTAAGGAAGTTTCATCGTCATCTGATCAATTTCCTTCCATCTGGAGGTACCGCATTGCTTGCATTACTGATCATTGGCTGTCTCCTTCCAATACAACATACAGTCGTTAGGGCATGCATCAATCTTATTGTAATTGAGTCCAAGGCCCTTTATGATCTTCTTCGTGTCGTAAAAGGACTTTGGCAACATTTCCTGTCACGCCCCAAACCCTGGAGACCGGGCTCACTAAATTTTCAATTGCTGACCTTGGTTTCAATAGCCTCCGTAGTACCCCATTCTCGGCTCCTAGCTCTCATATGCCAGGTTCCGATCCTAGGATCCCACCAGGAGGATTTTTAGGAATTTTTTTTTTGTAATGGAGAATAACCAAACCATAAAACATCATCAGATATGCATTATATAGTTTGTTTAGTACAGTGCTGAAAAGGGGAAATACAAAATGTAACAAAAGTCCAAAATATCAGGTACATGAACCGAGCTCAACGCTGCTGATGTGCCTTAGTACCTGCAGCGTAAACAAACGCGCATAAGCTTCCTACGAAGCTTAGTAGAGTGCGTGTGTGCTTGTGTGATCCATATGACAAGTATACAGATATCAGAATAAGCGAAAGTGATAGAGGGCGAAGTTACCAAGCTCATGAATGCTATCAGCCATCCCAAGGCTATGCGATGCAAGGGCCTACATGGCCGAGTGTTACATGCTAGAGATGCAATGCAAACATGTCAATCCTCAACTAATCCACATGTCAAAATGGTTCTCATCTGGGACATCACCGGGGTCTAGTACACTCTGATACTGGCCGCCACACATTGCGTGCATAACTAAGCGAGTAGAAAAGACCTCACTATCCGCCTCGTCAGTGGTATGCCAATGCCCACCCGGCTCGCCGAATAGCAGACCCATTTAACGGGCTAGTCAGACTCGACTTAGCTTATAGCCCACTGCACCTGGGCGGATAAGGTCACACCCCTTTCCAACTGACCTCGAAATAGTGGGAGACGCTGGTCTACTGGTATTTGGCACTCAGGGCACTCATGTTATCCACTCAGTCTCGATGTTGGAGCATCCTACTGGTACCACAGGGTTTAGGGACTTTCACCCAAGGACATCCATAACGCCCACGTGCTAGAACATGTTTTCGGTGTCCATTACTGCCAACCACGATGTGACTATGGTGGCCACCACCCCGATGCTGCTAGGGTGTGAAGGCGATCAGTGACATACATAATGCGAGATGCATGAGTCATACAATCTAAGTCATGCACCAAACCTATGCATGCTGCGCAATTATGTGGGGTGACCCTGTCTCGCACGGGTCCCTTAAGTATAATAAGCCAAAATAGTATATGTTATGATTAATGGTGATCCATAACAGGCATACAAATAATGCGTATGGGCATACGAATGAGCATGGTATTTGATTGTAGCATAAAGTTGGCCATCAAGAGATGCGATCAAAGAATGATTGAGAGAAGGCAGCAGCTAGTTATCCCAAATGCGAGTAGCTCGGCTCGTGCTCGTCGAAAGGGGTCGTATACCAAATGCGAGCAGCTCGGCTCGTGCTCGTCGCAGGGGTCACATCCCAAATGCGAGCAGCTTGGCTCGTGCTCGTCGAAAGGAGTCGCACCTCACCATGCGAGCAACTCGGCTCGTGCTCGTCGAAAGGGGTCGCATCCCAAATGCGAGCAGCTCGGCTCGTGCTCGTCGTAGGGGTCGCATGTCAACATGCGAGCAGTAACTTCCGAATCAAAGCATTCTCCGTCTTTGTAGTACCAGCGGCCCATATAGACTGATTTTGGGCTTATCTCTGCCCGTGGCTCCAGATCTCAGGGGATCACTATCAGGAAACGTAATCGACCAGATGTCTAATTGGATTAGGCCGTTTCCTTACTTAAGGATCAATAGGATAAATACCTTATCCTTATCCCTGGAAATCAGCAGTAATCTTGACGCCCTACGTAACAGAGTGGTTCATTTGGATCTACATAAATGGATGGCTTTATCGATAAGAAGGTACACAATACATGATCTCTGAGTCCCACACTCTTGTTCTTCCTTCTTATTTCCACGTCCCATCTAACTTAAGCTTCGGAGGGCCAACGGCTGGACGCCGGCCACGCTTAGTTTTCCTTTGTGCTTTTTTAAGTTCAGGAGGATACTACCTGAGAGGAAGGTGAACGTCTGGAGGACCCTGTTACAAAATCTGACGTAAATAGATTGGTGCCGTCTTTGGGAACATTCGATCGTCAAGATTAGCCGCTCTCATCACTGATCGAAATCCTCCCACCATGCCTCCCAAAAAGACAATTCATCCATCCACTTCAAGGCAGACGCTACCTCCGCTTGACATTACCGAACCAGCGCCCATCCCTCAGACTACTTCAACGGGCATCCCCAAGGGAGATCCCAACGCACCATCTCAAAACCCATTATTTGATGCTTCCGGAAATCAAGAAGATGTCATGCGTTTCATCGGGAACACTCTCCTAACCCTCAATGCTGGATTTCAAGCCCTGTCTAATCAGCTTGATCAGCATTTCCTAGAGCCCCAGCGACAACCTTCCGAAGGGTTGCCGGCGCAACCTATACCAGTGGCTTCCAAACATTCCACGGGCAAACCACAAGTCCAACCAAATCATCCTCCAGTCAAATCGTAGGCCACTCAGCAACCAAGCCCCTATACTACCCCCGCATTCCATACACTCTAGTACTTCCCGACAACAGTAGTCTCAGGGTCCACCGTCGAAATGTCAGGTTATACCTTACCATGGGAAGGAGACCTCAAGAAAATCCATGATCATTTTGATGACATGGAACAACGATACCAAGCAAATTGACCATCTGCTACTGTGGCGTCGATACATCGATCCTGAGTCTCCTTTCACCTGCGAGGTCATGGAAGCACCTTTACCTAGGAAGTATCGCACGCTTGTCATCCACCCCGTATACCGGTACTGGCGATCCTCTCGAACACCTGGAAACGTACTAGGTCTTTTATGGAGCTGGAGGGACATGGTCAGAAATCATGTATAGGGCTTTTTTCCCTAACTTTAAAGGAGGACAGCTGGTACATGGTTCTGGGGGCTAAAACCCCGATCCATTGGGTCCTTCGCACTAGCTATCGGAGCTATTCCTCTCTTAATTCATGGGAAGCATCCGTACTAAAAAGCTGGCATCTCACCTAATGGATTTGAAACAGCAGCATGGGGAGACGATAAAGGATTATACAGTACGGTTTACTGCAGAAGCCGTCCAAGTATACCGAAGAAAAAGGCCTCACTGCCCTCATAGCCTGAATTACAAGCAAGAAATTTAGATTCGCCCTAGATAAGAACCCTCCTAAAACCATGACAGAATTCCAAGCAAAAGCTCAGAAATATATCAATGCAGAAGAAGTTTCTTTGGCACGTCATGGTATACAGGGCAAGAAGCGCAAGCTGGAGGAAATCTCTCCCCCGGATAAGAAATATCGGTGTGATCGACGGGACCGCTCTCCCAAGAAGCCTTATTTTGGTAAATATCATAACTACACTCCTCTCAACCGATCCCCTGAAAAGGTGCTAATGGAGATCAAGCATAAACCATATGTGAAATTGCCTGTAAGGATCAAATCTGATCCTGAAAAGAGAGATAAGAGCAAGTTTTGTTATTTCCACAAAGACCATGGGCACAGTACCCAAGATTGCATATCTCTACGAGATCACATCGAAGCTCTCATTCGGAAAGGTCATCTTCAAGATTATGTTTTTCGACGAGGTCGGTCGCCTAAAAGGGCAGAAGCCCCACCACACCAGAAGAAGTCACCTCACCATCATACTTCACAAGAAGATGTTGAACCTACCGGGGAGATCCAGACCATCGCCGGAGGACCGACTTGTGAGGGAGATTCTCAAGCTTCAAGAAAAGCATACACTCATAAGGCGTCTAAGAAGCCCCAGTATATCTACTGGTTGGAACAGACTCCCAACACGTCAGAATTCGGCCATCCTCCAATCTCCTTCTCCCTCGAAGATGCAGAGGGGATTCACTTCCCTCATGAAGACTCTATCGTGGTCGCGCTAAAGGTATCAAATTATCCTGACTCATCGTATTATGGTGGATACAGGTAGCTCTGCTGATATTCTCTACCTAAAGGCTTTCAACAAAATGGCACTCGCCAGAAGCCTACTCAAACTAGTCTCTACTCCTCTCGTTAGCTTCGGGGGCGAGGTGGTAACGTCGGAAGGAAGCATTGACCTCCTAGTCACCTTTGGAGAAAGTCCTGCGAAAACGACTGTCTTCAGTTAATTTCCTCGTGGTAGATCGGAGGTAGGCATACAACGCCATTTTGGGCCGACCATCGCTCAATAAGGAAGGGGCAGCTTTACATCCTTTGTATTTATACGTCAAATTTTCTACCCCAAATGGTGTTGGGGTTGTACGAGGAAATCAAAAGGAAGCCCGATCGTGTCATGAGATAGCCGTACAAGATCGAAAGAAGGCCCAGACGATACCAGTTATGATGTTGGCACAAGATCCATCAAGTCCTCCGACGGCTACCTCGTTGGACCCAAGAGAGAATGCTCTCCAATCTGGAACTACCAGAGAAGAGACAGTGGCAATCCACTTAACTGAAGATGACTCGTCCAAAGTTGTCTATGTGGGATCCTCTTTAAGTAGCGTCTTTCGGGAAAATCTGGTCCGTTTCCTCACCGAATACCAAGATGTGTTTGCCTAGTCTCATAGAGACATGTCGGGCATTGACCCCAGCGTCATAGCACATCGTTTGAACATTGATCTGAAGTATAAACCTATTCATCAGCGTCGACGTGCTTTCACTGCAGAAAGGCAAATGGTAATCAAGGTTGAAGTCGAGAAGCTGCTCATAGTCAATTTTATAAAAGAAGTTGACTACCCAGAGTGGGTCGCGAACGTGGTTCTCGTTCGAAAAGCAAATAGCAAGTGGAGAATGTGTATTGAATATTTGGAATTTGAACAAAGCGTGCCCCAAAGATAGCTTCCTGACCCCACGAATCAACCAGCTGGTTGATTCAACGGTAGGGCATACCCTGTTCAGTTTTATGGACGCCTATTCCGGTTATAACCAGATCATGATTCATCCACCCGATAGCCAGCACACTGCCTTCATCATTGACCGAGGCCTGTATTGCTACCAGGTAATGCCTTTTGGCCTTAAAAATGCAGGGGCCACCTATCAGCGCCTCGTCAATAAAATATTCGACACACAAATCGACAGGAATATGGGGGTTTACGTCGACGACATGCTCGTGAAAAGTGTCATAGAAGACGACCACCTTGCAGATCTTCGAGAAGCCTTCGACTTGATGAGGAAATATCAGATGAAGCTAAATCTTGAGAAATGTGCGTTCGGAGTGTCTGCTGGAAAATTTCTTGGATTTATGGTTGGCCAATGAGGAATCGAGGCAAATCCTGAAAAAATAAAAGCATTGTTCCGACCACTCTCAAGGATGTCCAACGTCTGGCTAGTCACATTGCATCGTTGAACAGGTTCATTTTGCGGGCCTCTAACAAGTGTTTACCCTTCTTTAAACTCCTCCGAGCCACCGCCAAATCTGATTGGGAGTGGACACTGCAATGTGAAGAGGCATTCCAACAACTGAAGCAATATATGAGTGCACCCCCCGTTTTGTTAAAACCTGTGGCGCACGAACAACTTCTTTATTTATCTGTGTCTTCTACGGCCGTTAGTGCCGCTTTAATAAGAGAAGATTTCGGGGTACAAAGGCCCGTTTATTATATTAGTCGAGCAATGGTGGACGCCGAAACTCTGTATTCTGATATGGAAAAGTTGGCTCTTGCTTTAGTCACGGTTGCCCGAAAACTGCGACCCTACTTCCAAGCCCACGCTATATTAGTGCCAACAAATCATCCGTTACGGCAGGTCTTTCAAAAACCCGAGGTTTCAGGGCGATTAACTAAATGGGTGGTCGAGATCAGTGAGCACGATATTTCGTTCTACCCCAGGACCGCCATCAAGGGTCAGGCCGTGGCCGACTTCATCAGCCGAATTCACATACTCCTCTCCCAATGACAATTTCGAGATCAGCGACCAGCCACCCTGGTCACTCTTCGCGGATGGGTCCTCACGGGCCACTGCTAGCGGAGCGAGCCTAATTCTAGTTGCTCTAGACGGGTCGCGTTTCCAATACACTTTACGATTTGATTTTCGCATCTTAAATACTGAAGCAAAATATGAGGCTCTGATCGTCGGCCTCGAACTAGCAACTGTTCTCTCGATTTAGAGTTTACTTATTCATAATGACTCTTAGCTCATAGTCAATCAGGTACTCGACGAATTTGAGGCAAAAGAAGAAAGGATGGCCTTATACAAATCTTGAGTGCTCATCCTGCTCGTGAAGCTGAAGAATTATGAAATAATCCACATCCCTCGTGAGAAGAATAAACTCGCAGATTCTTTGGCAAAACTCGCCTCTGCACCAGAATCTGAGTTATCACATTCAATTCCTATCAAGCACCTTCGGACCCCGAGTATCGACCAAGCGACTCTTGGGCAAGTGATTGAGGTCCATCCCTCTCCATGTTGGATGGATCCCATTGTCCTCTATCTCAGGGATGGACATCTTCCAGACTAACAAGAAATCCACACGACAAATTCGTACATTGAGCTGCCAGGTATACTTTATCGAATGGAACGTTATTACGTAAGAGTTTCTCTTTGCCCTACTTAAGGTGTCTTCACCCAGAAGAAGCACATCGTGTTCTGGATGAAATACACCAGGGGGCATGTGGTAACCACCCAAGGGGACGATCTCTAGCATATAAGGCGATGAGGCAAGGATATTACTGGCCCACTATGAAGGCGGATGCGATCGAATTCTCTACAAAATGTGACAAGTGCCAGCGATATTCTCCTATACCTCATGTACCGTCCAAGCAAATGACACCAATGGATAGCCCTTGGCCCTTCGCCCAATGGGGAGTCGATATCATCGGGCCCTTACCTATCGGGAAAGGTCAAAATAGGTTCGCAATCGTGGCGGTTGACTATTTCACTAAATGGGTCGAGGCAGAACCATTAGCCAGAATTACCGAGAAACAGACCACTAAGTTTGTATGGAGAAATATCGTATGCCGTTATGGGCTCCCCCACACTATAATCACCGATAATGGAAAGCAATTTGACAACGCCGCTTTCGATGAATTTTACGAAAAATGGAAGAGATGCAATGTCCGCACCTCCCCATATCATCCTCAGGCAAATGGGCAAGTTGAAGCGGTGAATAAAATCATGAAGCATCATCTAAAGACCAAGCTCGGTGAGTGTAAAGGCATGTGGCCAGAACTCCTGCAAGAAGTCTTATGGGCATATAGGACTACGACTGCACATCGACAGGTGAAACTCCCTTCTCCTTGGCATTTGGCACCGACGTAGTAGTACTGGTTGAAGTTCAGGTACCTTCGTATCGAATCGAGCAATATGATCCCAATTGTAATCAGGAAGGTCTCCGACTTCAACTCGACCTCTTGGAAGAGCGAAGGGATGCCTCCCAGCTGCGAGTAGCAGCGTATTAGCAGCGCATTGCTCGGTATCGTGACGCCAAAGTCTGACCTAGAACCTTTCAGCTCGGCGATTTGGTTCTCAGACAGAACCTCGGAGTTCCTGCTCGTTTGCTGGATCCAAATTGGGAAGGTCCGTACCGAGTTATCAAAATCGTGCGACTTGGTACTTATTATCTTGAAGATATGCAAGGAAGACCCGTACGTCGCCCTTGGCACGTGGAACATTTGCTACGGTACTTTCCTTAATTCGATGTAATTTTAAACGACATTCGAATAAGGGTGATCGACTTTAACGTCTTTTGGTCGCTACTCCATTTGATTGGACCCGAATAGCCCCGAAGAGAATACACACATTCTCTTGGCCAATTGTCTACCCTTGGTAGAATCAAAGTCAGTCTTTTCGTCGCTACTCCATTTGATTGGACCCGAATAGCCCCGAAGAGGATACACATATTCTCTTGGCCAATTATCTACCCTTGGTAGAACCAAAGTCTCAATCGATAGACCAATCTATCTCAACGAGGACATGGTCACCACGACCCTCGGATTGAGCGTAACTCATTTTTTCATGAGTTAAGTATACGAGCATTCAAGATGCGATCAACAAAAAAAGGCAAGAAAGAGCACATGGCATTGAGAAAAAAGCAGTTTTCATTAAAAGTGACTAAAAAGTCAGATCATTTACATGGATACAATTTCTTCTCAAAATACTAAGAAAAAGGAGAGAGAGAAGGGCGACGACTCTAAGATCAGTCGTTCTCGTCTTGAGAAGGCTCGCGACTCTCTGCTTCAGATTCGATCTCGGGAGCAGGTGCGGCATCAGTAACTCCAGTGACCTCATTCTCGGCTGCAGCTCGCTCTCTAGCTGCGACCTCGAAGGCCACTCTCTCAAACTCCTCAAAATGGAAGGAAGGAGAAATTTGTTGCATAACTCTGACCGTAAAATCACGACCATCGATATACGCCTCATAACGCTCCTCGTCGTGGAGCTGAGAAGTTCGGAACTCCTAGACCGCACGAGGCCCCTCGTCAGATACCATCTTGACAAGGGCCACTCTTTCCTCCTCCCAGTGAATGGAGTCATCCTTCAGCTGGTCAAGAGTCTTCTTGGCCTCTTCGAGTTTAGTCTGAGAGTTCTTGAGCTGCTCCTCGAGGCAGATCTTGTCGTGGCGGAAAATGTCCTTCTCTCTCTCACTCGTGGTATGGACTTCTTAGAGGTTCGTAAATTGTAGGTCCAATGACTGAAAATGATCAGTCAGGGCCTGGATCTTGGCGAGGAGGATCTGCTTCTCCTCATTTAATTTTGTGATTTGGGCTTCCAGGGCCTTTATGATGCGATCTCTTCCTTGGACCTCGCCCTCCATCGCTTTCTTCTTCTTTTCGGCATCATCGACGACGCGGTGGGCGGCATCAATGTCGCACCGGACTCGGAACGTAAGATCCAGACTCTGCTCCGACAAAGAAAGAAGAATTAGAGTAGCCCACCACATCAATAGTTCAAAGAAAATGAGGAACGGGGAGGAGGTTGTCACCTGAATCAATCTCACCCCTATGTCAGTAGAAAGAGCCTCTGGACTTGGCTCAGGGAGGCCCCCAAAGGAGTTGGGGAAAATATTATCAAACATAAACTTGCATATCGTATGCAAGTATGGCGGGATGATGAAGACTCCCGACCTGGAGGGCTGGGCTATGACCATCTCGCTGGAGCCTGCCTCATGAGCATTTGCATCCCCCGAGGAAGGTGTCGCTGAATCGCAAGCAGTGATGGGCTCGCATGATGTCTCTCTTGGAGGGAGACCTTCCTCCGTTCGATCGCCTTTCGGCGAATTGTCAACGACTTCGATTATCGGCTGGCTATGGGCGCCAGCCGGAGGGGTCGCAGAGGCCGGAGGGGTCGCGGAAGTGTGAGGGGTCGTGACAACACCCCCTTTGGTAGTAGTACGCGGCTGTGTGTCGCGAGCAAACCCCTCTACTGGAGCGGGCGCAGCTGAAGGTCCAGCTGCTGACTTCTTTTGCCTCTTCGAGGCCAGTACCCTTCAAACGGGGGAGCACCCCTAGCGCGCCCCTCTTGTCTCCTATATTTGCCATCTCCTCGTGGGAAATTAAGCCTGTGACGCAGATACATCGTGGGTCTAAGGCAACGTTAACGTTGCATGCAGCCGCTGAAAGCTTGGAGACCCTTACTAGTTTTCGTTAAGTCCTCCCCGCAAGTTTGGCCTAGCTCCAATCGGAATGCTTGCAAGAAGAATATGAAGGCACATTAGTCGATGCAGAGCAAATTCTTTTTTTGTTTCTTCAGATAAAGGGGCAGAAACTCAACCTACCTTTGCCAAAATAGCAGTTAACATTATGGCCCTTAGGGTCGGAGCCCACGTCTGACTCCCAATTGCCAGGAGACGTAAAACCATTTTTTCCTCCACCCGGGGCAATTGGAGGAGGGGTTTCCCAGAATGAAGTTGTCTCGGTGCCAGAAGCAAAGGTAGTACTAACCCTCGGTAGCCGGGGCCTTTTTCAGCTGGTATAGTCTCAAAAACTCCTCAGTGGTTAAGTCATCGTTACCCACCTGCTTCTAGAGGACGAAAGCACTTATAAGCACCCGCCAGCCGTTTACGATAAGTTGGCCGGGGGCAATCTTATAAGTACGAAGGAAGTTTCTGATGAATGGGTGAAGGGCAAGACGCACGCCAACCCAGAAAAAATACTCATAAAAGGCTACACAGCCTGGCGGCGGTGCATCGGCTGTCTCCCCTTTCCTAGGTAACCTGAGAATGATGGAATTCAGAACCCGATACTTCTCTCGAAGGCCCGAGAGCTTTTCTTTCGTCATTATAGAGGGATAACCAGCGGCAGAATACCTCCCGGCCGGTACTTGAGCGTTATTGGATTTAGATGAATCAGGGGGTATCATCTCCCAGAGGGACGATCTCTTCATTAGAAACCCCCGCCATTGTAAAAGAAAAAAGGAAGAAAGAGAAGAGCAAAGGAAAATAAGAAGAAAGACTACCTCTGCGAAGAGGTTTGCACCGAGAACAAAGGAAGAAAAGAAGGAAGAACTCTCTGCAGTAGAATTTAAAAAATGAAGCAAACTCCATAGGGTTCAATATTTATAAGCAATCATTCCATTTAATTTGGTTGACACACGGCGGCTTCTCATCCGGCACGACAGACGAACGGGCACCAGCATTAATTACAGAGGCACGTGGCGAGCGACGCTTCACCTTTCACGGCTGAAAAGCTGCGTAAAGCTGGCCATCATAAATGCAGGATCACTCCGGATGATTCACGTGCGATTCTTTCCCAACAGCCGGTTACGCATACAAATAAAACCCTTGGCATAGCTCCTCAATGCCAAGGGTTTGGGGGGCATTTGTTATAGGATAAAGTTGGCCATCAAGAGATGCGATCAAAGAATGATTGACAGAAGGCGCAGCTAGTTATCCCAAATACGAGCAGCTCGGCTCGTGCTCGTCGAAAGGGGTCGCATCCCAAATGCGAGCAGCTTGGCTTGTGCTCGTCGCAGGGGTCGCATCTCAAATGCGAGCAGCTTGGCTCATGCTCGTCGAAAGGGGTCGCAACTCACCATGCGAGCAGCTCGGCTCGTGCTCGTCGAAAAGGGTCGCATCCCAAATGCGAGCAGCTCGGCCCGTGCTCGTCGTAGGGGTCGCATCTCAACATGCGAGCAGTAACTTCCAAATCAAAGTGCTCTCCACCTTTGTAGTACCAGCAGCCCATATAGACCGATTTTGGGCTTATCTTTGCCCGTGGCTCCAGATCTCAGGGGATCCCTATCAGGAAACGTAATCGACTAGATGTCTAAATGGATTAGGCCATTTCCTTATTTAAGGATCAACAGGATAAATACCTTATCCTTATCCTCAGAAATTAGGAGTAATCTTGACGCCCTACGTAACAGAGTGGGTCATTTGGATCTACATAAATGGATGGCTTCATCGATAAGAAGGTACACAATACATGATCTCTGAGTCCCCCACTCTTATTCTTCCTTCTTATTTCCACGTCCCATCTAACTTAAGCTTCGGACGGCCAACGGCTGGATGCCGGCCACCCTTAGTTTTCCTTTGTGCTTTTTCAGGTTCAGGAGGATACTAGCTGAGAGGAAGGTGAACGTCTCGAGGACCCTGTTACAAAATCTGACGTAAACAGTATTCATTATACTAAGCATATTATCAGTGTGACCTATCAAGCTAAGTATACTAGCATGTTATCAAACATATCATGTGATGTTGGCCTTAAATGGCCCAATATATATAGAGGGTGGGACCCAGACTGTGGGTCCCATTGGAATGTAAAGGTCTTCGTGGCATAGCCCACTTGAGACTATATCGGCCCTATACTTGGGCCTGCACATACAAAATAGGCTGACAAAATAGGTGTACGGCATGGATAAAACATATATATATATATATATATATATATATATATATATATATATATATATATATATATATATATATATATATATATATATATCAAAGGGGGGCCATGACGGGCCCCGCCTACCGGTTGGATAGCAAATACTCATCATCGTAGGTCTTGGGATGTTTCAGTGCTAGGTATTCAATTACCACCATTTTCTAAGTGAAGCCCACTAAAAAATTAGGCCCCACACATCGATCAAGACGGATGACATGATACACAATACATCCATCAAGGTGGAACCCAAAAATGGGTCCACAACCTCAAGTTGGATGAAAAATAATCATCAAAGTGGCCCCAAGAAAGTTTTTAATGGTGGGCATCAATGACCACTGTTCCCTGCGGGTGTGATCCACCTGACGTTTGGATCTGCCTCATTTTTGGGGCCATGTTCTAAAATGACATGGAAAAACAGATGGGCAGCGTGGATAATATAGGTACATCTTGGTGGGACCCACAGGGTGGGCCACGTGCTGGGCAGCGTGCGCACGCACGCTGTCTGCAGCATGGGACCCCCCTGGGGTCACATTCGTTTTGAATCAAGCTAATATTTGTGTTTTCCCCTCCATCCAGACCTATGCCACAGGTCTAGATGGCATTATAAACATTACAGTGAGCCTTAGGAAGGCTTTAACGGTAGGTGTTCAATCTCCATCATTTCCTGGTAGTGGGGCCCACACAATTTCTAGATCAAGCTGGTATTGTGTGGGTCCTTTGCACATATATATGGACCTTATCAATAGGTTTGGATGGCAAGAAAACATCAAGGTGGGCCAGGAAAGATTTTAACAGTGGACGTCACTATCCCCCACTGTGTCCTATGATGCGGCCCACCTGGGAAGTGGATCTGGCCCAAAATTGGGCCTGAGGCCTAAAATAATTTGGCAAAAGGGATGGATGGCGTGGATAATACATATACATCATGGTGGGTCCCACGAGTGGGCCACCTACTGGGCAGCCAAGGAGCCAGCATCCGTGGACGCTGGTTACTCCCAGCGTCTCTGACACTGTGAGGGGCCAACGTTCAATGCTATTTTGTTTGTTTTTCTTTTCTTTTCTTTTTTTCATCAAGTGGGGCCCACATGAGGATGATCCACTCCGTTTATCAGGTTTACCAGCTCATGAGGGACCCAATGAGTCCTATATTGGACAGGTTATATGGTCTACAAACATCAAGGTGGGCCAAAGGAAGTTTGACAGTAGACATCATTATCTCCACTGTTTCAGGTGGTGCGGTCCACTTAAGATTTGGATCTGTGTCTTTTTTTTTTGTATCCAGCCCTAAAATAGACTGGAGAAACAAATGGATGGTGTGGATCAAACACAAGCATCAAGGTGGGTCCCACAGTGTGGGGATCCCACTCACGCCATCCAGTGTCTCTGATGTTGGATAGTTCCAGCGTCTCTAACGCTGAGGACGTCCAGCGTCTGGACTCTCATTTTTTTTAATTAATATAATATTATTATTATTATTCCAGGTATGTGGGTCCCATTCATGGACGATCCAATTCATCCATCAGTTTAGCCATCGCAAGGTGGGCCCTAAAATTTCTGGATCAAGCCAATCTTTGCATTTTTCCTTCATCCAGATCTTTGCTATCTAAAGAATAGGTTGAATGGTAAATAAATATCCAAGTGGGCCACACATGGTGTCCCACGCTGTGATAGCATGCGGGGCATGCTGTCTCACTAGCGTGGCCCACTTGTGGGCCCCACCATAGTTCACAAAGAAAAATGAAAAAGGGAAAGGAAGAAAAAAAGGAAGGAAAGAGGAGAATTCGACTAATGGGATGGACCCCCGCCACTATAGGGTCCACCATACATTTGATGCATAAATAAGATGGGTCCCCATCTTTGTGGGCCCACTAAAATGAAAAGAAACAATGGAAAAGAGGATTTTCATACTCTCTTGCACTCACTTGGAGAATGGACGGTTGGATCTGGTTGGGTCATCGATCGGACGGCTTGGATGAGCTCCTCTCCACTCCTAACTCCTCTAACTCTCCTAACTCCCTAAGCTCTCTCTTAATGTCTTTCTCTCTTCTTAATCTTCTCTCTCTCTCTCTCTCTCTCTCTCTCTCTCTCTTTGCAAATGGGAAATGAGAAGGCCCTCTACGTATGACCTTTGTATGGGTAGAGATTTTGGGGATAGAGGAGGGATTAAAAGGGGAAGGAGGGGTAGATAGGGAAGGAAAAAGTGAGGGAAATGATAGTTAATAGCTATAGGGTAGGGTAGGTGTTGACTTTAAGGGTTTTTGGCATGACGTGAATGGATTGATGGAAAAAGGTGATGGGGGATTGATTGATGAATAGATAGGGTGATTGATTTATTGATTAGACTTTCTAGGAACTTGTGCAAGTGGGGCCCGCGCCACACGTGCGTTGCGGGGCCTGCCTCAGATTGCGCAAATGATCGTAACTTTCACACCGGGCATCGTAATGGGGCGTGCCACGCGGTGTTGGAATCGCATCGCCTACAGTGGTCGCCAGGGTATAGATCTTGGGTCGATGTGGTATTAAAATAGGGTCGCAATCAAGGCTCGCTAATCTGGTCCATCCGAGACGTACCGACACCGGAAACTAATTGTAAGGAGGGCAAATAAGGGTATGGGCCTTACATTTCCCCATCTGAGAGTGCCTCTTTAAAAAGCGTAAGCAACATGTTGAAGGACTTGTTGCTCCACCCGAACAAACACTTTATGTGATATAGCCAGATAATGAAAGATAACTTTGTGAATTTTATACAACTCGGGTACAGGTTCTGATCTGCATCCTCAAGCAACTGGAAGAAGTTATCCATGTCGGCATTATGCCCTTGTGTAGGCTCATGTGAAGCACTAGATGCTTCATTGTCCACCCTCGGCATACCAAAAGCATCATATATCATACCATGCAGTATCAACTCCTCTAGGAGCATCGTCACATTCAACATTGGGTGCACACGAAGATGATGTTTCCTCGTGATCGGTCCAAGTGGTATACTTCTCCATAATTCCATTTATGATTAGATGCTAGTGGACAATGTCTCGACAGAGGAGTTTAAAGTTGACGAAATTCATACATGGACATGGTATAAGATTGGTTGTTATATGGGCAAATACGAAGTCAAGGAATGTCTCAACACCATTCTTAAACTCAACGCTCACCCTCGATTGTTTCATCCAATTCTTATCCATTACTATCTTCCGCAGCAAAATTAGTATAATATGCTGCGAAGTAAAATAATAAATGAAAAATGGTCAGTGTTCAACGGTCAATGTTAAATGATGTTTGTTAACTCTAAATCACACTTGAGACGGATACAAATCTCAAGTGGACCACAACACAAGAAAACAGTGGTGATTGAACACCCATCATTAAAAATTTCACACTACCCAGATGACACAATTTAAATTGGGTTTGGTAAGGGTTGGGAAAATCCAACCTAAATTCAATTTGGGTCGGGTTAGGGTTGAGGTGGAAACGACCTGACCTGAACTTGACCTGACCTAAACCCGACCCAACCCATTTCCACCTCTAATTATCACCATGTATAAATAACCTAATAATATCCACAACATACTAGTAACGCGTAACCAATATCATCATCCAACACATACATCCACATATCTAAAAATAATATAACCATGGATAGTTCCAACACCCACCTATACTTTGGATTTTGCTCCCACTACTTGCTTACCTCAAGTGCAAGGCTACGATGTAGTAATAATTCTCAGGTAAGCCGAGGTCGATCCACAGGGAAAGAAGTAAACAATTCCAACTACTCTAATAACTAGAATCTAAGAAGTTTAGAAAAATAGTTTTTCACATAAAATAGGAAAATCTGAAAATAAGAAGAACTAGAGCATCAAGGATCCACTTGTAGTAGTTCAATACCAATCCATTCGTCCAAGCACAACACAATTAGAATCAAAGTCCTATCTCTCATCTAATCGGAGGATATAACATTTAAGCACAAACAGTCCCACTTAAATCTGAAAATTAGATTTCTAGTTCTAATGAAGCACATAGAACTTGAACTTGTAGCCTTCGGAGTAACAGCCATGCCAAGAGACTATGGCATGCTCAAGGGTTACTACAATTCGAATTCAAACAACCCAATCATGGTAATCTCAGAGAATTGCAAGGAACTCATATCCGGAGTACACAAACTCTCACAAAATTTCTAAAAATCCAAACTTTATTCAAACTAGAACTTGAAAATCCATAATTAAAGTAAATGGTACTTGAAGAAACGAATTAAAGCATTGAAACAAACTACAAACTTCACCTCTTAGCTCTAGCTAAGAGGTTAGCTAAAAGAAAATATTAAAAACTAGAAACTAGAACTAGAAGAAGAAGAAAACTAGTTGTATAGGCTAGGAAGCCTCCTAGGTCTTGATCTCTTTGCTCCTCACGTTGCTAGATGCCTTAGGAAGAGAGTGGAGGTGGTCTTTTATAATAGAAATCTTGCACCAACTTGGAAACTTCGAGAATCCTCGGAGTCCTTTCGCAATTTGAAAATTTAGAATTGAAAATCGGAGTTTCTGGAGCACCTTAGACCTGTCTGGCGACCGGTCTAAGAAGAAAAAACAGTCCAAAAATTAACTGTAGACTTGTTTGTCGACCTGTCTGGCGACCGGTCTACAGACAGGTTTAAGACAAATTTTTCAGATTTTCTTCTTTCTCTCTTCTCTTTTTTTCTTGCTTCTTCTTTCCACTTTTTGGCACTTGTTCTATTGATCTTCAATGCATACAAAGTAACTCTTTTAATCATGAATTGGTGAAATTTCCCTCTCATTCCTACAATCACAAAAACATGTATTAGATTAGTCTTTAAACATGAAAATCATGCATATAATGTGATGTAATAGGTCGACAAATGTATAAATTGGAGGCTCAACATCCACCATTCATCAATTTTTAAATCCATGCCATCCATCCATTTTTATAGATCATTTTATGCCAGGATCCAAAAAAATAAAACAGATCCACATCTTAGGTGGACCATAAAATAAGAAAAAGTGGAGAGGGACCTTTTATGATGCATAAAAGTTTTAGATTAAACTGATATTTGTGAGGTCCCTTCATTCAGTTCTTTGTTACCTTATCAACAAGTCAGATGGTAAATATACATCACATTAGGTCCCACAGTCAGGGACACATCACGTTGGGTCCCACATTGGAGAGGAAGCTAACAGAGAAAACCAAGTGGTTTCTCATCACTTAACCCAAAGCTTTTGTCACCCGAAAGAAGATTTCAATGATGGTGTTCAATCCCCACTATTTTTTATGTTGTGGTCCACTTGAGCTTTGGATTGGTCTCATTTTTGGGCTCATATCCTAAAATGATATAACAAAATGGATGGATGGTATAGATCTATCACATAAATCATGGTGAGACCAGAGAAGTTATAAACATTTTAAGTAGTGTAGTAGATTTGTGCAACCCTGATAATAGCTTGGTGGGTGTTACCCTAACTTTGTAGGCCTACCTTGATGTATTTGTTGTATATCCATACCATCCATTTGTTTTTCCATCTCATTTTTGGAGGAGAACCCAAATCATAAGAAGATCTGAATCTCAACTATTTGGTGTACATTTAATCATAACTGTTTTTTAGTGGTGTGGTCCACCTGATAATTGGATCTGCCTCCATTTTAGGATCATACCTTAAAATAATGGTACCAAATGGATGGACAAAGTGGATAGAATCCATACATCATTGTGTGGCCCACGGAGCCCTTTGAAAAAATTAGGGTTAATTCAATTTCAATTTCTTCTAAATCGAATTGATTGAATTGATGTGCAGCCCTATAGGAAACATACATCAAGGTGGGCCTATGGTAACCTTGAAATCACAGTTGAAATAGATGAAAGATAGTTGAAATCACAGTTTATAACTATTTTGTCAATTATCAACATGTACAAATAACCTAATAATATCTACTACATGCTAGTAACACAACCAATAATATATACTATATATACATCCACATATACGAAAACGGATCAACCACGGATAGCTCCGACGCACATCCGAGTACCCTCCATCAATTCCGGGCTTTTACACAAACATGGGCCTGTCCAACTGGCCAGGCCACCCATATTGCTCATATTGTTGTCCATAGCAAATGTACAACTTTATCATTGTCTCAATAGCAGTTCCCACCTTCCAAAGACCCCCGCTCAACATCCATTTGGATCCACCATGATGTAAGTGTTATATCCACATCATCTAACTATTTTGCCAGATCATTGTATGAAATGACATCAAGAATGAGGCATACCCAAAGTTCACGCCTTGACGACGTGGATAGACAGATGCAACATAATGGACCCAACTATGAACAGCGGTTCCCACCTTCCAGGGATCCCCACTCAACATTCTCTTCCATAACATATATATATATATATATATATATATATATATATATATATATATATATATATATATATATACACTTTTTAATTTATATGCTCAATCGCAAGTATTATTCATCATCCAGCACATACATCCACATATTTGAAAATAAATCCAACCATGGATAGCTCCGACGCATGTCCGGATACCCATACTCAATTCTAGGCTTTTATTATTGTCCATAGCAAATATAAATATTTATCATTGTCTCAACAGCGGTTCCCACCTTCCAGGGATCCCTGCTCAACATCCATTTGGATCCACATCATAGGAAATAGTTGTGATTGAATGCCCATCATTAAAAAATTTCCATAGGCCAATTAATTCACATCTGTGTGATTTGACAAATCGATTGGATGACAAATAAACATTATAGTGAGCCTTATGAAGTTTTTAATGTTCAGCGTCCTATTCCACTATTTTTTATGGTGTGATCCACTAAAGATTTGTAACTACTTAATTTTTTAACAATGCCCTAAAATGTTCTGATAAGATAAATGGATGACATGAATATACAGTACATGCATCACTGTGGGCTATGGATGACATGAATATACAGTACATGCATCATTAGGGCCTGTTTGTGGGGTCCACCGTGATTTATGTATTTTATTCACACTACAAGAAACAATGTGAATGAAGGCGGGCCCAACAGAGTAAATAAAGTACATACATTCAAGGTGGGCCCAACAGAGTATATAAACTACATACATTCAAGGTGGGCCCAATAGAGTTTACTCAGTACGATGGGGACCACTGTCTCAACGGATGGAGGGTGTGAATGCATTATAGTGGGTCCCACTGGAAAGTAGGAGGTCATGGATTTAAAACACATACATTACAGTGGGCCCCAAAGGAAAATAGATGGAGGGCATGGATTTAAAACACATGTATTACATTGAGCCCCACTGTCTAATAAATGGAGGGCTTGGATTTAAAACACATACATCATAGTTGACCCCATTGAAAATAAATGGAGGACATGGATTTCAACAAACATACATCACAGTGGACCCCATTAGATTAACAGATGGACGGCGTGGATTTACAACAAATACATTAGGGTGGGGTTGAGAAATTACCTGACTAGAGGTGGCGAGCTCCGGTGGAGAGAGAGAGAGAGAGAGGTGGTAGCCGGGGGAGGTGGCGGCGGCTGGGGAAGGTGGTGGGTGCCAGTGTAGAGAGAGAGAGAGAGAGAGAGAGAGAGAGAGAGAGAGAGTGGCAGGGGAGGGGTAGGGCCAGCGGAGGTGGTGGGGGGCCAGGCTGAACTTGGGGGGGGGGGGGGGGGGGGGGGGGGGGGATTTACGGGATAGGGTTTCAATTTGGGGATATAATGATATATAGTGGCAGATTTTAGAATTCGCTGCTATAGTTCTATATATATATATATATATATATATATATTAAATTATAAATTATATAATATATATATATATATTATATATATATATAATATTATTAGATATATTATATTATTAAATAATATTGAATATATAATATATATTATATATTCAATATATAATATAATGGGAAAAGGTACTATGTTCTCATGGGAGCTGTGTGGGCCCCACTATGATGTGTATTAGACATCCACACCATGCATTACTTGGATCCTATATTGGTTATGGGATATCCCAAAAATCAGATGTATCCAGAACTCAATTGGGCCATACCAACTAAAACAGTGGAAAATCATGCCTATAACATCTAAAAGCACTTGTTGGGGCCCACCTAAGTTTTGGATACAGTTGAAACTTTGTATGACCTCTTGTTTAAGTGGTACACGCACAATGGATGGGTTTTATTTCTCAACCACATCTCAGTTGATCCTATAAATGATCATAAAGGGTTTTAGTGGGTGGATATCCACTCTTAACTTCTGTCTATGGTGTGGCCCACCTAAGTCATGGATTGGCCTGATTTTTAGGCTCATGGCTCACCATAGAATGGTGCATCTAACTGATGGTACGAATGCCCATCACACATCTCATCGGGGCCCACACAGCTCGACTTCATGGGAACTTCCCCATGAGGTCGAGAGCATAGTACCTTTTCCCCTATATAATTTATATATATTAAATATAATATATATTATATATTATATAATAATATATAATTATATTATTTCTAATAATATTTATTAAATTATATATATATATATATATATATATATATATATATATATATATATATATAGAGAGAGAGAGAGAGAGAGAGAGAGAGAGAGAGATTCAGGCCCATGGTCTTTAATGATCTTTCGGGATGGATGGACGGTATAGATGTATGGGCCCCATTAGTGGGCCTTATGACTACTTTTCTCAAAATGGTTCGGTTGAAGGCTTAAACCATGCAATAGTGAGGATCTTATTAGATCTCACTACTAGATCCGAATTCGACTCGAATATGATACGGATCTATTTATGTGAATTTGAATCCGGTCCATTTAATTAATCAGATTTAGGATCTAAATCCGCATTATACGGGTTCAGACCGTAATGGATCTCAGATCTGACCAGTTCCATTAAGACTATTCAAACCAACCATTGGATTTCATTTTTGACTTTATCCGATAGTTGGATTTCAATATACATATCAGATTAATCCAACTGTTTGTTCTTCAAAACAGGTTAATCTGAACATTAGATTACCATGTCAGCTTCATCCAACCGTTAGATTTCAACATTGGGTTAATCCAACGGTTGGATCTCTAAGAGCTAGGTCTTAAATGATTGGGTTGAAAATAAAGAGCATGATTTATCACCTTCGTCCAATCTAACAATTCAACGATTAGATTTCATTATCAGCTTAATCCAATAGTTGGATCTCAATGTCATGGTCAATCCTACCATTAGATTTCAATATCAACTTAATCCAGCCGTTGGTTTCAATATGGGTTTGTTTTAATCCAACCATTAAATATTAATATTATCAAGTTAATCCAACTGTTGGATCTCCGTTAGTCTGATCGTTGGATTATAATGTTAGCTTCATCTAACCATTGGATTTCAATATCGGGTTAACGGTTGGATCTACAACAGTTAGAGGTCTAAAATGATTGGGTTGAAAAAAGAGAGAGCTAATCTCAATACCATGGTTAATCATATAGTTGATCTCAATCTATAGTTAATCTGTTAGATTTCATTATCAGCTTATTCCAATAGCTGATCTCAATACCATGGTTAATCTTACCATTAGATATCAATATCAGCTTAATCCAGTCGTTGGTTTCAATATCGACTTGCTTTAATCCAACCATTAGATCTAATAATATTATCTTAATCCAATTTCATTGAATTTCAATATTGGCTTAATCCAACCGTTAGATTTCAAAAAGAGTTTAATCTAACCGTTGGATTTCAATATATGCCTTAATATTAGGCTGATCCAACTATTAAATTTGTATATCATCTTAATCCATGTGTTAGATTTTAGTATCAATTTAACGTAACAGTTAAATATCAATACATGCATAATCCAATCATTAGATTTCAATATCTGCTTAATCCAACTGTTAGATTTCAATACGCACTTAATCCAACAATTAAATTTTAATATCAGCTTAACCCAACCTATATTAGTTATATCCAGCCACTACATTTAATATCAGCTTTATCTAACAGTTTGAAATTAATATGACCCTATTCAACTTTCTGTGGCGTATTTCTAATTCCACCGCTAAAATAATATATAGCGGTGGAAACTTCCTCCGCAATAGAATAATTCATAGTTATAGTGGCAGAAAATAAAATCCGCCGTTATATGGTAGTCACAATATAGCGGCGAAGTTTGTTAGTGCATTTTTCTGTGGCATACTAGTGCACCTTGTTTGTCAATCACTTAGGTCAGTGAGTCTAGTGTCTGTTGAGCTTAATGAAGACGAAGACCGAAGACTCAAGTGGCCCTGCTGCATCAAGGAAGAAGAAACAGGTAAAAGTGATGCCTTGGTGTGCCTTAACCTTAACCAAAACCTAACCCTTAATCTCTTAGATGACTTGCACCAACTAGGTATACCCTTAGTCATCATCATTAGTCTTAGAACTCCATGAAAAACATGATAAGTTAGACTAATTAAAGAGGTGAAAGCTGCTGTAATCAAAATAGCTCAAACAGCAGTTTCTGATTGATCTCCGATTAATCGGACGTTGGCTCTGATAGGACTCCGATCAATCGGACAGAAGTTCCGATCAATTGGAAATTGTTTCAGCAACCTTGAAAATCCACTGGACATATTTTCGATCAATCGAACAGTCTTCCGATCCATCGGAAGGGGTCAATCCGATCAATCGAACCATGTTCCGATCAATCGGAATATCCTCCAGAGAATTCTCTGGACTAAATTCCGATCAATCGGACTGGTCTCCGATCAATCGGAGATGCGCTAATCTACCCGTTTTTTGACCGTTGGAAGAAAATCTATTTAAAGATGGGGATTCGTTTTTGAGAAAAGAGAGGGGATTTTGAGGAGATAGAAGCCACCATTACTAAAGACTATCAGAGGCTCTATCCCAAACCCATAGCAAGTCATTCTCCTTGTGTTTTCATCACAAGCTTTGGCCATTCAATGACATCTTGAGAATGGACTTGTTCCCTCTTGATTCCTAAGGTTTAGACACCTTGATGATAGTTAAATCCCTTGTCTAAACACTACCTAGGAGTCTATATAGGTGTATTCCTCTAGCAAACCCATTTCTTACCATTTGTAGAGGTTTTACCATTCCCTAGCACCTTGGGCATCTCCAATGGAGCATCACATGCAAGGTAGCTAATCTTGAAGCTGAAGCCTTGGCAAAGCAGCGGCGTCAAAGATCGGGGGAGCACAAAGGGAGCTGATTCAAGCACGGGAGAGCGAGAAGAAGCAACCCAAAGCGGCGTTACAAAGGGGCTCAATCCGACAAGTAAGGTTGTCTTGTTAGGAGTCCATCCACTCAATTCCCTGTGGGAGTTGAGTATAGAGTTTGTTTAACAAACTCAAACTAGGGTCGTTTGCATATCCTTGGCCTGTTAGTCGGCTTAAATTCAGGGACATCAGTCGTTCCTTGGCTCGTTAGTCAGCCTAAACAAAGTCTCCAAGGGGGAGCCACCAACACGGGTGCAAACGTGTAGGTTGGAATGAACCTGTAAACTCCTTGGTTGGGTGGATCTGATTTAAAACACCTTGGTTGGGAGGAACTAGATTTAAACTCCCCAGTGAATGCCGGTGTACTCAAAGGGGTTGAGTACTTGAACCGAGAATGGAGTAGACAAGTAGTTGAACCACTATACATGCTTGTGTTTGTGATTGAATTGAGCACATTGATATCTTAGCATTATAAGTTTAACTGTTTAATTATGAATGCTTGATAGGAATGTATGCTAGGCACTTGATAGGCACATCCACACTCACAAGATGTACTTTCACTACCTCATGTTGACTTAAGCATTTCTTGATCCATCCTCTATAGTCCACATGAGTTGTTTAGACTAGGTTGCTGATTGTACTTATCATTTGCTAGTCTTTTGATTGGACCCACTTAGGCTTGGAAGCCGAAGTGTTAATCGCTTATGTAGGTTAAATTGCTAAATTTGTTAAGTAGGTGAAAATTTTTAAAAGGTCCTAATCACCCCCTCCTATAGGTTTAGCTATAATTCTAGTTGCTCTTTAAGCTTTCGCACGTGTATGCATGGGGTGTCGTGTTAGACTACCCGACGCAATTTCAAAGTTATCTTGTTTATAACAATGGATACAAATCTCTACCACTATTTTTCGTCACTATTTGTCTCAGGAAGGATGGCGGGGGCGGGAAATCAGTTTATACTGGTGGATACAATGGCGGTTATTATTAACCGTTGCAGATGTATTGGTTATAGCGGTGGAATTTGTTTTCCGCCGCTATAATCCACCACTATATCACATATTTCTTGTGGTGCTACCTGAGGTCGACCATGATGTTTGCAGGACGTGCACACCGTCCATCTGTTTCCCAGCCCATTTAATGGGGCAGATTCAATATCAGGTGGACCCCACCGCTGGAAACAGCAGTGGAGTGATGGCACCACCGTTGAAGACTCTCTGGACCACTGCTAAGGCTCGAAAAATGAGGCAGATCTTGATCTGGGGTGGGCCACTCCACAAGGAGCAGTGAAAATTGAATGCCTAACGTGGTACCTTCCCTGGGTCCCACGTGATGTGTTTTGGGGTCCAAACCCGTTGTGGGGCCATTAGGGAGTGGGCACCAACCCAGGAAGCAAATGGGGATAATGACCCCGCTGTCGAAACCCCTCTTAGGGCCCACTGCACCTGTTTATAAGCCATGAAAACTGTTGTGGGGCCCACTGTAATGTTTATTTAGCGCCCAGCTTGTTGTGGGGCCCAATGGGGACCCAACTGTGTTGTTCATATGCTAACCACACCGTTCATCAGGTTACTCCGTGGAGTGGACCAGAAACAAATATCAGATTGATCTAACCTTGTGTGGCCCACTGAACATGGGGCCCACTGTGCCTGCTGGCACGTTGTCCTCTGGACAGCAGGCCCACTTCGATGTATGTACTGTATGACCATGCTGTCTTGTGGACAGTGTGGTCCACATTGATGTACGGTGTGTCCACACTGTCCACGGGACAATGGGCCCACCTTCATTTATGTATTGTGAACCTTGGCTACCCACTGGACAATGGATCCAACATAATGTATGAATTGCTGTCCATTGGGGAGTGGGCCCCACCTAGCTACTGGACAAGGTGATTTTGGGCGGCCTGCCACTTTGGGCAGCCCACCTAACTTATGTGAACTCGTGATATTATGTGGCCCACTTAATTAAGTGGACCTGTGATTTCGTGTGCCCACCAAATCATATGAACTTGTGACAATACGTGGCCCACCTAATTGTGAGAACCTATGATATGGTGAGGCCCACTTACGTATGTGAAATGGAATCTGTGTGTGTGTGAGAGAGAGACTTTTGTGTAAGCATCTATTTATGTGAAATCGGGATGTGTGAATGGACCCTAAACCATGTGAAATTATGATGTATGTATGGTCACTAAAATTATGTGAAATTACAAGGTATGTGTCGCCCTTAATCATCTGATCATGTGATGTGGGAATGACCACTAAAATCATGTGAAATTGTATTGTATGTGTAGCCCCCTAATCATGTAATCAGGTATACGGCTACTTAATCATGTGAAATCGTGACGTGTGTGTGTGGCCACTTGATCATGAAATCATGTGATGTATGTACAACTGCTTAACCATGTGAAATTGTGATGTGTGTGCGGTCGTTAAATATCATGCGATCATGTGATGTATGCATGATCCCTTATCTATGTGAATGTGTGACATCCAATGGCCACCTATCCATGTGAATTGTGATACTTGGTGGCCATGTATTTGTGTATTCCATCATCTACAACATACTACCATCATCCCCATCATCCAACATGCATGCAGACTCTGTGATTTTCTCTCCTTTTCCTTTTTTGTATCCTCATCTCTTGTGTGATTATGAAGATAAACATGGTCAACTATTAGAGTGTGAATGTATTGGAAGCTCAAGTGGTCTCACTCGTGTTTAAAAAACATTTAAAAAAAAAAAAAAAAAAACTGTCCAAGATAGTTTACGCACTGCATTTCTAGCTCAATTCTCCCATGGGGATTTATGCATTGGGAGCTTCATCTTACTACGTGGAGAAAATGGGATGTGTGTGTGTGTATATATATATATATATATATATATATATATATATATATATATATATATATATATATATATATATAATTTGAAAGAGAGACTTTGATTGGTCCCTTAGAGTAGCATTGTTTATTTTCTAGTGGGGGAATTTTGTTTTGTTATGATTGATGAAGGATGGGTAAAGATTTGGAAAACTTTCTCATCCTTGGTGCATTTCTCTTGAGATCTTGAAAGCTTTTGGTTGTTCTTTAAGCCACATCATCTAGACACAAATTAAGCTACCAGTGTGTCTTCATTTGACACCCCTTACCCAACGAATGTTTCCGACTCCCTGTTCTGCCAAACTCATCAATCGGGCTAAGCATCTCTCTCTCTCTCTCTCTCTCTCTCTCTCTCTCTCTCTCTCTCTCTCTCTCTCTATATATATATATATATATATATATATATATATATATATATATATACTGTTTACATCATATTTTGTAACAGAGTCCTCCAGACATTCACCTTCCTTGCTAGCGATTTTCTCCTGACCTGAAAATAGACAAAAAGAAGCTATGGGTGGTCGGCGTCCAGCCGTTGGCCCTCCGATGCTTCAGTTAGATAGGGTAGGGCTGAAAGAGAACAAATAGATGATGAGGCTTAAAGATTGAGTATTGTGTACCTTCTTATTGATAAAACCATCCATTTATATAGATCCGAATGTCCCACTCTGTTACGTAAGATCTCGAGATCACTACGGATTTCATGGGATAAGGTGTTTATCCTGCTTATCCTTAGATAAAAGAATAGTCTAATCCAATTACTCATCTGGTTAATTACGTTCCTTGATAGTAATCCCTTGAGATACGGAGCCGCAGGCGAAGATAAGCCCAAAACTGGCCTATACGGGCTGCTAGTACTATAGGCTAAGGGACGTCATCACTAAAGTTCAGTAATCAAAGTTGTTCGCATGTCGGGAGCTGCTCGCGAGCCGGGCTGCTCGCACATTGAAGTGTGGCGCCTTTTAACGACCACGAGAAGGGCTGCTCGCAGGTTGGTAGGTATGTTCGGCGCCTTCTCAATATTCGATTATCGACCATAAGGGCTCGATGACTTGGTAATTGTGCGCCGTATTTTCCTAATATGTGAGACTTGACCAGATGATCTCGAGAGTCGAATATTGTTATAAAGCTGCTCGTAGAATCAGGACCTCGCGAGAATATTCGCTCACCGCTATTTTGACTATAACAGATGCCCCCCTAAGTCCTTACCGCCAGGAAGCCTAAGGGAAGGACTTACTTACTGTCACGTGTTACCGCCTACCACCTTTATCGAGGATGAAGCCGTACATGATTGGGCTAGGATTAATGAGCGCCAGCCTTCCGCAGCTTTTTGGCAGATAGGAAATGAAGAGACGCTCGCCACGTGTCTGGGGAAGTAATGGCCGTGCCTGCTCGACTGCTGTGCCGAACGGGGGGTAGCCATGTGTCACCAAATCCGGCGGAATGATTGCTTATAAATATACGGAATCGTCCAAATCTTCGAATTTTCACAGAAGCTTTCGAAAACTTTTCTTCCCTCACTCACCTGGTGTCTCTGTTCTTCCTCCAGTGTCATTCTCCTTCCACCCTTCATACTTGGTATACTATGCTTCTTTTTCTTCTTTTTCCTTTTAAAAAACTTCCATGGCTGGAGATTTCGATGAGACCACCGTCCCCTTGGGAGATGCCGTTGAGCTCTTAATTGTGCATATTCTAACCCCAATTCATCACTCATTGTGCGAGATTTTTATGATTTATAGACTAATGGAATGCATGTTTTGTGATTGCAGGATTGAGAGTGGACTCCACCTAATTGAAGGTGAAAAGAGCTTATTTGGAACTATTTGGAGCTTAATTGAAGATCGAAGGAGGACCAAAGAAAGAAGGAAGCAAGGAAAGAAGAAAAGAAGAAAGAAAGAAGAAATTGAACCAGAAACATGCCAAGATCGGTCGTGACCGGTTGGCCAGGAAGGTCAGACCGGTTGTGCGACCGGTCGGCCAGCTTTCCATGCATGCTGAACTCGCTGGACCTAAGCCAAACACAGTCCGACCGGTCGTGACCGGTCGGCCAGAGAATATTTTAGACTCCAGAGGCCGCTGGACTGTTTTCCATTGAAGCACGACCGGTCGTCCGACCGGTCGGCCACGTGAAGAATCAGGACTTTCTAATTTCAGTCCGATTTTCTCTGCGTACTGCGTAACTCTTATGCAGATTCTCGATTCTTTTGAAGTTGCGGAGCCTCCCTACTATAAAAGGACACCTAGGGATCATTCTTAGGGTATCTTAGGAGGGTTTAAGCAAGCTTGGAGGCGGCGGAAGTGGATTTCGGAGTTCCACAACTCCTTCTAGTTTGTTTTACTGTTTTATGCTTTTCTTAAGTTGTTTCATGTTTCCTTGGATCATGAGCAGCTAAACCTCTTAGCTAGGGCTAAGAGGTGAAGCTTGTAGTGGATTTAAGATGTTTCAATTCGTTTTAAGTTGGTTTTAAGTTTGAAATTCATGTTTATGAACAATGGTTTGAAGTTTATACAAGTTTTAAGTATTTTTTTCTTAGTCTTATGATGACTCATGGATGTTTGGGAGAATTACTTAAATTCTTAATTGGTTTGTATTAGTCTAGACCTGTATGATCCGAGGAATTGGAGTATGCTCTAGTACTATGATCTTCACGTGGAAACTTCCTACCAAAGTTCTACTTTTCTGAATTTCTGTGCTATGTATGGGACTGTGCATGTGATTTGAATCAAGTTCAAATCATGATCTAGCCTTGTCTTGTGACAGGACTTGAGGATGGTTATGATTGTGAACTGAGCCTTTTGGAATTGGGACTGACCTATGCAATTGAGCATGCTCGGCTTAGCGTACATTGAGTGAATCTTATGCATTGGACTTACATATAACAGATTGTTTGGTTTAACAGCTCTATCATCCGGCTAGATAGATCTTAATATCGATTCTAGTTGAGAAAGTGAGAAACCACAGCGGATTGAACATCAAGGATTGCTACAAGTGGATCCTTGAACCCCTAGTGCCTTTTTATAATTGATTACTTTCAAATTAGTTTAAAATTGTTACTCACATCAAATTCATACAAAATCTGGTTGTTAGCTTTCAATAGATATTATTGGATGCATTTGTGAATTCCTACACAAGTCCCTGTGGATCGACCTCGGTGTTACCGAGTTTATTACTACATCGCAACCCTACACTTAGGGAAGAGAACAGATGCTACCCCGGAATCCTCTGCCTCTAGTAATGCGAGGGTTCCGGTGGGAAAATACTCAGCATCCAGGTACCCATCTATTTTGTCGGAGGACCGGCTGATTGAGTTGCGGGAGAGATATCAAATCCCTGACTCGGTCGTTCTCCGGTTACCCGGAGAGGGAGAAACTCCGGATTCTCCTCCCCCAGGATGCGTTGCCATCTATGAATACCTTCTTATCCTTGGGGTGTGCCTTCCTCTCCATCCTTTCATTCGCAATGTCCTCCGATGTTATAAAATTGCCCCCGGGCAACTCATCGTAGATGGATGGAGGGTGGTTCTGAGCTCCTTTGCCTTCTGGGCTCAGGCCGGTAATGGGGAGCTCACCGCTGAGGAGTTCCTCCATATGTTTCGACTCAAGAGGGCACCCTCCAGCGAAGGCTGGTATTACTTATGTTACTGGCATCGGGATAATTTTGTGTTGGGGAAACCCTCTTCAAATTATCCCGGAATGGAGAAAACGCTGGTTCTACGCTTCTGGGAGCTGGGAATCCGCTTCTTCTAGGGGCCCTGGTGTGAATCGATTTTTCTGTGAAGGTAGGCACAGTTCCACATTATACAAACTTCACCAGTCAATTTAGGGTTTTCAGCGTTTTTAACTTCAGTTCGTATTTGTAGGAATCCCGGCTTTGACGAAACCGAACTTAAAAGGAGGAATTCACGAGAAAATCGTGAAGGTGTAAAAACTGCCTGCTCGCGACAGGCATATCGAGGCTTGTTTATCAGCCTCGTAACTCGCAGCGGCAGGATTAATATCTAGCGAAGAGATCGCGATGACGAAGGATGGAAAGAAGAGGGGTTTGCTTCCTCGTCTCAAAGGCACAAATTCAAAAAAGCAGAAGAAGATGGCTGCCGGTCCTTCTCACCCGTCTGATCGGACGGGTGTCGATCAGTCCCCCCATGTTGGGGTCGCGGTGGGAGCGCCAGCGGCACCCGCGCCTGTCGTCGCCTCACTGGTGGTTTCACCTGGACCACCAGTTATTAACATTACTGACAACTCCCCGTGGGATGACGGGGTGGGGTCCGGCTACCCCCCAGCTGAAGAATCTCGTGAACAGCCAGTGGCACCCGCGCCTGCTCGCAAGTTAGCTCCTGCTCGCGAGATGACTCCTGCTCGCGAGCCGGTTGCTACTCAAGCCACGAGCATGGCTGGGCTGGTCGTCACCCAGCCTTCTGGCAATGGGTCGTTTACCGTCCCCCGTCATCTCCACCCGATCTGTAAATTTCTATTCGACAACATCTCCCCCCAGACCTTCGGCACACTTCCCGAGCCAAGCCCTGAAAACCTCTTCAGTCGAGGCAGGAGTGAGGGTTGTTCAGGTAACCTGTTTTTCAAGTTGACCTTGTTTTGCTTCCTTTGTTTTTTTTCCGAGTGTTTATCTCACGACTTTTATTCTATTTTGTAAGGCTTAGACCTCATTCTTTGGACGAGATGTGACATCCTTGCCGCCCGTGGCGTGATTGATGAGGCTAACGGGAAAAGGATCGCTTTGGAGAAAGCGGTCCAAGGAAGGGATCAACTCCTCAAGTCCCGCAAGGCATTGATCTCGAAAAAAGATGAGGAGAAAAAGATCCTCATAGAGAAGATCCAAGTCTTGACTGATAGGTACCACACTTTGGATTCCAACTTCGCCAAACTCGCGGAGTTGAAGGAGAAGACAGGAAGAGAAAGGGAGATCTTCCGCCAAGATAAGATCTCACTGGAGGAGCGGCTCGCAGAGACCAAGTCGCAGCTCAAGGAAGTCAGTGAAAATTTGGATAAAGAGTGCTCCACACTCGCGTAGCTCAAGGATGACTCGATCCACTGGGACGAGGAGAGAGTCGCCCTGGTCAAGATGCTCTCTGAAGAAGGGACTCGAGCCATCACCGAGTTCCGTACTTCGCAGCTGTATGTTCGCACGCCTCAAGTGTAAGGCTGCGATGTAGTAATAAAACTCGGTAGGACCGAGGTCGATCCACAGGGAAATAGAAACAAGCTTCCAAACTACTCCAGCAGCTCAGTTTATGGAAGAAATTCAGATTCAATTGGGTATTTAATTAAACAGCAACTTAATGAAAAATCAGAGATATAAGGTACTAAGGCTTTCAAGGATCCACTTGTAGCAATCCTATGTCAATTCAGTCAATCCAAGTAGAGAACACAACTAGATTTGAAGTCCTATCTCTCATCTAGTTGGAAAATAAAGCATTCACACACATTCAATCCAAATCAAGTTGAACTTCCAAGTTCAAGTCCATTCAATCAATGTAGAATTCAAATCCATAGCCTGTGGAGTAACAGCCATGCCTATGGACTATGGCCTGCTCATGGATTACTATAATTCGAATCTAAACAAGCAACCTGTGACAATCTCAGAGAATTGCAAGGAATTCATGTCCTGGGTACATGAACTCTCATAAAACATCTCAAACTACCACTTTTGGAACTGAAACATAAGAAAAATCCAAACTTGAATTGAAAAATACTTGAATCAAACTGAATCCAACATAAAATTAGCTATAAGCTTCACCTCTCAACCTTAGCTGAGAGGTTCTAGCCGAGCATTGTCATGCTGCAACTAAAATCTCAAAATAAAAGCATAAAAACAGAAAAACCCGAATAGGAGAGTTGCAGACGCTCCACGATCGCTTTCCCTCCTTAGAACCTCATTCATTAGCTTCTCTGATACCCTAGGAAGAGCCCCTAGGTGTCCTTTTATAGCAATAAACCTCCCTTGCGTCGGATTCTGCGAAAGATTACGCAGTACGCAGCAATTTTCGGAGTCCAGATTTAGAAAGGACTCATGTTATGCAGAGCCGACCGGTCGTGACCGGTCGGACTGGACTGTCATACATTCCAGGGAGTGCAGCTGACCGGTCATGACCGGTCGGACTGAACTGTCCATTCATCCAGCAAGTGTGGCCGACCGGTCATGACTGGTCGGACCAACTTTGAGTTTATTCCAGTGTATACAGCCGACCGGTCGTGACCGGTCGGGCTCCTCTGTCCATCTTCCAGTGCATGGCCGACCGGTCGTGACCGGTCAGCCTGTCTTCACTTTGGTCTTCTTTCCTTCATTTCTCCTCTTTTCTTCTTCTTTCTTCGGTCCTCTTTCGTCCTTCATGCAAAAGCTCCAAATGCATTCTTTTGGCTCGTAATTAAATGAAGTCCGCTCTCATCCCTATAACCACAAAACATGTGTTAGGTGGGCCTTTAAACCATGAAAAACCATGCAAACCTTGTCGTGTAATGGGCAATGCAATGTATAAATTGGAGGTTCAACACACCTCCCAACCAGCTTTTTGCTAGTCCCGAGCAAAACATGCATGAAACAATTTCAAACCTCCAAACCCAACTCTCCTTCAGAACCCATGATTCTATCCATTCCAAGATGCATAAGTATAAAATTTGGAAAAATTAGGTGCTAGAAGCTGAAACCTTGAATTCTCAAAACATAAGAAGTGCTTACATGAAACTCCCGCTGATTGATTGATAAATAGAAGGACTCGAACAACTTCAACCTAGTGTGCATAGTGAAAGTTCATCTCATGAGTTCCTGGGATTATCTTCTTCATAGATCAACTAAACTATAGATTTCAAGGTGCACCGAGTAACAACAAGCCTATGACAGGAATTTGTCTTACCGTCCTTCCGACGGCTTTCACACTACGTCCCATTTTCGGCTTTGGTTACGGTTCGACTATCCCTCGGTTGGTAATAGGTAGCCCTTTTCGAAATTTTCCACCATTTTTCTTTCCTTCCCGATTTCATCCTTTCTTTCCTTTTTCTTTTAAATTAGATAGGATTTTTAGAAATCCATATCTTCTGTTATTTTCCCATGGACAAGGATGGACAAAATACCCCGGCTTGGCTGCTCAACACCTTTAAATCAAAGTCTAGCTAATCCACAATTCACATAGCCCTGTCACTCATGAAAATCGTGTAATGTGAACTTGGTGCAAAGGTGTTCAAATTTTCTATCAATCACAACAATAGGGGAACTAACATATAAAACCATTATGTTGGGAGAATTTCAAAACTTACAACATCACACACTTCGTATCTTCTCTTCTTATACTCCCAGCATCTCAAATGTATGGAAACAAGATTTTCTAAAAGAGTTTTGAAAGTTTTAGAAAAATTCGAAAGAATTTGCGCATATGAGGCTCAAAATGTTGCACTATGCTAGATGAAGAATCTCATCTCACCCCCCAACCAAATCTTGCATTGCCCTCAATGTAAAAGATATGTAAGGAGCATGAACATGAGAGCAATGGTAAAATATGAGAGAGTGAGAACAAGAGTACCTGAGAGAGCGATCATGGAAGTCTGCAACTCCAACAACTAAATCCTACTTAAAACAGTAAAACTAAAGAAAACCTAACTACGCTATACCTCCATCAGACTAGGAGATCAATCATCCTGATAGACAGGATCAATTAGAGTGATGGACGTGTCCTCTGAATCGAATTTCTCAACAGATGGTTTAAGGCGTTGTCCATTAACTTTAAAACGGTTACCATTCGCTGCATTTTCAATCTCAACAGCCCCATGAGGAAAAATTTCTTTGATAATATATGGGCCGGTCCATCGAGATCGTAATTTGCCCGGAAAAAGGTGAAGTCGGGAATTATACAAGAGTACTTTCTATCCTTCATAGAAAGATTTCCTGAAGATGTGCTTGTCATGGAAGGCCTTCATCTTACTCTTGTAAATTCTCGAGTTCTCATATGCATCGTTCCGGATTTCATCAAGCTCATTTAATTGAATTTTTCGAAGCGAGCTAGCCTTGTCCATGTCAAAGTTTAAAGCCTGAATTGCCCAATAGGCTTTGTGTTCTATCTCCACAGGCAAGTGGCAAGCTTTCCCATATACAAGTCTATAAGGGGACATTCCAATGGGTGTCTTGTAGGCGGTACGGTGAGCCCAAAGTGCATCATCTAATCTTAGGGACCAATCCTTGCGATCCGGTCTCACCGTCTTTTTCAAAATCTGCTTGATTTCCTTATTGGAGATTTCAGCTTGCCCACTTGTTTGTGGGTGGTATGGGGTGCTCACTTTGTGCCTAATACCATATTTCTTCATCAAAGTTTCAAAGGGTCTATTGCAAAAGTGAGAACCACCATCACTAATAATGGCTCGAGGCGTCCCAAATCTAGAAAGTATGTTTTCTTTTAGGAACTTGAGAACCGTACGATGATCGTTGGTTCTACATGGGATAGCCTCTATCCATTTAGACACATAGTCTACGGCAAGCAGAATATAGACATGTCCAAAAGATGAGGGGAATGGTCCCATGAAATCGATGCCCCAACAGTCAAAGACTTCAAGATGTTGAATTGGGGTGAGAGGCATCATATTTTGACGGGATAATCCTCCTAACTTCTGGCAGCGCTCGCACGCTTTGCAAAACTCGTGGGTGTCCTTAAATAATGTGGGCCAATAAAAACCACACTGCAGAATTTTCACAGTTGTTTTCTTGGCTGAAAAATGACCCCCACATGCTTGATCATGACAAAAGGAGATGACTGAATTGTGTTCATCATCGGGGACGCATCTCCTTATATTTTGATTTGGGCAATATTTAAACAATAGAGGTTCATCCCAGAAAAATCTACGCACTTCCCTTAGAAATTTACGTTTGTCCTGCGCAGTCCAATGAATCGGCATCACACCTGTGGAAAGATAATTAGCTATATCAGCGTACCATGGTGGATGCATAGCAACAAAGAGTTGCTCATCAGGGAATGAGTCCTCAATAGGTGACTCGTCAATGGAATTTGGTAGGATTAGGCGGGATAGATGATCCGCCACCACATTTTCTATCCCCTTCTTATCTTTGATCTCCAAGTCGAATTCTTGAAGGAGTAGGATCCATCTAAGCAAACGGGGCTTAGCATCCTTCTTAGAAAGAAGGTATTTCAGCGCCGCATGATCCGTATAAACAATAACTTTGGATCCTATTAAGTATGGCCTGAATTTGTCCAAGGCAAAAATGACAGCTAGGAGCTCTTTCTCCGTAGTCGAATAATTAACTTGGGCAGGATTCAAGGTCCTACTTGCGTAGTAGATGACATGGGGCTTTTTATCCTTCTTTTGGCCTAACACCGCCCCAATAGCAAAATCGCTTGCATCGCACATCAACTCAAAAGGAATGGACCAATCTGGTGGTTGCATGATAGGAGCGGTTGTCAACATGTCCTTTAGCTTTGAAAAAGCTAATTGACATTCGGTACTCCACTCAAATTGGTTCTCCTTTTGTAGAAGGTTGCATAAAGGTCTTGAGATATGACTAAAATCCTTTATGAACCTTCTATAGAAACCGGCGTGTCCAAGGAAGGACCGCACATCGCGTATGCTTTTGGGTGGTGGTAGATTGGAAATTATGTCGATTTTTGCCCGGTCTACCTCTATTCCATTGGACGAGATGATATGTCCAAGGACTATTCCTCTTTGTACCATGAAATGGCACTTTTCCCAGTTTAATACAAGTTGCTTCTCCTCACACCTCATCAAGACCAACTTCAAGTGCTTGAGACACTCATCAAATGTACAACCAAAAACAGAAAAGTCATCCATGAATACCTCAAGAAACTCACCCACCATATCCGAGAAAATACTCAACATGCATCGTTGGAATGTGGCGGGTGCATTGCATAACCCGAATGGCATCCTTCGGTAAGCGAAGGTACCAAACGGGCATGTAAATGTGGTTTTCTCTTGGTCTTCCGGAGCTATCTCAATTTGGTTGTATCCGGAATAGCCATCTAGGAAGCAATAATAGGAATGACCTGCCAACCTCTCCAAAATTTGATCCATAAATGGGAGAGGGAAGTGGTCTTTCCTAGTAACCGTGTTGAGCTTCCTATAATCAATGCACATACGCCAACCGGTGGTCACCCTCTTCGGTATAAGCTCGTTGTTGGCGTTCTCAATGATGGTAATACCGGATTTCTTGGGGACAACTTAGGTAGGACTCACCCATTGGCTATCTGAGATGGGGTAGATAATACCCACATCCAATAGCTTCAACACCTCGGCTTTGACAACCTCCATCATGTTTGGATTTAGCCGTCTTTGAGGTTGTCTAGTCGTTTTTGCATTTTCTTCAAGGTGTATTCGGTGCGTGCAAACCGAAGGATCTATCCCTTTGAGATCCGCTATTGTCCAACCTATGGTTTCCCTATGTTCTTTGAGTAACTCAATCAACTTGAACTCTTGGTCCTTCTCAAGGTGGGAGGCAATGACAACTGGGAACGTTTCCTCTTGACCCAAATATACGTATTTAAGCTCGGATGGCAATGGTTTGAGGTCAAGCTTTGGTGGTTTGATATTAGACGGTAGAGGCCTTGATGTGGTTGGTGGTATTTCTCAAAATGGGGCCTCCACCGGCTAATATCTACCACCGGTCTTTCTATATTTAATGCCTGCACAATCTCACTAATGATGGAGTCTTCAGAATCCATGAAATGTGCTAAGCATGTCTCCAAGCTTTCTAGTGGTTCAAGTTGGAGGAGTTCTTCTTCTTCAAAAGTTTCAAGCATGTTTACTTCGAAGAACTCATCATCATCTACATCCCTATGTCTTTTGCCCAAGTGAAACACATTCACTTCTAGTGTCATGTTTCCAAAAGATAGTTGCATCACCCCATTCCGGCAATTGATGATTGCGTTTGATGTGGCAAGGAATGGGCGGCCTAGTATTACCGGTATTTGGGTGCTAGCATCCACAACCGGTTGTGTGTCCAAGACTATAAAATCTACTGGGTAGTAGAATTTGTCAACTTGGACTAGAACATCCTCAACTATCCCCCTCGGTACACGGATAGATCTATCAGCGAGTTGCAACGTGGTTTTGGTGGGTTTTAATTCACCAAGACCCAATTGCTCATATACCGAGTATGGGATCAAGTTCACACTCGCCCCCAAATCTAATAAGGCACGTTCAATCCGGTAGTCTCCAATGATACATGAGACGGTGGGACTACCGGGATCTTTGAATTTTAGGGGGGTCTTTTGAGTGAGGATGGCACTCACTTGCTCAGTTAATAAGGCCTTTTGCTGCACATTATATTTGCGTTTTGTTGTGCATAAGTCTTTTAGGAACTTGGCATAAGAGGGAATTTGTTTGATGGCATCAAGCAAAGGGATATTGATCTTGACTTGTCTGAAAATCTCTAGAATATCTTGAGAATTTGGGAGAGATTTTGGGGCAACCAATCTCGAAGGGAATGGTGCTATGGGCTTGTAAATGCGTTCCGGTTGTTGTGGGGCTAAGTTAGATCCATCTTCATCCTCAGAATTTACCGGATCATTAGGCTCATCGGCCTTCACCGGAATAGTTTTATCAATTTGTTTACCACTTCTAAGGGTGGTAATGGATTTAGCTTGCTCCATGTTTTGGTTGGAAGAATTAGGGATGCTTACTTCATGTACTTGCTTTGGATTGGGCTGAGGTTGGGCCGGAAAGGTCCCTTCCCTAGCATTCAAGCGTCCCTTAATCTCATCAACCGAGACTTTAAGCTCTTGGAACATTTGCTGATTCGATTCATTTATTTGCGCTTGCCCTTGCATAAACGCTCTCAAGGTATCCTCCAATGAGAATTGAGGTGGGGCCATATTTTGCATGGGTGGCCCTCTTTGGGAGTTGGTAGGATTACCCGTAGGAGCATTCTTCCAACTGAAATTCGGGTGGTTCTTCCAACTCTCATTGTACGTATTACCTACCGGTCCATTGAAGGGCTGTTGATAACCATATGTGGCATTGGCTGTTTCATGTAGCACTTCCTGAAACGCAAGAATTGTGGGACAATCTTGCGTAGCGTGTAAATCGGTGAGGCAAATCCCACATGTGGTTTCAACAGCTTCCTTGGACTTGGGAACTCCACTTTTGCTAAGTTCCATGGCCTCAACCTTCCTTGTGAGGTTGGCTATCCTTGCATTCACACCGTCTTCCTCCTTAAGGATATAGATCCCACTTTTCTCTTGAGTGGGCTTGGAGTTATTGGGTTTATCCGATGTATCCCAAGATTGGGCGTTTTCAGCCAACATGTCCAAGTAACTCCAAGCCTCATCTGGATTTTTACTCATAAACTCGCCATTGCACATCATTTCCACAAATTGGCTCATATTGGAACTTAATCCATCATTGAAAAAATTTATAACTCGCCAACTCTCATAGCCATGATGTGGGCAAGCAAGTAGGAGATCCTTAAATCTTTCCCAACATTGAAAAAAAGATTCACCCTCTTTAGCTGAGAAATTCATTATGGCCCTTCGAAGAGTGTTTGTTTTATGAGCCGGGAAGAACTTTTTCAGGAATTCCCGGTTCATCTCAACCCATGACCCAATCGAATGTGGTCTAAGAGAGTGAAGCCAATCTTTGGCTCTTTCTTTCAAAGTGAAGGGAAAAAGTTTAAGTCTGATTGTATCCTCAGAAACATTGGATAATGTAAGGTGGCCAACACTTCTTCGAATTCTTGCAAGTGTAAGTATGGGCGGTCAGAGTCTAGCCCATGGAATTTAGGTAAAAGTTGAATTACACCCGGTTTTATGTCAAGGGTTCCACCGTTAGCTGGTAGAACTATGCAAGAAGGTGTAATTGCACGGGCAGGTTGTAGGTAGTCCCGTAGTGATCTCATTGGAGGAACATTATGTACCTCATTCTCTCCTACTCCTTCCTGATTTGCGTTTGTAGTTGGAGTAGGGGGGGGGGGGGGGGGGGGGGAGGATTCCTTACAGGTGTTTGATCCATACTCCCCAAACTTTCACAATGCTCTTGATAATTCCGGACTCGTCTATGAATTGACAATGGTCCAACTAAACCACCTTCAGATTGGAGACGATTTGAGTGATTACGTTCCCAACGGGACATAAACCACTCAATCAAAGCTAATCCTAACCTAGAAAACTGAAATCTAAAACTAATCTACAAGAAACTAAGTTAGAAAGGTATCACCTGATGCGCTTGAACTTAGAGAAGAATTCCTACAAAACAGAAAACTTTGTTAGTTATAAGAAAATAAAAAAACCTATCTACTTCTACAGCCACTGAACTATTTGAAAACCGTTATCTAATTCCCCGGCAACGGCGCCAAAAACTTATTCGCACGCCTCAAGTGTAAGGCTGCGATGTAGTAATAAAACTCAGTAAGACCGAGGTCGATCCACAGGGAAATAGAAACAAGCTTCCAAACTACTCCAGCAACTCAGTTTATGGAAGAAATTCAGATTCAATTGGGTATTTAATTAAACAGCAACTTAATGAAAAATCAGAGATATAAGGTACTAAGGCTTTCAAGGATCCACTTGTAGCAATCCTATGTCAATTCAGTCAATCCAAGTAGAGAACACAACTAGATTTGAAGTCCTATCTCTCATCTAGTTGGAAAATAAAGCATTCACACACATTCAATCCAAATCAAGTTGAACTTCCAAGTTCAAGTCCATTCAATCAATGTAGAATTCAAATCCATAGCCTGCGGAGTAACAGCCATGCCTATGGACTATGGCCTGCTCAAGGATTACTATAATTCGAATCTAAACAAGCAACCTGTGACAATCTCAGAGAATTGCAAGGAATTCATGTCCTGGGTACATGAACTCTCATAAAACATCTCAAACTACCACTTTTGGAACTGAAACATAAGAAAAATCCAAACTTGAATTGAAAAATACTTGAATCAAACTGAATCCAACATAAAATTAGCTACAAGCTTCACCTCTCAGCCTTAGCTGAGAGGTTCTAGCCGAGCATTGTCATGCTGCAACTAAAATCTCAAAATAAAAGTATAAAAACAGAAAAACCCGAATAGGAGAGTTACAGACGCTCCACGATCGCTTTCCCTCCTTAGAACCTCGTTCCTTAGCTTCTCTGATACCCTAGGAAGAGCCCCTAGGTGTCCTTTTATAGCAATAAACCTCCCTTGCGTCGGATTCTGCGAAAGATTACGCAGTGCGCAGCAATTTTCGGAGTCCAGATTTAGAAAGGACTCATGTTACTCAGAGCCAACCGGTCGTGACCGGTCGGACTGGACTTTCATACATTCCAGGGAGTGCAGCCGACCGGTCATGACTGGTCGGACAGGACTGTCCATTCATCCAGCAAGTGTGGCCGACCGGTCATGACCTGGTCGGACTAACTTTGAGTTTATTCCAGTGTATACAGCCGACCGGTCGTGACCGGTCGGGCTCCTCTGTCCATCTTCCAGTGTATGGCCGACCGGTCGTGACCGGTCAGCCTGTCTTCACTTTGGTCTTCTTTCCTTCATTTCTCCTCTTTTCTTCTTCTTTCTTCGGTCCTCTTTCGTCCTTCATGCAAAAGCTCCAAATGCATTCTTTTGGCTCGTAATTAAATGAAGTCCGCTCTCATCCCTATAACCACAAAACATGTGTTAGGTGGGCCTTTAAACCATGAAAAACCATGCAAACCTTGTCGTGTAATGGGCAATGCAATGTATAAATTGGAGGTTCAACACTGTACGACGAAGAAAGATATGAGTCGTATGATGCTGGTCACGACTTTGCACTTCGGGTAGTGCAGCGGATGTCCCCATCTTTTGACATGGGGGAATTCGAAAAGGTCGCGGCCAGTCATAGCTGCGGAGGAGCGAGCAGCTGCGGAGAATGAGGTGACCGAGGTCACTCAAGCTGGAGGGGTTCCCGAAGTGGGCCCTGAAATTGAGAGTGCGGCTCCTCCTCCAAGAGAATGATTTATCTTTTCTTCTTCTTGCTTACTCCTATATCAATTTTGCTTGTAATCAAATCTTTATAGACAATTGATATGAATGAAAAGAAACATTTTTGGTGATGTTGCTGGTCTTATTTCCTTTCTCTCGTTCTTCCTTCATTATGTAATGAATGTCTTCATATTTAACTCAGTAGTCATGAGTTACGCTCAATCTGGGGGATCGTGGTGACCATGCCCTCGTGGAGATAGACTGATCTATCGATTGAGACTTTGATTCTACCAAGGGTAGACAATCTGGTCAAGAGAATGTGTATTCTTTTCGGGGCTATTCTGGTCCAAGTAAATGGAAGTAGCGACCAAAAGACGACTTTAGTTCTACCAAGGGTAGACAATTGGCCAAGAGGATGTATATTCTCTTCGGGGCTATTCTGATCCAAGTAAATGGAGTATCGACTAAAAGACGACTTTAGTTCTTATTCATTCGAATGTCGTTATAAGTTACATCGAATCAAAGGAAATATTGTAGCAAATGTTCCACGTGCCAAGGGCGACGTACGGGTCTTCGCTGCATATCTTCAAGATAATAAGTACCAGGTCGCACAATTTTAATGACTCGATACGGGCCTTCCCAATTTAGATCAAGCGAACAAGCAGGAGCTCCAAGGTTCTGTCTGAGGACTAAATCGCCGAGCTAGAAAGCTCTAGGCCGAACTTTAGCATTTCGATAGCAAGCAATACGCTGCTGATACGCGGCTGCTCGTATCTGGGAGGCATTTCTCTGCTCTTCCAAGAAATCGAGATGAAGTCGAAGACCTTCCTAATTACAAGTGGGGTCATATTGCTCGATTCGATACGAGGGTACTTGAATTTCAACTGGTACTACTGCGTCGATACCGAATGCTAGGGAGAAAGGAGTTTCGCCTGTTGATGTACGAGTTGTAGTCCTATATGCCCATAAGACTTCCGGCAGGAGTTCTGGCCACATGCCTTTACACTCGCCAAGCTTGGTCTTTAAATGATCCTTAATGATTTTATTCACTGCCTCAACTTACCCATTTGCCTGAGGATGGTATGGAGAGGTGCGGATGTTGCGTATCTTTCATTTTTCAAAAAATTCCTCGAAAGCGGCGTTGTCGAACTGCTTTCCATTGTCGGTGATTATAGTGTGGGGGAGTCTATAATGGCATATGATATTTCTCCATATGAATTTAGTAGTCTATTTCTCAGTGATTCTGGCTAATGGCTCTGCCTTGGCCCACTTGGTGAAATAGTCGACTGCCATGATTGCGAACCTATTTTGTCCTTTCCCGGTAGGCAGGGGCCCGATGATATCAACCCCCCATTGGGCGAAGGGCCAAGGGCTATCAATTGGTGTCATTTGCTCGGATGGTGTATGAGGTATAGGAGAATATCGCTGACACTTATCACATTTTTTAGAGAATTCAATTGCATCTGCCTTCATAGTGGGCCAGTAATACCCTTGCCTCATCGCCTTGTATGCTAGAGATCGTCCCCTTGGGTGGCTACCACATGCCCCCTGGTGTACTTCATCTAGAACACGATGTGCTTCTTCTGGATGAAGACACCTTAAATAGGGCAAAGAAAAACTCTTACGTAATAACATTCCATTTTGTAAAGTATACCTGACAGCTCGAAGGCGGATTTGTCGCGCGGATTTCTTATTGTCTGGAAGAATTCCATCACTGAGATAGAGGATAATGGGATCCATCCAACATGGAGAGGGATGGACCTCGATCACTTGCCCAGGAGTTGTTTGGTGGATACTCGGGGGCTGAAGGTGCTCGATAGGAATTGAATGTGATAATTCAAACTCTGGCGCAGAGGCGAGTTTTGCCAAAGAATCTGCGAGTCTATTCTTCTCGCGAGAGATGTGAGTTATTTCATAATTCTTCAGTTTTGCGAGCAGGATGAGCACTCGAGATTTGTATAAGGCCATCCTCTCTTCTTTTGCTTCGAATTCGCCGAGTACCTGATTGACTATGAGCTGAGAGTCACTGTGAATGAGTAGATTTTGAATTGAAAGGACGTTTGCTAGTTCGAGGCCGACAATCAGAGCTTCATATTCTGCTTCATTATTCGAGATGCGAGAGTCGAACCGTAAGGCATATTGAAAATGCAACCCGTCTGGAGCAACTAGAATTAGGCCCGCTCCGCTGCCAGTGACCCATGAGGACCTGTCCAGGAAGAGTGACCAGGATGGCTGATCGCTGGTCGCGGAATTATCATCGGGAGAGGAATATGTTAATTCGGCGATGAAGTCAGCCACGACTTGACCCTAATCGCGGTCCTGGGGCAGAACGAAATATCGTGCTCACTGATCTCGACCGCCCATTTAGTTAACCGCCTTGAAACCTCAGGTTTTTGAAGGACCTGCCGTAATGGATGGTTTGTTGGTACTAATATAGTATGGGCCTGGAAGTATGGTCGCAGTTTTCGGGCTGCTGTGACTAAAGTAAGAGCCAACTTCTCCATATCAGAATACCGGGTATCTGCGTCCACCATTGCTCGACTGATATAATAAACGGGCCTTTGTATCCCAGAATCTTCTCTTATTAAAGCGACACTAATGGCCATGGAAGACACAGACAAATAAAGGATGAGTTGCTCGTGTGCCACAGGTTTAGATAAAACGGGGGGCGCACTCATATATTGCTTCAATTGTTGAAAAGCTTCTTCACATTGTGGTGTCCACTCCCAATCAGATTTGGCTGTGGCTTGAAGGAGCTTAAAGAAGAGTAAGCACTTGTCAGAAGCTCGCGAGATGAACCTGTTTAACGATGCAATGTGACCAGCCAGACGTTGGACGTCTTTGAGAGTGGCCGGGGACTTCATTTCGATCAATGCTTTTATCTTTTCAGGATTCGCCTCAATTCCTCGTTGGCCGACCATAAATCCTAGAAATTTTCCAGCAGAGACTCCGAAGGCACATTTTTCTGGATTTAATTTCATCCGATACTTCCTCATCAAGTCAAAGGCCTCTCGAAGATCTGCAAGGTGGTCACTTCCTACAACGCTTTTCACGAGCATGTCGTCGACATAAACCTCCATATTCCGGCCGATTTGCGGGACGAATATTTTATTGACGAGGCGCTGATAGGTGGCCCCTGCATTTTTAAGGCCAAAAGGCATTACTTGGTAGCAATATAGGCCTTGGTCAGTAATGAAGGCGGTATGTTGGCTATCGGGCAAATGCATCATGATCTGGTTATAATCGGAATAGGCATCCATAAAACTAAGCAAAGCATGCCCAGCTGTTGAATCGACCAGCTGGTCAATTCGCGGAGTTGGGAAGCTATCTTTAGGGCACGCTTTGTTTAAATCCGAATAATCGACGCACATTCTCCATTTGCCATTAGCTCTTCGAACGAGAACTACGTTCGCGACCCATTCCGGGTAGTCAACTTCTTTTATGAAATTGGCCGTGAGCAGCTTCTCTACTTCAGCCTTAATTACCATTTGCCTTTCTGCAGTAAAGGCACGTCGGCGTTGGTGGACAAGTTTATAATTCGGATTAATGTTCAAACGATGTGCGATGACGCTGGGGTCAATGCCTGGCATATCTTTGTGAGACCAAGCGAACACGTCTTGGTATTCGGTGAGAAAACGAACTAGATCTTCACGGAGGACGCTGGTTAAAGAGGATTCAATGTATACGACTTTTGATGAATCATCTTTGATTAAGCGGATTGACACTGTTTCTTCCCCGGGAGTTCTTGATTGGAGAGCATTCTCCCTTGGATCCAACGAGGCGGCCGTCGGAAGACTTGATGAATCTTGCTCTATCATCATAACTGGTATCGCCTGAGCTTTCTTTCGATCTTGTAGGGCTATCTCGTAACAAGACCGGGCTTCTCTCTGATTTCCTCGTACAACCCCAACATCATTCGGGGTAGGAAATTTAATGCACAAATACAAGGGATGTAAAGCTGCCCTAACCTTATTAAGCGATGGTCGCCCCAAAATGGGGTTGTGCGCTGATCTCCGATCTACTACGAGGAAATTGATGAAGATAGTCGTCTTCGCTAGGCTCTCACCAAAGGTGATTGGAAGGTTAATGCTTCCTTCAGGCGTCACTACTTCACCCCTGAAGCCGACGAGGGGAGTTAAGACTGGCTTGAGCAGGCTTCTGGCGAGTGTCATTTTGTCGAAAGCCTCCAGGTAGAGAATATCAGCAGAGCTACCTGTATCCACCATAATACGATGAGTCAGATAGTTTAATACCTTTAACGCGACTACGATGGAGTCTTCGTGAGGGAAGTGAATCCATTTTGCATCTTCGAGGGAGAAAGAGATTGAAGGACGACTGGACTCTGATATATCGGGTGTTCGTTCTAACTAGTAGATATGCTGAGGCTTCTTGGATGCCTTATGGGTGTATGCTTTTCTCGAAGCTTGAGAATCTCCTCCGCAAGCTGGTCCTCCGATGATGGTCAAATCTCCCCAGTAGGTTCAGCATTTTCTTGTGATGTATGTTGATGAGGTGATTTCTTCTGCTGTGGCGGGGCCTCCCCCCTTTTAGGTGAACGACCTTGTCGGACAACATAATCTTGAAGGTGACCTTTTCGAATAAGAGCTTCGATGTGATCACGCAGAGATATGCAATCTTAGATGTTGTGCCCATGATCTTTGTGAAAATAACAAAACTTGCTCTTATCTCTTTTCTCAGGATCAGATTTGATCTTTGAGGGCCACTTCACATATGGTTTATGCTTGATCTTCATCAGCACCTTTTTCGGAGGCCGGTTGAGGGGGGTGTAGTTATGGTACTTATCAGAGTAGACTTTCTTGGGAGAGCGGTCTCGCCGATCGCGCCGATATTTCTTATCCGAAGGAGAGATTTTGCGCTTCTTGCCCTGTATACCATGACGCGCTAAAGCAACTTCTTCTGCATTGATATACTTCTGAGCTTTAGCTTGGAATTCTGTCATAGTTTTGAGAGGATTCTTATCCAAAGCGAATCTGAATTTTTCAATTGTGATCCCAGCTATTAGGGCGGTGAGGCCTTTCTCTTCGGTATAACCTTCAGTTTGGATGGCTTCGGCAGTGAACCGTACTGTAAACTCCTTTATCGTTTCCCCATGCTGCTGTTTCAAATCCATTAGGTGAGATGCTGGTTTTTTGGTGCGGATGCTTCCCATGAATTGGGAGAGGAACGGCTCCGATAGCTGTGAAAAGGACCCGATGGATGGAGGTTTTAACCCACGAAACCACATGCGAGCTGCTTCCTTTAAGGTTAGAGAAAAAGCTCTACAGATGATTTCCGAACCATGTCCCTCCAGCTCCATAAGAGACCTATACGTTTCCAGATGTTCAAGAGGATCGCCAGTACCCGTATATGGAATGATGACGGGCGTACGATACTTTCTAGGTAAAGGTGCTTCCATGACCTCACAAGTGAAAGGAGACTCGGATCGATGTATTGATGCCACCACAGCAGATGGTCGATTCGCCTAATATCGTTGCTCCATATCATCAAAACGATCATGGATTCTCTTGAGGTCTCCTTCTCATGGTAAAGTATAAAATGACGTTTTGATGGTGGACCCATGAGATTGCTGTGGGCGGGAAGCACTGGAATGTATGGAATGTGGGGATAGCGCAGGGGGTTGGTTGCTGCTTGGCATTCGGTTTGACGGAGGATGATTCGGTTGGACCTGTGGTTCGTCCATAGAGTGTCTGGAAGCCATCGGTATGGGTTGCGCCGACAACCCTCCGGAAGGTAGCTTCTGAGGCTCTAAGAAATGCTGATTAAGCCGGTTAGACAAGGCTTGAAATCCAGCGTTGAGAGTTAGGAGTGTGTTTCTGAGGAAACGCATGACATCTTCTTGACTTCCGGAAGTTTCAAATAACGGGTTTTGTGATGGCATGCTAGGATCTCCTTGAGGGATGCCCGTCGAAGTGGCTTGAGGGATGGGCACCAGTTCTGTAACGTCAAGTGGAGGTAATGTCTGCCTTGAAGTGGAAGGATGAACTATCTTTTTTGGAGGCATCGTGTTCGATGGTGAGAGCAGGCTAAATTTGGTGATCAAATTGCGTTCCCACAGACGGCACCAATCTGTTTATGTCATATTTTGTAATAGGGTCCTCCAGACATTCACCTTCCTTGCTAGCGATTTTCTCATGACCTGAAAATAGATAAAGAGAAGCTATGGGTGGCCGGCGTCCAGCCGTTGGCCCTCCGATGCTTAAGTTAGACAGGGTAGGGCTGAAAGAGAACAAATAGATGATGGGGCTTAAAGATTGAGTATTGTGTACCTTCTTATTGATAAAACCATCCATTTATATAGATCTGAATGTCCCACTCTGTTACGTAAGATCTCGAGATCACTACGGATTTCATGGGATAGGTGTTTATCCTGCTTATCCTTAGATAAAAGAATAGTCTAATCCAATTACTCATTTGGTTAATTACGTTCCTTGATAGTGATCCCTTGAGATACGGAGCCGCAGGCGAAGATAAGCCCAAAACCGGCCTATACGGGCTGCTGGTACTATAGGCTAAGGGACGTCATCACTAAAGTTCAGTAATCAAAGCTGTTCGCATGTCGGGAGCTGCTCGCGAGCCGGGCTGCTCGCACATTAAAGTGTGGCGTCCTTTTAACGACCACGAGAAGGGCTGCTCGTAAGTCGGTAGGTATGTTCGGTGCCTTCTCAATTTCGATTATCGACCATAAGGGCTCGATGACTTGGTAATTATGCGCCGTATTTTCCTAATATGCGAGACTTGACCAGATGATCTCGAGAGTCAAATATTGTTATAAAGCTGCTCGTAGAATCAGGACCTCGCGAGAATATTCGCTCACCGCTATTTTGACTATAACATATACCTTGGTAACTATCATCGAATACAACTTGATGGATGGAGTAGATTTGCATTTAAAACATTGTGGGTCTCACAGAATTAAGTGGTTTATGCACTGTGCAAAATAGGTGTTTTAGAGGACTCTAGTACCTCTGCCTCTCTTTCCTTTTTTTTTTTCCTCCCTTTAAATCTCTCTCCATTTTCTCTTTATGTGCTCCATGTGCTAATGCACGAAATACCTCTAGTATTATTAATGTGCCTAATAGACTCACTTAAACCTTGTGAGAAAAAGGGCGGACTCCAGAGTACCCATACCACCGGAGAAAAGTGGAGCTCACGTTATGTACTCATGACTACTAACCCGACCATGAGATGAGTGGCCTCATGTTACCCCATTGTGTAGAACTTTGCCCATCTAAAACTCAGGTTGGCCACAACGCAAGGAACAAGTTGGGCGTGGACACATGCCATTGATTTGTGTTAGTAAATCGTCTAGCTTGATGTGATTTCTTTAATCCAACGGCAGCGGAATATGGAGGTCTAAATGTTGGATCTTCCCAGGTGTGTCACATCGTCGAAAGCAGGGATACAACCTTCATAGGTGGAAGAAAAGGTATAAGGGAATACTCTTCTATGATTAAGCAATCCACACTACAAAATCGTGTGACCATGATGGAATCCAGACTTCTTCTCTTCTACAGCACTTGGTGATCTCACACACCCATTATTATGATCCGTGTCTCTCGTATGTTTCACACCCTCATCTCTTATCTCTTATAGAAGATAACCAAGGAGTTATCCAACCGTAAGAGAGTGTTGGCAGTTACACAACTGCTAGAGGAGGTGGGGTCGGGGCAGTTATAAAATTGCTACTGACATGGCCCACCTGGATGTCACGTGTAACATCTCCCACTCGGACAAGTCGGGCATCAACACAAGCGCTTATCATATCTCAAGCTTCGAAAGAAAAGTCCTCATACCATGAAATGCAGTGTGTGACCAATGAAGATATAACCTCAGGAGAGAACAACTATACCAAGTTTCCATCAACTGGCATAATGTATCTCATCATCCATAACACTAACCTACCCCAAACTCGTCTCGATTGCACTAAATTAGACTAACTCTATCTTCTCGAGGGTTCTCACATCCCGAGGAGTTGTCCGGTACATGTTTGCAGCCATGAGTTCGAACAGTGCTAAGGGACACATCGGCCTACCATGAACTCATCTTCTTTGTGCACATAAACGTATTATACAAACATGTAAGGTGTAAAAGCAGACAGTCTTCTTGTAGCACTCATACCTATCCATCTTAGTCTAACCGCTTTATCAGACACACTCCGTTATACCCTTTTCTTTGTAGTCTTTGGAAACGATCTAGAGTAGTAGCATTAAACCTCCACTTCAAGGCAAAGTCTACAATCATAAGGGCACAAGGGTCACTTATGCACCGGTTTTCTCACATAGAGGAGAAACTCGTATCCATTCTCCATCCATTGTAGGTGTTTACAGTCATCTCTAGCACATACTGTATGAAAAGCATGTTACGATGGAGCTCCTTGAAGGAGTATGTCAACCTTTACATTATACAAATCTTAACTCAACAGCCTTTCAGGTGCTTACTTTAAGCCACTCAACTCAGTCGCTCTTAGAAGTGCCTAGATAAAGTCTCATATCTAGCTTATTCAGGCAGCATGACCCTAGTGGGAATGGTCATACTCGATCCTCTAAAAGACCTCATCTTAAACCCAGTTCGAGGCGATGTGTTGCTAAAGAATAATTGCAGCAGTTCTGTGATTATACATCTCATCTTGCTTGCAATCAATGCGCTAAGACGGTTGTCATGTGAGATGCATAACCCTTGTCTGGTGACGTATTTCAATCCATGTATCACATAGAATGATGGGTAAATGTGTGTGCCATCAACATGTCCACAAAGAACAATCAATATATAAAAGATCTGAATATAAATAAACTATCAAAGAAAAAAAAAAGCTAAAATGCTCATATCACAAAATCATATACTACAAAAGCCCAAACTCCTGACATGAGTCTAAAAGCATATCGGGCAATTATCTTAGACAGCGGATCAACAACCATTTCATGAATAGGTATATGCACCAAAACAATCTTTTTCTTCGCTACTATATCTCGAGCGTAGTGATATTAGATCTGGATGTGCTTCGACTTGCCATGTTATTTGGGATCCTTCGCATAAGCAATAGCCGTCATGTTATCACAATGTAATGTGATGGGGTCATTAGTATGCGGCACACATTTTAAATGCAGAAGGAATTTCCTCAACTATACAACTTCCTAAATAGCAGAGCAACCTGCAATATACTCCAACTCTATGGTAGAAAGTGCAATACATGGCTGCTTTTTACTGCTCCAAGAGATGGCCCCACCACCGAGCAAGAACGCATATCCTGGAGTGGATTTGCGCTCATCCAAAACGCTACCCTAATCTGCATCGCATTATCCTTATAGACAAAGATCCAACCCTTCGTAGCATAACATGTAATCTGCAGTCTCACGCAAGGTATTGGAATATTCTCTTGACGGCCTTCCAATGAGCCAATCCTGGGTTACTTTGATAACGACTCATTAAGCCCACTGCGAAATTGATATCTGGTTGAGTATATATCATGGCATACATCAGACTGCCAATTGCACTAGCATATGGAAACCACGCCATTTTAGCTTTGTTTGCATCTTTCTTAAGGCAGAAATTTAAACTAAGTCCATGGCCCTTCTTGACAAGGGTGTCAATGGGCTTGCAGCCATGCATCCGAAAACGCTCGAGCACCTTCGTGATATAAATCTCTTGAGAGAGACCAAGAATTTTTCTAGACCGATTCCTATGGATCTTAATTTCAAGTACAAAATATGCCTCACCCATGTCCTTTATTTCATAGTTGGAGGACAACCATTTCTGAGTGACGACCAACATTTCCTTGTCATTTTCGGCTAACAAAATGTCATCAACATACAAAGACAGGATTAGAAAACTTTGTCCAGACCATCTGACGTATACACAGTGGTCTTCCTTGATCATTGTAAACCCATATGAGGTGATGACTCGATTAAATCTCAAATACCACTACCTAGATGATTGTTTTAAGCCATAAATGAACTTTTTAAGGCAACAAACTTTGCGCTCTTGTCCCTTGACCTTAAAACTCGTAGGTTAATCCATATAGATTTCCTCATTTAGGTCTTTATTGAGAAATGCTGTTTTGACATTTATTTGATAGAGTTCTAAATCCAAATGTGCGACAATAGCCAGAATTAGGCGGATCGAGGCAAGTTTCACCACCGGAGAAAATGTTTCCTCGTAATCCATGCCTTTAATTTGCGTATAGCCCTTAATTACTATTCTGGCCTTAAACTTATTTATTTCTCCATCTGCCTTTCGCTTGACTTTCAGAACCCATTTGGCCTCGACAATCTTATGTCCAAGTGGAAGATTAACAATTTCCCAAACTTGGTTCTTCTCCATTGAGCGAATTTCATCTTCCATAGCTTTTATCCATTCTTTCATAGCACGAGATGACAACACCTCCTGGTATGAGCCAGGTTCATCATCATCTAAGTAAGAAACCATGAATGATTTCCCTTCGATCTCAAAATTTTGATGGGGTTTCAACCCACGAGTGCTTCTTTTAAGCTCCGGCTCATGATCTGAGTAAATCTCCACCTCTTGTGGTACGCTCCTACTAGGCAATAGATCCCTCCCACTCTCCTTAGTGATTGTTAGATCAGCTGGAGCGATAGGTGGATGATCACTATCCCCTCTCTTGTCGAGTGACATATGGGTGACATGGATTGAGTCAAGGTCAGAGTCATGCATCACAAAGAATTTTGTAAAATTTTGAGATTTCTTCCTGCTCGAAAAATCTTCTTCGACGAAATTAATATTTTGTGACTCTATCTCAATTGTTCTACCATTTTCTCGTTCATGTATGATAACATAACCCTTTGAGTGCACAAGATATCGGATAAAGATGCACTTTAAGGATCTTTAATCTAGTTTCCCGGTCTTCTAAGACAGGATGTGAACAAAACCGACTGATCCTTAGGGATGAAAATGAGTCAGGTCTGATTTTTTGTCGTACCATAACTCATAGGGAGTCATTGGAACTAATTTAGAAGGTACTCGATTAAGAATGTAAGCTGTGGTTAACAACACATCCCTTCAAAATTTGAGAGGAAGGTTGGCCTACGCCATCATCGATCTCACCATGTCGAGTAGCATTCTATTCCTTTTTTTTTTATAACACCATTTTGTTGCGGAGTGTAAGGAACAATCAAGTGCCTATGGATACCTTTTCCTTCACAGACCCTTGTGAATTGCTCAGAAAAATATTCGGGCCTGCAGTCTGTCTGTAAGGTCTTAATCTTCTTATCAGATTGGTTCTCAACTTCAACAATATACTTTCTAAAACATTCTAATGTCTCAGATCTATGCGATATCAAGTACACATGAACATACCGCGTCTAATTGTCTATAAATGTGATGAAACAGGATTGTCCATAGCAGGTCCTAACATTAAAGGGTCCATAAATGTCAGAGTGGATTAGCTCTAATGCAACTAAAGCGCGTACTGCTTTGTCGAGTGGTTTTCTAATCGACTTTCCAGTCAGACCATGCTCGTAAGTGGGTAGAACTACGTTTGTGAGTGGACTTAAAAGGCCTTCTCTAGTAAGTCTATGCATTCTGTGCTAATTTTTGTGTCCTAATTTAGCATGCCAAATGCATGGGTCAATGTCTGCTGAAGTAAAAAAGATATGTTCATCATAATCATGAGAATAATAAGAATTAATCACTAACAAATCATCATAAAATATAACCGCGTCCATAATAAGAGAGTCTAAAAAGATGTCCACCACATCTGAATGGAAAGAAAAAGAAAAACTAAGTTTAGTACGTCATGGAGGAGTAATGTGCGTCCTAATTGCAAGTGGAGTTGGAATGATCTAACTCGCAGTACATCTTCTGAGAAACTATTTACCATGTAGATCATCTGGCTACCAACTGGACACTTTCGGTACTCTATGAACCCCACCCGATCCCGAGCTATGTGTTGGGTTTCTCCTGAATCCACAACCCAGTCATGGCCAGATGTATGAGTAACCAAAACCTCAGTGTAGACAAAAGAATGAGAATAAGGATTAGTGTGAGTCGATACCTTCTTCGGCTCAGAGCATTCTTGAGCGAAGTGACCATGATTTCCACAGTTGTAGCACTTTGCCTTAGACTTATCTTTCTTACCACCCATTTTTCCATGCTTACGTTTGCTACCAGAAGGTCCATGCATTTCGCCTTCTCGAAAGTTCCTTTGAGAGTTACAGCCCTTGCATTTATGCTAAGTTCTTTTACCCTTGGCCTTACTAGGCTCAGCCAAGAATGCTTCATCATGCTTACACGCAGACTAACGTTCAACTTCCAATTTACGAATGATGCGACAATTGGGCAAAGGTTTTCATGCTTTCATTTTGTGTCATTATGAGTTTCATCTACTCCTAAGAATCAGGAAGAGAGCACAGGATAGCTAGGATTTGTTGTTCATCTGTAAGTATATTTCCTACCACTTTTAGATCACGAATCATTGCGGACATTTTCCTAAGATGCTCTTCCATCATAACATTTGAAGTCATCGTATAGGTATCAAACTTGAGAATCAAAGCTCTCAATCTAGTAGCAGTAGTACCAGCGTAGGTAAGGGTCAAAGTGGTCCACATTTCCCGAGTGATGGAGTACCCCTTAAACTCTACAAGGAGATCATTGTGCATGCTGCTGAGCATAGTAAGGCATGCACATCGATCCCTCTTTAGCCAGTTCTGGTACTCTTCCTGGTGGCACCATTGATGAAAAGTATTACCCTCTTCGGGTGGGTCCATATTCGCGGTTAGGGTTTCCAAAACCCCTTAGTCATCTAAAAGATACTGGATTTTGTGATGCCAAATATCATAGTTGTTCTTATCTAGCTTCTTGCTCTTGTTCAGATCGGCCATGACATTTTTGGATGCCATAATCACTACATTCAGAAACATAATTCATTACATTCTAGATCCAAGCACCACACATTCAGTGTTCGCAACATCGCAAGATGGTGTCACCTTGATCCATTATGTGTAATTGGATCGAGAGAAAGGACATAAGCCTACAATCATCTCCTTTAACACATTCAAGATTGAGGTTTTCCATCTTCAATTTTGTGCGCCCATGTTGAGGAGCCTCAAAGATTCCACTCATCTCCCACTACTAAGGTTGTCTTAGAGGATTAACTCTCATTGAGTATTATACACCAATTGGACAAAATTGGTAGTAACTGGCTGGAATCAGTTGCAATCGGCCGCAATTGATTTCAATCGGTCACACTTGACCAAAATCGACAACAATCGGCCGCAATTGGCCAAAATCAGTTGTGATCGGCAGCAACTGACTTAATCATCTACACTTGCTTGGATTAAAATCAACCTTTTTTTTATATTAATTTCAACCTCCTTGGTGGAATTTTGATCATCACGGTCAGAATTGTCCATTTTGGCCAAGTTTGACTAGTCGACCGAACTTAGCCATTTCATTCATTAAGTTAGAAATTGGCCGGTTCTATTGAGTTCAATGTTCGCTCGCCTCAACTGCAAGGCTGTGATGTAGTAATAATTCTCGGTAAGACCGAGGTCGATCCACGGGGAAAGAAGTAAACAATTCCAACTACTCCAATAACTAGAATCTAAGAAGTTTAAGAAAACAGTTTTTAACATAAAACAGGACAATCTGGGATTTGGAAAGAGCTAGAGCATCAAGGATCCACTTGTAGTAGTTCAATACTAATCCATTCATCCAAGCATAACACAATTAGAATTAAAGTTCTATCTCTCATCTAATTGGTGGATATAACATTCAAGCACAAACAATCTCACTTAAATCTGAAAATTAAATTTCTAGTTCTAATGAAGCACATAGAACTCAAACTTGTAGCCTTCAAAGTAACAGCCATGCCAAGAGATTATGGCATGATCTGAGGTTACTACAATTCGAATCTAAACAAACTCATCATGGAAATCTTAGAGAATTGTAAGGAACTCATGTCCAGAGTACACAAACTCTCATAATTCATCTAAAAATTCAAACTTTATTCAAACTAGAAGTTCAAAATCCAAAATTAAGAAAAGGAAACTTGAAATAAAAGAATTAATGCATTGAAACCAACTACAAATTTCACCTCTAGCACTAGCTAAGAGGTTAACTAAGAAAAAGCATAATAAAACTAGAGCTAGAACTAAGAAAAGGAAGAAAAACTAGCTGTAGGATGCTAGGTAGCCTCCTATGACTTGAACTCCTTGCTTTCCACATCCTTGCTTTCCTTAGAATAGAAGAGAGTACCTCCTTTTATAATACAGCAAGAGTATAGCAACATAACAGATTTTGTTTCGATTCGTACGACTTAACCAATGGTCGGATTGCCTTCAAATTTGATTTGTAGCTTCCTTGGAAGTTGATCTTCCTCATAGATGGTTTAGATTTCCAAGAGTGTCTTCTGAATGGGCCCACCAATCAGATCAGCGACTGCCTCTCAAAATTGCACAATTTGGATACCTCCAGAACCATTCATCTTGCTTTTAATGCTATAGAGTGTACAGATGTTGGATTGATCGCAAATTTGGAACATTAGTAGAAACATTCCTCCTCTAGATGATAGATGGATTAGATTTTACAAATTAACTCCATAATTGGGTGTGAAAATTAGAACACTTAGGCCTTTTATAAAATCTGCGTAGTTGAATCTTTCTGGATGGTCCATCTTTCTTCAACCGGTACGATCAAACCGCACATCCTTTTGACCTGAAACTTTGCGGTTAATATATGGATGTGATCTAGAAGATGGTCAAATTAGATTTTTCATATCATCAATGATGGGCCACCTGGACCATTCCAGTGTTGAGCAGCGAAATCTGGAAACCTTCTCAGTTCATATTGTTTTGGCCGCCGCTGTTAATCTGTAGCTCCGATCGATATGAAACCACTTGAGTTATTTCGGCATCGAGCTCCTCTTTGACATGGACATGTTGGATTTTCAAATATCATCAAGACGGGCCCCAAAAATTGGGCCAAAAAATAAAAAATGGGACTGCCTCTGTTTGAAATCTGACTTCTAAAAGTGCATAGCCGACCTGTCATCCAGCCGGCCGGTCATGCTGTAAATTGTGACCTTTTCACACTTTTCTTCCTCCATTGCATTGCATCTTTCCTCCATCTCTTATCCTTTATTTCTTTGATCTTCAAGGCATACAAAGTAACTCTTTTAACCATGAATTGGTGAAGTCTCCCTCTCATTCCTACAATCACAAAAACATGTATTAGATGAGTCTTTTAAGTATGCAAACCATGCATATAATGTGATGTAATGTGTTAGAATATGTATAAAATGAAAGCTGAACACACCCCCCCCTAACTAGAATTTTGCTAGTCCCGAGAAAAACATGTGTAAAACAAGTTCAAATCTCTAAACCCAAACTCTCCTTTAGAAACTATGCGTCTATATATTCCAAGACATACAAGTGCAAAAATGAGAGAAACTAGGTGATAGAAGCTGAAACCTTAAACTTCTCAAAACATAATAAGTGTTCTTGTAGAATTCCTGCTGATTGATTAATAAATAGAAGAACTTGAACAAATTAAACCTAGTGTGTATAGTGAATGTTCATCTCATGAGTTTTCAGGATTATCTTCTTCATAAATCAACAACTTTATGGGTCTAAAAGTTCACAGATCAACAACAAGCTTATGACAGGAATTTGCCTTACCGTCCTTCCGACAACTTTCATACTACATCCCATTTCCGGCTTTGGTTACGGGTAGACCATCCCCCGGTTGGTAATAGGTATCTCTTTTCAGAATTTTCCTCCATATTCTCAATCATACCTATATTTTCTTTCCTTCTTTCCTTTTCATACACGTTAGATAGGATTTTTAGAAATCCATATCTTTCGTTATTTTCCCATGGACAAGGATGGACAAAGTACCCTGGCTTGGTTCCTCAACACCTCAAATCTAAGTCTAGCCAATCCACAAAGCTACATAATCCTTTCAAACCATGAAAATCGTGTAATGTGAACTAGGTGTAAAAGTGTTCAAATTTTCTATCAATCATATAAATAAGGGAATTCACATATAAAATCATTATATTAAAGGTAGTTCAAGACTTGCTACATCACTCACTTCGCATCTCCTTTTCTTATACTCGTATGATCCCGAATGCATAGAAACAAAGTTTTTTAAAAAAAAGTTTTGAATTTTCAGAAAATTAAAATTTTTTCTACATAATTGCTCAAAATGTCACAAAAGCTAGTATATTAATCTAAGGAATCTCACCCCCCTTGTCCTCAATGTAACAAGATATGCAATAAGCATGACATGAGAGTAATGACATAAAATAAAGGAGAGTGAGAACGAGAGTACCTGGGGTAGCAAGTTAATCAATTATAGCATCTTCCATTGTCTCTATGAGACTTATTCAATCCTAATTGTAGAAAAATAAATCTTAACCTACCTACCTACCTTTGATTAGTCCGATCGACTACATGATCAAATTTGAGCAGGATCTTCATGAATTTTAATAAATTTCTCATAAGGACCATCGAAAGTCCTTCTCGACAGTAAACATGGATGCTTTTCCTCATTGAAGTCCAATATTTATATGCACCACATGCATGATAGACGAAGATAAGAGTAGTAAAAAGATATCTCCTCAAATTCTAATTTGGGTTATGATTGATTAAAAATGGCTCCTCCTAATCAGAATTTTCAATGGGCTGAAGGACCCATGATGGTGGAGAGACATTCATCAACTTTTCATTAGTTAAAGTTGTCTCCTCCACAATTTCATAATTGTACGGTGCTTCCACAAACAATGGTAAAGAGTGTAAATCAGTGGAATGGTGTTTTTCAAGCACCGACACCGTGTTTAACAAAATATCCAACTCCTTAATCATCTCATCATCAAGATCATAAGAGTGGGCTAAGCATTCCTCTAGGAAATTGTTGAGCACTTAAATGTGTATATTCTAATCCCATTTCATCACTAACTATATATGGTTTTTATGTTTAAAGACTATTTTAATGCATGGTTTTGGTGATTATAGGAATGGGAGAGAGTTCACTTAATTGATGACTAGAAGACCACATTTAGGAGCCTTGGATGAAGACCCAAGGTGGGCTAAAGAAGGAAGAAAGCAAGACGAGAAGAAAGGAGAAGAAAGAAAGAAAGAAAATGCAAAAAGGGGAGGTCCGGTCAAGACCGGTCGGCTAAGAGGGCTACGATCGGTTAAGACTGGTCGACCACCCTACTGCCCTTATGACACCACTAGAACTAAATCCAGTTTGGCCCAACCGGTCAATACCGGTGGGCTAATAGGTCGGCCCCCCTCTGCACTCCTTGGACACTTTCCCAGACAGGTCCGACCGGTCGGCCAACCCAATCCGACCAGTCAAGTCCGGTCGGCCACATGCAAAAAGCAACTGCAAAATTTCTGCAGTTTCCTATTTCAATTTTTAGTTTTCCTAAGTGCAGGAGGACTTTGTAGTTCTGCGATTCTTCTAAGTAGGTAACGCCTCGAAGCTATAAAAGGACACCTATAGCCTCTTTCTAACCCATCTAGCAACATGGAGAGCAAAGGATTTAAGACCTAGGAGGCTTCCTAGCCTTCTACAACTAGTTTTCTTCTTCTTCTAGTTCTAGTTCTAATTTGTTTTTATGCTTTTCATTAGCTAACCTCTTAACTAGAGCTGAGAGGTGAAACCAATAGCTTGCTTAGATGTTTTAATTCATTTTACTGGTTCCAAGTTTGGATTTAATGAAGAATAATGGTTTTCGAAAGTTTGAATAAAGTTTTAAGTAGTTTTTCTTAATCTTATGATGGCTCATGGATGTATGGAAGAATTGCTATAGTTATTAATCATTTTGCATAGATATAGACTTACACACTCTGAGGAATAGGATTAAATACGCTCTAGCCTTGGATCATCATGTGGGAACTTCAAATCAAAGTTCTACCTTTTTGTTCTAACTTCTGAATTATGTGTTGATTGTTCATATGATTTGAATGAAGTTCAAATCATGATATAGTTTAGCTTTGTGACAGGGTTTGATGTTTATCATGGTTATGATCTTAACCTATTGGAACTAAGATTGACCTATGCAATTGAGTGTGCTCAAGTCCTAACTTGAATTGAGGGAATCATGTGTATTAATCACACATATGACAGATTGTTTTGATAATATAACCGCTCTATCATCCGGCTAGATAGGATTTGATTTCGATTCTAGTTTAGTAATTGAGAAACCATAGCGAATTATGCATCAAAGGAGAGCTATAGTGGATCCTTGATGCTCTAGTTACCCTTTTATTATCAGATTTTCCTGTTTCATGTTCAAAATCGATTTCACAAACCTCTTGGATTCTAGTTATTAGGATAGTTAAAATTGTTTACCTCCTTTCCTGTGGATCGACCTCGGTCTTACCGAGATTATTACTACATCGCAACCCTACACTTGGGGAGGCAAACAGGTTTTTGACACCGTTGCTGAGGAAGAGGTGAAATGGTTTTCTAGATTACTAAAAATTCTCTATTTTTGTGTTTTGTAGGAACTTACTGCTGACATAGTTCTCACTTCCACGGGTAACATCTCCCCATCTCCCTTTCTTCTTTTTATTTTTCTTCCTAGATTAGGGTACTTTCAACTCCGTAAAATCTCATTATGGCTGATTGGAAGGGTGGTGCTTATGCATACCTTTTGAAAGATGAGATGTTGGACCATAGAATCCAAACTCATTATGATTGGAACAACTATAAGCATGATTATCTTCCTAAGACTCAATCTACTTCTAATACTCCCCCAAGTAAGACATTGCGAGATTACCGGAATGAGAACAATGTGTAGAACTTTTCGCCGAGTAAGACAATGGGAGAGTATCGGAAAGAGATGAATAATGTCCCACCGGTAAGGACAATGTATGATCACTTGTTTGGCTACACATATTAACAACCATCTAATAGCCCAACATATGACATGCATAATCCTAATAGGTGGGAGCATCAAAATTTCAATTTAGGAGACGAGCCAACCATGGATGCGAACAATTATCCTCAAGAGTTTCTTTCTCATGAGCCACAACCGATATAAACTCTTGAGGATACGCTGCGAGAGTTTATGGAAATAACTGAGCAATGCATATAAAACCTCTTGCCATCTCAAAATCTTGAACCCGACATTAGGAACACTGAATCATTCCCCAAGAATGAGGATGAGGCCATCCAAGCCCAACCTTATTCCGATTTGATGACTATACTTTTAGGGGATGTTGATCTCAATGATCCCAACATTACCATCGATTATGGTGTATCAACTATCTCTTTTAGTTATTTCGATTTGAATGATGAAGAGATTTCAAGGACGGTTGAGGAACCCGAGGAATCTACAAAATATGAAAGTGATAGCTTGATTAACCACAATGAGGGTTCAATGGATGATTGTGAGTCCATGATTTTTTCTTCCGAAGGGCCGAATGATTATGAGTCACCGGAAGATAGTCTTGCTAGAGAGATGGCCAAAGTGGATCTCCTTGAGTCCTCCCACCAACATAACATAACCAATTTTATTGTGGAAGATCTCCCTTTGACTGAAAATTCTGTTTCTTTGGATGATTTGGTGGCACAATCTGAAATTTTAGATCAACCAATTTTAGATGATGTGCTTACCACTGAATTTGAAAATTTTTCTTTGGAAGACCTCCCCTCTATAGAGGAGGAATTCCTTGCCATTAAAACAGACTTTCCTCAATCACTTAGGGAGAATGAGGACCCTTCATCCGACTCTCTCTATTTTCTAGAGGAATGCATGACCCACCCCTATGATCTGGATGATGAGATGATTATGGAGATGGACATTTTGTTAGACACGGTGTCGGTGCTTGAAGAACACTATTCCACTGATTTACACTCTTTACCATTATTTATGGAAACACCGTGTAATTCTAAATTTGTGGAGGAGACAACCCAAACTAAAGAATACTTAATGAATGTCTCTCCACCATCATGGGTTCTTCAGCTCATTGAAAATTCTGATTGGGAGGACCCGTTTTTAATCAATTATAACCCAATTCAGAACTTGAGGAGATATCTTTGTACTGCTCTTATCTCCTCCTTACATGAGTGTGGTGTACACTATGATTGGACCTTAATGAAGAAACGCACTCATGTGTACATTCGAGTAGGACTTTGGATCGTCCTTATGAGAAACCTATTGAAATTCATGAAGATCCTGCTCAAATTTGATCATGTAGTCGATCGGACTAATCAAAGGTAGGTAGGTAGGTTAGGAATTTTTTCTACATTTAGGATTGAATAAGTATCATCAAGACAATGGAAGATGCTAGAATTGATCAACTTGCTACCTCAGGTACTCTCGTTCTCACTCTTCTTTGTTTTATGTCATTGCTCTCATGTCATACATATTGCATATCTTATTACATTGATGACAATGTAAGATTTTGGTTGGGGGTGAGATTCCTTAGATGAATCTACTAGCTTTTGTGACATTTCGAACAATTATGTAGAAATTTTTTGATTTTTCTGAAAATTCAAAACTCCTTTGGAAAACTGCGTTTATATGCATTTGGGATGTTGTAAGTATAAAAGGAAGAAAGATGTAGTGAGATATTTTGAAACTCTTAAAGGACTTGTAACATGATAGTTTTCTAATTGGATTCCCCTCTTGATTTGATTGATAGAAAAATTGAAACACTTTTATACCTAGTTCACTTTACACGATTCTCATGTTTTAAAAGGATTATATAGATTTGTGGATTGGCTAGGTTTAAATTTGAGCTGCTGAGAAACCAAGCCGGGGTACTTTGTCCATCCTTGTCCATGGGAAAATAACGAAAGATATGGATTTCTAAAAATCCTATCTAATATGTATGAAAAGGAAAGGAAGGATGAAAATATGGGAATGATTGAAAATATAGTGGAAAATTCCGAAAAGGGCTACCTATTACCAACTGGGGGATGGTCTACCCGTAGCCAAAGCCGGCAATGTGACGTAGTGTGAAAGCCATCGGAAAGACGGTGAGGCAAATTCCTGTCATAGGCTAGCTGATTCATGAAGAAATTAATTCCGAAAATTCATGAGATGAACATTCACTATGCACTCTAGGTTAAATTCGTTTGGATTGTTCTATTTATCAATCAATCAGCAGGAATTTTATATGAACACTTGTTATGTTTTGAGAAGGTTAAGGTCTCAACTTCTATCACTAAGTTTTTCTGATTTTTGCACTTGCATGTCTTAGAAGTATAGAAGCATAGTTTCTGAAGGAGAGTTGGATTTTGGAGAAGCGAACATAATTCAAGCATTTTTTGCTTGGGACTAGCAAAATGCTGGTTAGGGGGTGTGTTGAGCACTTAAATGTGTATATTCTAATCCCATTTCATCACTAACTATGCATGGTTTTCATGTTTAAAAACTATTCTCATGCATGGTTTTGGTGGTTATAGGAATGAGAGAGAGTTCACTCAATTGATGACTACAAGACCACATTTAAGGAGCCTTAGATGAAGACCCAAGGTGGGCCAAAGAAAGAAGAAAGCAAGAAGAGAAGAGAGGAGAAGAAAGAAAGAAAGAAAATCTAAAAAGGGGAGGTTCGATCGGTCATGCCCGGTCGGCCAAGAGGGGTACGACCGGTCAAGACCGGTCGGCCACCCTGCTGTCCTCCTTTGTGAAGCCGCTGGAACCAAGTCCAGTTTGGCCCGCCCGATCAAGACCGGTTGGCCAACAGGTCCCCCCCCCCCCCCCCCCCCCCCCCCCCCCCCCTCTGCACTCCCTGAACACTTTCCACAGGTCGATCAAGACCAGTCGGCCAGCCCAGTCCGACCGGTTAAGACTGGTTAGCCACATGCAAACAGCAACTGCAGAATTTTTGCAGTTTCCTATTTCGATTTTCGGGTTTCCTAAGTGCGGGAGGACTTCGTAGTTCAGCAATTCTTCCAAGTAGGTGACGCCTTCAAGCTATAAAAGGACACCTAAAGCCTCTTCCTAACCCATCTAGCAACGTGGGGAGTAAAGGATTCAACACCAAAGGGGCTTCCTAACCTCCTACAGCTAGTTTTCTTCTTCTTCTAGCTCTAGTTTTAATTTGTTTTTATGCTTTTCATTAGCTAACCTCTTAGCTAGAGCTGAGAGGTGAAACTTATAGCTTGCTTAGATGTTTTAATTCGTTTTATTGGTTTCAAGGTTGGATTTGATGAAGAATAATGGTTTTTGGAAGTTTGAATAAAGTTCTAAATAGTTCTTCTTAATCATATGATGGCTCATGGATGTTCGGAAGATTTGTTTTAGTTCTGAATCGTTTTGCATGGATCTAGACCTGCACGATCCAAGGAATCGGATTCAATAGCTTTAGACATGGATCATCATGTGGGAACTTCAAATCAAAGTTCTACCTTTTTGTTATAAATTATGAATTATGTGTTGACTGTTCATATGATTTGAATGAAGTTTAAATCATGATATCGTTAAACTTTGTGACAGGGTTTGATGTTTATCATGGTTATGATCTTAACCTATTGGAACTAGGATTGACCTATGCAATTGAGTGTGCTCAAGTCCTAACTTAAATTGAGGGAATCATGTGTATTAATCACACATATGACATATTGTTTTGATAATATAATTGCTCTATCATCCGGCTAAATAGGATTTGATTTCGATTCTAGTTGAGTAATTGAGAAACCATAGCGAATTATGCATCAAAGGAGAGCTATAAGTGGATCCTTGATGCTCTAGTTACCCTTTCATTATCAGATTTTCCTGTTTCATGTTCAAAACCGATTTCACAAACCTCTTAGATTCTAGTTATTAGGATAGTTGGAATTGTTTACCTACTTCCCTGTGGATCAACCTCGATCTTAAGATATGAATGGTACGCTAGAGATATGGATATGACTAGGGGAATAGACCTTTTTGAAAATCCTTTCGCCTACTAATACAATTCAACAAAATGAGCGTTGTAAGCAAGAATACCTCGGCTTCCAAGCCTTGGTGGGTCCAATCAAATAGACTAGCAAGGGTTAAGCAATAATCAAACCTAGTCTAAGCATGCATAGGTAAGAAAATGATTCAACTAATAAAGCTTCTATCCTATGCACCTTGTGTAGACTTTTGAGAGTGGATCAATGAGCTCAAGTCTACACAAGTAATGAAGGTACATCTTGTGTGAGGATGCCTAAAAGGTGCCTAGCATGCATTCATATCAATCATTCATAATTAAGCAATTTAAACTAACAATGCAAAGATAGAATGTGCTCAAGAACAATCACAAACACAAGGATGTATAGTGGTTCGACTACGTGTCTACTCCACTCCCGGTTCAAGTACTCAACCCCTTTGAGCACACCGGCATTCACTATCGGAGGTTTTAAATGAGGTTCACCTCTCAACCTTTACACGGAGGTTTTATCGGTTCACCTCTCAACCGTATCCGGAGTTTTAGACATAGGCTAACTCTCAACCTTATCGCACGTTTACTCCCGTGTTGGAGGCTCCCCCTTGGAGACTTAGTTTAGGCCCGGCTGACGGGCCAAGGAACGACTAACGTCCCTAGGTCGAGTTCGAAAACAAACTCTAAAGTGGACTCTCAGATAAGACAACCTACTTGTCGGATGAGCCCCTTGTTTAGCGCCGGATTGGGTTGCTTGATCTCTGCTCTCCCGTGCTTCAATCAGCTTCCCTTTGCTCCCTCGATCGTGCCGCCGTTGCATCGCCAATGCCTCAGCCACATTCGATCAAACACCTTGCATGCGATGCCTTGAAATGCCCAAGGTGCTAGGAGGATGGGTGAATCTCATACATGGGATGTGTAGGTTGTTCCAACTAGGAGATTCACCTAGAGAGTCTTCTAGAGGTCTTGGACAAAGGATATACCTATGTGGAATAGTGTCACACCTCTAGATTTGAGAGAGGAATCAAGTCATCTCTTGATAGCATTTGAATGCCCATACTTGTGTTTGAAACACAAGGGATATGACTTGAGAACCTCCTCTTTGAGGCCCCTTATGATGTACAAGATAAGTGTGGAATGGGCTCTCAAAAACTTCTCTCTGTTTGCCCAAGAGTGGAGCCCCAAATATATAGAAAAAGGGCTCCAACGGTCATAAAACGGGCAGAAAATGGCCTATCCCTACCTGTCCCGACCGGTCATGACCGGTCGGAGGTTTTTGCTGAATGGGCAGGCACAATACACTGGGCCGACCGGTCATGACCGGTCGGACCCCTTCACTGGACAGCCAGAAACATGCTGGCCGACCGGTCATGACCGGTCGGCCCCCCTTGCTGGTGGCTGAAAGGTGCATGGAGCCAAACCTGGCCGACCGGTCATGACCGGTCGGCCACCCTTGCTGTATTCCTTCTATTTTGAAGGCCGACCGGTCATGACCGGTCGGCTGGTCTTTGTAAATCCAGCAGGAATGCTGGCCGACCGGTCTTGACCGGTCGGACCAGCTTGGGTCCCCTCTATGCTGAGCTGAGTTCTTCTTTCTCCAGCTGGTTCATATAGACCAAGGTAGAGTTGATCAAATGGGACACCTAGGGCCTATCTATGATGACTAAAGGGTTCTAAATATGGTCAAGGTCATCAAGGATACAAAGGGGATAGGTTTTGGTCGAGGTTAAGGCACCAAGGCATCTCATATACCTGAATCTTCTTCCTTGATGTGGCTGGACGTCTTGAGTCTTCGGTCTTCGTCTTCATTGGGCTCAACCGACACAAGACTCACAGCTGTAAGTGATTGACAAACAAGGTGCACTAGTATGCCACGAAAAAGTGCACTAACAATTATTACTACATCGAAACCCTACACTTGGGGAAGCGAACAGAAATCGAGATAGTAGGATGAAGAATCATGATCTTGCTTGAGTGAGTGCAAAAATTCAGTTTCGATGGTGAGGCACTCGCCCTCCATGGAGTAGAATTCTTTCAAACTAGGTTCTCCATAACTAGTATGAGACACCAAGTCGGAAGTATGCAGGGCTTTAACAATCTCTTGAATAATGGGGTCGTTTGAATTTTCAAAGTGAGCCAAGCATTCATCCAAAGAATCTGAATTTTCACTCATGGGAGTTTCATTCTCCACATTAAAATTAAGCATGACAGGTTGGTGGAGTGACTCAAAAATATCAACCTCGACCATCTCTCTAGCATGCATATCCTCTAGAGACTCATAATCATTATGCCCTTGGAAAAAAGAAACCATAGGTTCATAAGCATCCACTGAACCCTCATTGTAAGTAACCCCACTATCGCTTTCAGATTTAATGGATTCCTCGGGTTCGTCAACTGTCATTGAAATCTCTTCATCATTAAGTTCAAAGCATCCAAAAGAGATTGTGGACTCACCGTAATTGATGATGACATTGGGATCATTGAGATCAATCTCCTCTAGAAGTCTATTCATTAAATCCAAAGAAGGTGGGACTTGGGTAGCCCAATCCTCCTCATTAGAGGGGATTAATTCGATGCCCCCAATTTCGGGCTCAACGTCTTTATAAGATGGCGAGTAAGCTTGATTTGATTGTTTATCTACATATTCTTTCCATATTTCCTCAAGTATTTTTGTATACATGTTGTCACAAGTAGAAGACGTTTTAAGGTGATTGTTAATAACCATGGTTGGTTCTTCCCTTGAACAAGGAGAATGGTGATTTCCCCAATTAAGACCATACGCATTGTAGGATGAAGAGTTATTGATGGTTGTTAGGCATAACCATACAAGTGATCATGCATTGTCTTAACCGGTTGGCCACTATTCACCCGTTCCTTTTATTGTTGCACACCTCCTACCATAACTGATGGAACACTCATGTTATTTTCAATTCGGTAAACACGTAATGTTTTCCCTCAGTTGATCATTATTCAATTTCACTTCGTTCCGGTACTCCCTCATCGTCTTACGTCGTGTCTCAATATGTGTATTTCTTTCATTAATGTAATCACGCATCATCTTACGTGGGGGGGTAGTGGAGGTTCTTTGAATCTCAGAAAAATACTCATGCTTAGAGGGATCTCGATCACAATGAGTTTAGGTCCTCCAATCCGACATCTCAGCCTGCAAAAGATATTTGTACGCACCATTCGTTCAATCATACATGATGAAAATTAAAGGAATTAAAAACGTCCCTAATTTAGGAAAAAGAACAAAAACTTGTTCACTCGCTGTTGAACCTCCAATTTATACATTGCATTGCCCATTACACTACATAGTTTGCATGATTTTTATGGTTTAAAGGCCCACCTAACACGTGTTTCTGTGATTGTAGGGATGAGAGTGGATTTCATCAAATTGGAGCCAAAAGAATGTATTTGAAGACATTGCATGAAGTCCTAGGATGGACCAAAGAAAGAAGAAGAAAAAGGGAGAAAAGAGAATGAAGAAAAGAAGAAAAAGTGGAAGAAAAACAAGGCTGACCGGTCGTTTGACCGGTCAGCCACATAAAAGAAGTAAATGGAAGGAGGCCGACCGGTCTTGACCGGTCGGCCAGGAGGGTTGGACACATTGCAGAAAATCAGCCCGACCGGTCATGACCGGTCGGCTATAGGCACTGGATGAAGGGTAAATCAGCCCGACCGGTCATGACTGGTCGGGCATGCACGCTGGAACAATGGACAGTCCACACCGACCGGTCATGACCGGTCGGCTGTGCTCTCTGGAGTATTTGAAAAGCCAGGCCGACCGGTCACGACCGGTCGGCCCTGCGTAAGAAGAATCCTTTCTAATTCGGGACTCCGAAAATTGCTGCGCAAGGCGTAGGATTTCGCAGAATCTGACGAAAGGGAGGATTGTTGCTATAAAAGGCCACCTAGGGGCTCTCCCTAAGGTATCAGAGAAGAGAAGGAACGTGAGTTTGGAGGCTGAAGGCGACTGTGGAGCGTCTGCAACATCTATCTTCGGGTTTTTCTAGTTTTATGCTTTATTTTTGAGTTTTTAGTTGTAGCATGACTATGCTCGGCTAAAACCTCTCAGCTAAGGCTGAGAGGTGAAGCTTGTAGCCAGTTCTATGTTAATTTCAGTTTGATTTAAGTATTTTTCAATTCAAAGTTGATTTTTCTTATGTTTCAGTTCAATAGGTGGTAGTTTGAGATGTCTTATATGAGTTTATGTGCTCCGGACATGAATTCCTTTTAATTCTCTGAGATTATCACAGGTTGCTTGTTTAGATTCGAATTATAGTAATCCTTGAGCAGGCCATAGTCCATAGGCATGGCTGTTACTCCGCAGGCTATGAATTTGAATTCTACATTGATTGAATGGACTTGAACTTGGAAGTTCAACTTGAATTCGATGAATGTGTGTGAATGCTTTATTTTCCAATTAGATGAGAGATAGGACTTCAAATCTAATTGTGTTCTTTACTTGGATTGACTGAATTGACATAGGATTGCTAGAAGTGGATCCTTGAAAGCCTTAGTACATTATATCTCTGATTTCTCATAAATTTCTTGTTTTAACACCATTGAATCTGAATTTCCTATATAAAGCTGAGTTGCTGGAGTGATTTGAAAGCTGTTACTCTTTCCCTGTGGATCGACCTTGGTCTTACCGAGTTTTATTACTACATCGCAGCCTTACACTTGAGGCGAGCGAACAAGTTTTTGGCGCCGTTGCCGGGGAAATTAGATAATAGTTTTCAAATAGTTTCAGTGGCTGTAGAAGTAGATAGGTTTTTCTGATTTTTCTTAGAACTAACAAAGTTTTCTGTTTTGTAGGAATTCTTCTTTCAGTTCAAGCGCATCAGGTGATACCTTTCTAACTTAGTTTTTTTTAGAATTTTTAGTTCAGATTGCAGTTTTCTAGGTTAGGATTAGTTTTGATTTCTGGTTGAGTGGTTTATGTCCCGTTGGGAACGTAACCATTCAAATCGTCTCCAATCTGAAGGTGGTTTAGTTGGACCATTGTCAGTCCATAGACGAGTCCGGAATTATCAAGAGCATTGTGAAAGTTTGGGGAGTATGGAGCAAACACCCTTAAGGAATCCTCCACCCCCTACTCCAACCACAAACGCAAATCAGGAAGGAGTAGGAGAGAATGAGGTACATAATGTCCCTCCAATGAGATCACTACGGGATTACCTACAACCTGCTCGTACAATTACACCTTCTTGCATAGTTCTACCAGCTAACGGTGGGACCCTTGACATAAAACCGGGAGTAATCCAACTTTTACCTAAATTCCATGGGCTAGACTCTGACCGCCCATACTTACACTTGCAAGAATTCGAAGAAGTGTTGGCCACCTTGCATTATCCCAATGTTTCTGGGGATACAATCAGACTTAAACTCTTTCCCTTCACCTTGAAAGAAAGAGCCAAAGATTGGCTTCACTCTCTTAGACCACATTCGATTGGGTCATGGGTTGAGATGAACCGGGAATTCTTGAAAAAGTTCTTCCCGGCTCATAAAACAAACACTCTTCGAAGGGCCATAATGAATTTCTCAGCTAAAGAGGGTGAATCATTCTTTCAGTGTTGGGAGAGATTTAAGGAACTCCTGCTTGCTTGCCCACATCATGGCTACGAGAGTTGGCGAGTTATAAATTTCTTCAATGATGGATTAAGTTCCAATATGCGCCAATTCGTGGAAATGATGTGCAATGGCGAGTTTATGAGTAAAAATCCAGATGATGCTTGGAGTTACTTGGACATGTTGGCTGAAAACGCCCAATCTTGGGATACCTCGGATAAACCCAAGAACCCCAAGCCTACTCAAGAGAAAGGAGGGATATATGTCCTTAAAGAGGAAGACGACGTGAATGCAAGGATAGCCAACCTCACAAGGAAGGTTGAGGCCATGGAACTTAGCAAAAATGGAGTTTTCCAAGTCCAAGGAAGCTGTTGAAACCACATGTGGGATTTGCCTCACTGATTTACACGCTACGCAAGATTGTCCCACAATTCCTGCATTTAAGGAAGTGCTACAAGAGACAGCCAATGCCACATATGGTTATCAACGGCCCTTCAATGGACCGGTAGGTAATACGTATAATGAGAGTTGGAAGAACCACCCAAATTTTAGTTGGAAGAATGCTCCTACGGGCAATCCTACCAACTCCCAAAGAGGGCCACCCATGCAAAATATAGCCCCACCTCAATTCTCATTGGAGGATACCTTGAGAGCGTTTATGCAAGGGCAAGCGCAAATAAATGAATCAAATCAGCAATTGTTCCAAGAGCTGAAAGTCTCGGTTGATGAGATTAAGGGACGCTTGAATGCTAGGGAAGGGACCTTTCCGGCCCAACCTCAGCCCAATCCAAAGCAAGTACATGAAGTAAGCATCCCTAATTCTTCCAACCAAAACATGGAGCAAGCTAAATCCATTACCACCCTTAGAAGTGGTAAACAAATTGACAAAACTATTCCGGTGAAGGCCGATGAGCCTAATGATCCGGTAAACTCTGAGGATGAAAATGGATCTAACTTAGCCCCACAAAAACCGGAACGCATTTACAAGCCCGTAGCACCATTCCCTTTGAGATTGGTTGCCCCAAAATCTCTCCCAAATTCTCAAGATATTCTAGAGATTTTTAGACAAGTCAAGATCAATATCCCTTTGCTTGATGCCATCAAACAAATTCCCTCTTATGCCAAGTTTCTAAAAGACCTATGCACAACAAAACGCAAATATAATGTGCAGCAAAAGGCCTTCTTAACTGAGCAAGTTAGTGCCATCCTCACTCAAAAGACTCCCCCAAAATTCAAAGATCCCGGTAGTCCCACCGTCTCATGTATCATCGGAGACTACCGGATTGAACGTGCCTTGTTAGACTTGGGGGCAAGTGTGAACTTGATCCCATACTCGGTATATGAGCAATTGGGTCTTGGTGAATTAAAACCCACCAAAACCACATTGCAACTCGCTGATAGATCTATCCGTGTACCGAGGGGGATAATTGAGGATGTTCTAGACCAAGTTGACAAATTCTACTACCCGGTAGATTTTATAGTCTTGGACACACAACCGGTTTTGGATGCTAGCACCCAAATACCGGTGATATTAGGCCGCCCATTCCTTGCCACATCAAACGCAATCATCAATTGCCGGAATGGGGTGATGCAACTATCTTTTGGAAACATGACACTAGAGGTAAATGTGTTTCATTTGGGCAAAAGACATAGGGATGTCGATGATGATGAGTTCTTCGATGTGAACATGCTCGAAACTTTTGAAGAAGAAGAACTCCTCCAACTTGAACCACTAGAAAGCTTGGAGACATGCTTAGCACATTCCATGGATTTCGAAGATTCCATCAGTAGTGAGATTGTGCAGGCATTAAATATAGAAAGACCGGTAGTTGATACTAGCCGGTGGAGGCCCCACTTTGAAAAATTGCCACCAACCACATCAAGGCCTCTACCGTCTAACATCAAACCACCAAAGCTTGACCTCAAACCGCTGCCATCAGAGCTTAAATACGTATATTTGGGTCAAGAGGAAACGTTCCCAGTTGTCATTGCCTCCCACCTAGAAAAAGACCAAGAGCTCAAGTTGATTGAGCTACTCAAAGAACATCGGGAAGCCATAGGTTGGACAATAGCGGATCTCAAAGGGATAGATCCTTCGGTTTGCACTCACCGTATACACCTTGAAGAAAATGCAAAAACGTCTAGACAACCTCAAAGAAGGCTAAATCCAAACATGATGGAGGTTGTCAAAGCCGAGGTGTTGAAGCTATTGGATGTGGGTATTATCTACCCCATCTCAGATAGCCGATGGGTGAGTCCTACCCAAGTTGTCCCCAAGAAATCCGGTATTACCATCATTGAGAATGCCAACAACGAACTTATACCGACGAGGGTGACAACCGGTTGGCGTATGTGCATTGATTATAGGAAGCTCAATACAGTTACTAGGAAAGACCACTTCCCTCTCCCATTTATGGATCAAATATTGGAGAGGTTGGCAGGCCATTCCTATTACTGCTTCCTAGATGGCTATTCTGGATACAACCAAATTGAGATAGCTCCGGAAGATCAAGAGAAAACCACTTTTACATGCCCGTTTGGCACCTTCGCTTACCGAAGAATGCCATTCGGGTTATGTAATGCACCCGCCACATTCCAACGATGCATGTTGAGTATTTTCTCGGACATGGTGGGAGAGTTTCTTGAGGTATTCATGGATGATTTTTCTGTTTTTGGTTGTACATTTGAGGAGTGTCTCAAGCACTTGAAGTTGGTTTTGATGAGGTGTGAGGAAAAGCAACTTGTATTAAACTGGGAAAAGTGCCATTTCATGGTACAAAGAGGAATAGTCCTTGGACATATCATCTCGTCCAATGGAATAGAAGTAGACCGGGCGAAAATTGACATAATTTCCAATCTACCACCACCCAAAAGCATACGCGATGTGCGGTCCTTCCTTGGACACTGCCGGTTTCTATCGAAGGTTTATAAAGGACTTTAGTCACATCTCAAGGCCTTTATGCAACCTTCTACAAAAGGAGAACCAATTCGAGTGGAGTGCCGAATGTCAATTAGCTTTTTCAAAGCTAAAAGACATGTTAACAACCGCTCCTATCATGCAACCACCGATTGGTCCACTCCTTTTGAGTTGATGTGCGATGCAAGCGATTTTGCTATTGGGGCGGTGTTAGGCCAAAAGAAGGATAAAAAGCCCCATGTCATCTACTACGCAAGTAGGACCTTGAATCCTGCCCAAGTTAACTATTCGACTACGGAGAAAGAGCTCCTAGCTGTCATTTTTGCCTTGGACAAATTCAGGCCATACTTAATAGGATCCAAAGTTATTGTTTATACAGATCATGCGGCGCTGAAATACCTTCTTTCCAAGAAGGATGCTAAGCCCCGTTTGCTAAGATGGATCCTACTCCTTCAAGAATTCGATTTGGAGATCAAAGATAAGAAGGGGTAGAAAATGTGGTGGCGGATCATCTATCCCGCCTAGTCCTACCAAATTCCATTGACGAGTCACCTATTGAGGACTCATTCCCTGATGAGCAACTTTTTGCTGCTATGCATCCACCATGGTACGCTGATATAGCCAATTATCTTTCCACAGGTGCGATGCCGACTCATTGGACTGCGCAAGACAAACGTAAATTTCTAAGGGAAGTGCGCAGATTTTTCTGGGATGAACCTCTATTGTTTAAATATTGCCCAGACCAAATTATAAGGAGATGCGTCCCCGATGATGAACACAATTCAGTCATCTCCTTTTGTCATGATCAAGCATGTGGGGGTCATTTTTCAGCCAAGAAAACAACTGCAAAAATTCTGCAGTGTGGTTTTTATTGGCCCACGTTATTTAAGGACACCCACGAATTTTGCAAAGCATGCGAGCGCTGCCAGAATTTAGGAGGATTATCCCGTCGAAATATGATGCCTCTCACCCCTAATTCAACATCTTGAAGTCTTTGACTGTTGGGGCATCGATTTCATGGGACCATTCCCCTCATCTTTTGGACATGTCTATATTCTGCTTGCCGTAGACTATGTGTCTAAATGGATAGAGGCTATCCCATGTAGAACCAATGATCATCGTACGGTTCTCAAGTTTCTCAAAGAAAACATACTTTCTAGATTTGGGACGCCTCGAGCCATTATTAGTGATGGTGGTGCTCACTTTTGCAATAGACCTTTTGAAACTTTGATGAAGAAATATGGTATTAGGCACAAAGTGAGTACCCCATACCACCCACAAACAAGTGGACAAGCTGAAATCTCCAATAGGGAAATCAAGCAGATTTTAGAAAAGACGGTGAGACCGGATCGCAAGGATTGGTCCCTACGATTAGATGATGCACTTTGGGCTCACCGTACTGCCTACAAGACACCCATTGGAATGTCCCCTTATAGACTTGTCTATGGGAAAGCTTGCCACTTGCCTGTGGAGATAGAACACAAAGCCTATTGGGCAATTCGGGCTTTAAATTTTGACATGGACAAGGCTAGCTCGCTTCGCAAACTTCAAATAAATGAGCTTGATGAGATCTGGAACGATGCATATGAGAATTCGAGAATTTACAAGAGCAAGATGAAGGCCTTTCATGACAGGCATATCTTAAGGAAATCTTTCCATGAAGGGCAGAAAAGTGCTCTTATATAATGCCCGACTTCATCTTTTTCCGGGAAAATTACGATCTCGATGGACTGGCCCATATATTGTCAAAGAAGTTTTTCCTCATGGGGCTGTTGAGATTGAGAATGCAGCGAATGGTGACTGTTTCAAAGTTAATGGACAACGCCTTAAACCATTTGTTGAGAAATTTGATTCAGAGGACATGTCCATCTCCCTGAATGATCCTGTCTATCAGGATGATTGATCTCTTAGTCTGATGGAGGTATAGCATAGGTAGATTTTATTTAGTTTTACTGTCTTAGTAGGATTTAGTTTTTGTAGTTGCAGACTTCCATGATCGCTCTCCCAGGTATTATTGTTTTCACTCTCTCATATTTTACCATTGCTCTCATGATCATGATACTTGACTATCTTTTTACATTGAAGACAATGCAAGATTTGGTTGGGGGGTGAGATGAGCCCTCATCTAGCATATTGCCACATTTCGAGCTTCATATGCACGAATTTTTTTCGAATTTTCTAACATCTCAAAAATCCTTTAGAAAATCTTGTTTCTATACATTCGAGAGGTTATGAGTAGAAGAGGAGGAGAAACGAAGTGTGTGATGTTTTAGTCTTGAATTTCTCCCACCATAATGGTGTTATATGATAGTTCCCCTATTGTTGTGATTGATAGAAAACTTTGAACACCTTTACACCAAGTTCACATTACACGATTTTCATGAGTGACAGGTTTATGTGATTTGTGGATTAGCTAGACCTTGGTTTAGAGGTGTTGAGCAGCCAAGCCGGGGTATTTTGTCCATCTTTGTCCATGGGAAAATAACAGAAGATATGGATTTAAAAAAAAAATCCTATCTAATTTAAAAGAAAAAGGAAAGAAAGGATGAAATCGGGAAGGAAAGAAAAATGGTGGAAAATTCCGAAAAGGGCTACCTATTACCAACCGGGGGATGGTCGAACCGTAACCAAAGCCGGAAATGGGACTTAGTGTGAAAGCCGTCGGAATGACGGTAAGGCAAATTCCTGTCATAGGCTTGCTGTTGCTCTGTACACCTTAAAATCCTTGGTCTACTTAATCTATGAAGAAGATGATTCCAGGAACTCATGAGATGATCTTTCACTAGGCACATTAGGTGGAATTTGTTCGAGTTCTTCTATTTATCAATCAGTCAGCGGGAATTACATGTAGACACTTCTTATGTTTTGAGAGTCCAAGGTTCAGCTTCTAGCACCTAATTTTGCCAAATTCTTCACTTATACATCTTGGGATGGATAGAATCATGGGTTCTGAAGGGGAGTTGGATTTGGAGGTTTGAAATTATTTTCACGCATGTTTTGCTCGGGACTAGCAAAAAGCTGGTTGGGGAGTGTGTTGAACCTCCAATTTATACATTGCATTGCCCATTACACTACATAGTTTGCATGATTTTTATGGTTTAAAGGCCCACCTAACACGTGTTTCTGTGATTGTAGGGATGAGAGTGGATTTCATCAAATTGGAGCCAAAAGAATGTATTTGAAGACATTGCATGAAGTCCTAGGATGGACCAAAGAAAGAAGAAGAAAAAGGGAGAAAAGAGAATGAAGAAAAGAAGAAAAAGTGGAAGAAAAACAAGGCTGACCGGTCGTCTGACCGGTCAGCCACATAAAAGAAGTAAATGGAAGGAGGTCGACCGGTCTTGACCGGTCGGCCAGGAGGGTTGGACACATTGCAGAAAATCAGCCCGACCGGTCATGACCGGTCGGCTATAGGCACTGGATGAAGGGTAAATCAGCCCGAACGGTCATGACTGGTCGGGCATGCACGCTGGAACAATGGACAGTCCACACCGACCGGTCATGACCGGTCGGCTGTGCTCTCTGGAGTATTTGAAAAGCCAGGCCGATCGGTCACGACCGGTCGGCCCTGCGTAAGAAGAATCCTTTCTAATTCGGGACTCCAAAAATTGCTGCGCAAGGCGTAGGATTTCGCAGAATCCGACGAAAGGGAGAATTGTTGCTATAAAAGGCCACCTAGGGGCTCTCCCTAAGGTATCAGAGAAGAGAAGGAACGTGAGTTTGGAGGCTGAAGGCGACTGTGGAGCGTCTGCAACATCTATCTTCGGGTTTTTCTAGTTTTATGCTTTATTTTTGAGTTTTTAGTTGTAGCATGACTATGCTTGGCTAAAACCTCTCAGCTAAGGCTGAGAGGTGAAGCTTGTAGCCAGTTCTATGTTAATTTCAGTTTGATTTAAGTATTTTTCAATTCAAAGTTGATTTTTCTTATGTTTCAGTCCAATAGGTGGTAGTTTGAGATGTCTTATCTGAGTTTATGTGCTCCGGACATGAATTCCTTTTAATTCTCTGAGATTATCACAGGTTGCTTGTTTAGATTCGAATTATAGTAATCCTTGAGCAGGCCATAGTCCATAGGCATGGCTGTTACTCCGCAGGCTATGAATTTGAATTCTACATTGATTGAATGGACTTGAACTTGGAAGTTCAACTTGAATTCGATGAATGTGTGTGAATGCTTTATTTTCCAATTAGATGAGAGATAGGACTTCAAATCTAATTGTGTTCTCTACTTGGATTGACTGAATTGACATAGGATTGCTACAAGTGGATCCTTGAAAGCCTTAGTACATTATATCTCTGATTTCTCATAAATTTCTTATTTTAACACCATTGAATCTGAATTTCCTATATAAAGCTGAGTTGCTGGAGTGATTTGAAAGCTGTTACTCTTTCCCTGTGGATCGACCTCGGTCTTACCGAGTTTTATTACTACATCGCAGCCTTACACTTGAGGTGAGCGAACACTCGCCTCAAGTAGAAGGCTGCGATATAATAATAATTCTCGGTAAGACTGAGGTAGACCCATAGGGAAAGAAGTAAACAATTCCAACTACTCTAATAACTAGAATCTAAGAAGTTTAGGAAAATAATTTTTAACATAAAACAGGAAAATCTGAGATTTGGAAAGAACTAGAGCATCAAGGATCCACTTGTAGTAGTTTAATACTAATCCATCCATCCAAGCACAACACAATTAGAATCAAAGTTCTATCTCTCATCTAGTTGGAGGATATAACATTCAAGCACAAACAGTCCCACTTAAATCTGAAAATCAAATTTCTAGTTCTAATGAAGCACATAGAACTCAAACTTGTAGCCTTCGAAGTAACATCCATGCCAAGAGACTATGGCATGCTCTGGGGTTCCTACAATTCGAATCTAAATAAACTCATTGTTGAGCTCTTAATTGTGCATATTCTAACTCCAATTCGTCACTCATTATGCATGGTTTTCATGATTTAAAGACAGATCTAATGCATGGATTTGTGATTGTAGGAATGAGAGGGAGACTTCATTAATTCATAGTTAAAAAAGTCACTTTGTATGCATTGAAGATCAATAGAACAAGTGCCAAAAGGTGGAAGAAAGAAGCAAGAAGGAAAGAGACGAGATAAAGAAGAAAACCTGAAATTTTGTTCTTAGACCTGTCTGTAGACCGGTCGCTAGACAGGTCGACAGACAGGTCTACAGTGTATTTTTGGACTGTTTTTCTCCTCTTAGACCGGTCGCCAGACCGGTCGCCAAACAGGTCGAGAGGAGTCCAGAAACATAAAACTCACTGGACTGTTTTTGAGGTTTTGAGACCGGTCGTGCGACCGGTCGTTCATGAGCTTAGGACCGGTCGTGCGACCGGTCGTCAGTGTAACAGAGCTTGTCCGTGAAGCTCTGATTTTCTCTGCGCAATTGCGTAATTCCTTGCGCAATCTGGAATGTTCCGCCCCAATCTATAAAAGGGACTTCTCCTCTTCATACCAGGGCATGCTAGGACGTGAGGATCATCAAGGAAGCTTAGGAGACGGATTCTACTTCAAGTTTTCCTAGTTTTTCTTCCAGTTTTAGTAGTTTTTATGTTTTTTTGAGGCTTTTAGTTCAAGGATGTTAGAGATGAACTAAAACCTCTTAGCTAGGGCTAAGAGGTGAAGCTTTTGATTTGTTTTTAATGGATTGATGCAACCTAGGTTTCCTTTTTATGTTTTAATTGAAGAATTTAGTTTAATATGAGTTTGAATTAAGTACCAGTTCAGTTTTACTTTGATCTCTTGATGACTCCGGGCTCATGTGATTCTTAGTGATTCTAAACTTAGTAACTTATCTTCTGAGCATTAGTTATGCTTGTGTAGTTCATTGATCTATCATCGACTCCGGGCATGGTAGACCATTTGATTGCCTTGTGTACAATGGCTTGATCTTCATGTGGGAACTCATTCAACTAAAGTTCTTATCTTTTGTTATAATCTGAATTAGTTGTTTGCTGATTGATTTTGATTTAATTAGAGTTCTAATCATTGATTATAATCAATTCTAGTGACAGGATTTGATGAAAGCTATAGTTGTAAATCTCAACAAGATTGGAAAGAGGCTTGGCCTACACAATTGAGTGTGCCCAAGGCCTGAGCATTGTTGCAGGAATCGAATCAATGAATGAGCAACTGTTTTAGATAATTGTTGATTGAACCGCTCTATATTCCGATTGGATAGAGATATGAATTCGATTTCGATTAAGTTATGTGAGATCTAGTTGCGTTGATGCATTGAAACTTATTAAAAGTGGATCCTTGACGCTCTAATGCCTTTTTAGATTGATATTACCTTACACATTCACTGTTTAAACCCAAATCATTATTTTCCAGCTTTAGTTCTTAATAGGATCTTAATTATTAGTTACTTTAGACAAATTCTGAGAATATGTTGAGCTCTTAATTGTGCATATTCTAACCCCAATTCATCACTCATTATGCACGGTTTACATGTTTAAAGGACTACTCTAATGCATGATTTGTGATTATAGGAACAAGATGGAGATTTCACTGATTCAAGGCTAAATAGAGCACTTTATATACATTGGAGATCATAGAACCAAGTGCAAAAGGATGAAGAAAGAAGCAAAGGAGATAAAGAAAAGAAGGAAGAAAAAGACACTGAAGACCGGTCGTCCGACCAGTCGTCCAACCGGTCTGACTACACAACACAGGAGACCACATTGCCAAAACCTCACTGGACCAGTTGAGACCGGTCGTACAACCGGTCGTGCGTTCAACAAGAAAATAAGAAAATCCTCTGGACGAAATTGGCGATTTTGAGACCGGTCATGCGACCGGTCGTCCACAGGCTCAGACCGGTCATCAGCGTAACAGCTTGTACGCAAAGCTCCGATTTTTTCTGCGCAATTGCGTAATTCCTTGGGCAATCTGGAATCTTCCGCGCCAATCTATAAAAGGGACTTCTCCTCTTCATACCAGGGATGCTAGGACATGGGGATTGCTTAGGAGACGGATTTTACTTTGAGCTTTCTTAGTTTTGTTCCTGTTTTAGTTGTTTTTATGTTTTTGAGGCTTCTAGTTCAAGGATGTTAGAGATGAACTAAAACCTCTTAGATAGGGCTAAGAGGTGAAGCTTTTGATTTGTTTTTGATGGATTGATGCAACCTAGGTTTCTTTTTATGTTTTAATTGAAGAATATTAGTTTAATATGAGTTTGCATCAAGTACTAGTTTGGTTTTACTTTGATCTCTTGATGACTCCGGGCTCATGTGAGTCTTAGTGACTCTAAACTTAGTAGCTTATCTTCTGAGCATTGGTTATGGTTGTGTAGTTCATTGATCTATCATTCACTCCGGGCATGGTAGACCCTTTGATTGCCTTGTGTTCAATGGGCTGATATTCATGTGGGAACTCATTCAACTAAAGTTATTATCTTTTGTTATAATTTGAAATAGTTGTTTACTGATTGATTTTGATTTACTTAGAATTCTAATCATTGGCTATAATCAGGTCTAGTGACAGGATTTTATGAAAGATATGGTTATGAATCTCAACTAGATTGGAAAGAGGCTTGGCCTACACAATTGAGTGTGCCCAAAGCTTAAGCATTGTTGTGGGAATCGAATCAATGAATAAGCAACCGTTTTAGATAATTGTTGATTGAACCGCTCTATATTCCGATTGGATAGAGATATGAATTCGATTCCGATTGAGTTATGTGAGACTTAGTTGTGTTAATGCATTGAAACTTATCAAAAGTGGATCCTTGGTGCTCTAGTGCCTTTTTAGATTGATATTATTTTACACTTTCACTGTTTAAACTCAAATCACTATTTTCCAGCTTTAGTTCTTAATAGGTTCTTAATTATTAGTTATTTAAGACAAATTCTGAGAATACCCATTCATAAATCTCTGTGGGAACGATACTCAATCTTTCCAAATTATTACTACTTCGCAACCCTCTACTTGGGGAGTGAACAAGTTTTTGGCGCTGTTATCGGGGATTTCTATGCGGTATTTTTAGAATTTTCTGAGATAGCTTTTAGTTGAGATTGTTTTAAGATAGGTTTAGGATTTTGCTTTCTAGGCTAAATTTTCTTTTAATATCAGAATACTAACTTAGTTTGTTTTGATTTTTGGCAGGATTCTAACATAGATCTACAATTCAGGGATTTTTAGGAAGTTGAAGAAGAAGAAGGCAACTTAAGTTCTCAAATTAGGTTTTAACCTTCTAACCTTACTCTTCTTCTTCTCCTATTCATTCCTATCATATTCATCTCTTGTAGAGTGGGTGGAGACTCCTTTTTGGATCTCTGATAGGTAGGCCTTGTGCCACCTGGATTCCTATTGGTCGGATCTGCCGTCTTGGATCACCTTGTGCTCGGAGATTTCTCTTCTCATCTCTACTCCTCTTTCTTCTTTTTCTGCACTTTTCTCAAAAGATTCAAAGGGTGGGTGGGGAGTTCTTTGAACCCCTATTGACCAGGAGAAATCGGTCTCTATCCTTGCTTCTGGCTCAGCCATTGCAAGACACCCTATGCTTCGGTCTTAGAGAGAAGCAAAGGAAGGAAGAAAGAATTCCTTTTTGTTTCATTCTTTCAGGATTTGCATGCCGCATTGGGTTCGGGATTCTAATAACCGACTCATTAGTGACGAAGTAATTGTTGAAGGGATTGATAGAGAGCCTCGTGCTAGAAAACGTAAAAATTTTCCTGAATTTACTAGAGGATGGCTGAAAATCAACCAAATCAAGGGGCTAATCAACCTCAAAATCAAGCCCAAAACTTTACTGAATTGGATGAGAATGAAGTGGGGGATGTACCACAACATAGAAATTTACGTGACTATTTACAACGAGCTAGGACGGGTACTCCCTCTTGCATAATTTTCCCTCACAATGTGGGAAATATTGATTTTAAACCGGGGTTAATCCAACTTCTTCCTAGATTCCATGGACTCGACTCCGAAAGCGCTTATCTACACAATAAGGAGTTTGAAGAGGTTATCGCCACAATAAACTTTGACAATGTAACCAAGGACACTGTAAAACTCAAATTATTCCCTTTTTTCTTGAAAGAGAAGGCTAAATCATGGTTACATTCCTTAAGGCCAAGGTCTATTGGGACATGGGCTGAGATGACTCGGGAGTTTCTTAAAAAATTCTTCCCTACTCATCGAACCAATGCACTAAGAAGGGCCATAATGAACTTCGCCCAAAAAGAAGAGGAAACTTTTTTTCAACGTTGGGAAAGGTATAATGAGTTATTAAATGCATGCCCACATCATGGCTATGAACGGTGGAGGTTGATTAGTTTCTTCTATGATGGATTAAACTCAACCATGCACCAATTTGTGGAGATGATGTGCAATAGGGAGTTCATGAACAAGGAAACAGAGGAAGCTTGGGACTATTTTGACATGTTGGCTGAAAACACACAATCATGGGATACATCTAAGCCGACAAGTTCAAAACAACCCCAAGCCAAGGAAAAGGGAGAAATTTACGTTTTAAATGAGAAAGATGATCTAAGTTCTAGAGTGGCTAATCTCACACGAAAGGTTCAGGAGATGGAATTAAGGAAAGTGGATACAACCCAACAAAGGGGGATTGTTGAAACTATTTGTGGTATTTGTGCTTCCAATGTACATCAAACGCCAGATTGTCCAACAATTTATGCGTTTCGAGAACTTTTATATGAACAATCGAATGCTTTGAATAGTTATCAACGACCTTTTAGTACTCCAAATCCAAACACGAACAATTGTAGTTGGAGAAACAACCCTAACTTCAATTGGGCAAATGGAACCAATTAAAGTAATCCTCAAAAAGGCCCCTAATGCAATTTCCTATGGCCCCACCTCAAATGCCTATAAAGGATACATTGAAAGCATTCATGGAAGGTTAAGCTCAAGTAAATCAATCAAACCATATGATAACGCTTAAGCTTAAAAATTCGGTGGAGGAAATCAAGGCTCGCTTAAACGCAAGGGAAGGGATTCTTCCAGCCTAACCCCTACCAAATATGAAATCACAAGGCGAAACAAGCATTCCTAGTTCCTCTAACCAACACATGGAACATGCTAAGGCCATCACCACTTTTAGAAGTGGTAAAATTATTGAAAAATCTGACCCGGTGAAGGTTTCAACGCCTAATGATCCGGTATCTTCCAAAAAGGATGATGGACCTAGCACCGCCATGAATGAGAAAGAACCATTGAAAGAATATAGGCCCGTTGCTCCATTCCCCCAACGCTTAATTTCAGCCAAACCTCAAGATAAATATCAAGACTTTTTGGAGGTTTTCAAGCAAGTCAAAATCAACATCCCATGTTGGATGCAATTAAACAAATACTGTCATATGCTAAATTTTTAAAAGACCTTTGCATAGTGAAAAGAAAAATACATGTGCAAAAGAAGGCATTCTTAACAGAGAATGTAAGTGCCATTATAAATCACGGGATGCCCAAGAAATACAAAGACCCTGGTTGTTCGACAATATCATGTGTAATTGGAGACTACCGGGTGAAACATGCTTTACTCGATCTAGGGGCAAGTGTGAACTTAATTTCCTTTTCGGTCTATGAACAATTGGGTTTAGGTGAATTAAAACCCACCAAAACTATGTTACAACTCACTGACCGATCGATTCGTATTCCGAGATGGGTGATTGAGGACGTTCTTGTCCAAGTTGACAAGGTTTACTACCCGGTGGACTTTATTGTCTTGGACACACGACCCATGGTTAATATTGGCCCTCAAATTCCTATCATACTTGACTGCCCATTCCTAGCTACATCAAACGCTATCATCAATTGTAGGAGTGGGGTCATACAAATGTCTTTTGGTAATATGACGATTAAGTTAAATGCTTTCAATATTGACAACCAACAAGAGGATGAAGATGAGGAGGTCCACGAAATAAACATGATCAATTCTATTGTGGAAGATGAGTCCCTCTCACCTTTCTACTCCGGTCACTTAGACGAAGACATGACTTACTCCCTTGATAAGAACGATGATGTGATAGGGGATATGGACACACCTTTAGAATTGGTATCGGCATATAATGTTAGCCAAGAGAGGGATGTGGAAACAACACTTTGTTGTGCTGAGAAATCAATTCATATTTCTACACCTCTATGGTTCATGCATGTCGAACTCTACCTACCCTGGGAAGATCCATACTTGCAATATCAATGCCCAGGAAAATCTAAATGGAGACATATTTTTTCTGACAAATATGATGATGTCTCCTCATATACATGTGGTGAAAACATTAAGGAACCTGCTGAAATTCCTTTTTGAGATTTTCAGTGGCTTAGCTGGATCACTCACACACATGTATATTGTAAAGCAGGATATTGGATGACTTTATTGCAAAACCTTTTGATCCATCTAATGATTCTGCTTGACTTTATGCTTTTGGATGAATTGTTGGGATTTACCTCGTAGTCTGACGGAGGATGATTTTAAATAGTTTTCATAGAATGATATCCCATTAGGATTTGCTTTGATCAGTTGATTTAGTTGTGAAATAATCCATCTCCCAAAGCTAATCTTGCCATGAAATATATTCCGCAGGTGATATCTCTCTTTCTCAGTCCTTTTATTTTGTCATTGCTCTCATGTGTTGCATTCATTGTATATTTTCTTACATTGAGGACAATGTAAAGTTTTGGTGGGGGGGTGAGAGATTCCTTAGATGAATCTACTAGCTTTTGTGACATTTCGAGTAATGGTGTAGAAAATTTTTCGATTTTTCTAAAATTCAAAACCCTTTTAGAACACTTTGATTCCATGCATTCGAGATGATATGAGTATAAGATGAGGAGATACGAGGTGAGGGATGTTGCAAGCTTTGAATTTCTATTAATATAATGGTTTTATATGTGAATTCCCTTATTTATATGATTGATAGAAAATTTGAACACTTTTACACCTAGTTCACATTACATGATTTTCATGATTTGAAAGGGTTATGTGATTTGTGGAATAACTAGACGTTGAATTAAGGTGTTGAGAAACCAAGCCGGGGTGCTTTGTCCATCCTTGTCCATGGAAAGATAACGAAAGATATGGATTTCTAAAAATCCTATCTAATTTAAAAGAAAAAGGAAAAGGAAGGATAAAATTGGGAATGATGGAAAAATGGTGGAAATTCCGAAAAGGGCTACCTACTACCAACCGGGGGATGGTCTACCCGTAACCAAAGCCAGAAATGAGACGTAGTGTGAAAGTCGTCGGAAGGACGGTAAGGCAAATTCCTGTCATAGGCTTGTTGTTGCTCTATACACCTTGAGATCTGTAGTTTAGTTGATCTATGAAGAAGATAATCTCGGAAACTCATGAGATGAACTTTCACTATGCACACTAGGTTGAATTTATTCGAGTTCTTCTATTCATCAATCAATCAATGGGAATTTCATATAAACACTTATTATGTTTTGAGAGTTTAAGGTTTCAACCTCTATCACCTAATTTTTCTGATTTTTACGCTTGTATGTCTTGGAAGGTATAGAAGAATACTTTCTGAAGGAGAGTTGGGTTTTGGAGAATGAAACTTGTTTCATGCATGTTTTGCTCGGGACTAGCAAAATGCTGGTTGGGGGGTGTGTTGAGCTCTTAATTGTGCATATTCTAACCCCAATTCATCACTCATTATGCACGGTTTACATGTTTAAAGGACTACTCTAATGCATGATTTGTGATTATAGGAACAAGATGGAGATTTCACTGATTCAAGGCTAAATAGAGCACTTTATATACATTGGAGATCACAGAACCAAGGTGTAAAAGGATGAAGAAAGAAGCAAAGGAGATAAAGAAAAGAAGGAAGAAAAAAACACTAAAGACCGGTCGTCCAAAGCTTAGGACCGGTCGTCCTAACCGGTCTGACTACACAACACAAGAGACCACATTGCCAAAACCTCACTGGACTAGTTGAGACTAGTCGTACGACCGGTCGTGCGTTCAACAAGAAAATAAGAAAACCCTCTGGACGAAATTGGCGATTTTAAGACCGGTCGTCCACAAGCTCAGACCGGTCGTGCGACCGGTCGTTAGCGTAACAACTTGTACGCAAAGCTCTGATTTTCTCTCCGCAATTACATAATTCCTTGCGCAATCTGGAATCTTCCGCGCCAATCTATAAAAGGGACTTCTCCTCTTCATACCAGGGGATGCTAAGACGTGGGGATTGCTTAGGAGACGGATTCTACTTCGAGCTTTCTTAGTTTTCTTCTTGTTTTAGTTGTTTTTATGTTTTTGAGGCTTCTAGTTCAATGATGTTAGAGATGAACTAAAACCTCTTAGATAGGGCTAAGAGGTGAAGCTTTTGATTCATTTTTGATGGATTGATGCAACCTAGGTTTCTTTTATGTTTTAATTGAAGAATATTAGTTCAATATGAGTTTGAATCAAGTACTAGTTTGGTTTTACTTTGATCTCTTGATGACTCCGGGCTCATGTGATTCTTAGTGATTCTAAACTTAGTAGCTTATCTTCTGAGCATTGGTTATGGTTGTGTAGTTCATTGATCTATCATCGACTACAGGCATGGTAGACCCTCTGATTGCCTTGTATACAATGGGCTGATCTTTATGTGGGAACTCATTCAACTAAAGTTCTTATCTTTTGTTATAATTTGAAATAGTTGTTTACTGATTGATTTTGATTTAATTAGAATTCTAATCATTGGCTATAATCAGGTCTAGTGACAGGATTTGATGAAAGCTATGGTTATGAATCTCAACTAGATTGGAAAGAGGCTTGGCCTACACAATTGAGTGTGCCTAAAGCTTAAGCATTGTTGTGGGAATCGAATCAATGAATAAGCAACCGTTTTAGATAATTATTGATTGAACCGCTCTATATTCCGATTGGATAGAGATATGAATTCGATTCCGATTGAGTTATGTGAGACTTAGTTGTGTTAATGCATTGAAACTTATCAAAAGTGGATCCTTCGTGCTCTAGTGCCTTTTAGATTGATATTACTTTACACTTTCACTGTTTAAACTCAAATCACTATTTTTCAGCTTTAGTTCTTAATAGGATCTTAATTATTAGTTATTTAAGACAAATTCTGAGAATACCCATTCATAAATCTTTGTGGGAACGATACTCGGTCTTTCCGAATTATTACTACTTCGCAACCCTATACTTGGGGAGTGAACAGAATACCCATACATAAATCTCTGTGGGAACGATGCTCGGTCTTTCGGAATTATTACTACTTCGCAACCCTATACTTGGGGAGTGAACAAGTTTTTGGCGTCTCTGCCGGGGATTTCTATGTGGTATTTTTAGAATTTTCTGAGATAGCTTTTACTTGAGATTGTGTTAAGATAGGTTTAGGATTTGTTTCGCTTTCTAGGGTAGTTTTCTTTTAATATCATAATACTAACTTAGTTTGTTTTGATTTTGCAGGATTTTAACTTAGATCTACAATTAAGGGATTTTAGGAAGTTAAAGAAGACACAAGGATCTTAAGTGCTCAAATAAGGTTTTATCTTTCTAAACCTTACTTTCTTCTTCTCCTATTTCATTCCCACCATATTCATCTCTTGTAGAGAGGGTGGAGACTCCTTTTTGGATCTCTAATAGGTTGGCCTTGTGCTGCCTTGATTTCTATTGGTCGGCTCTGCCGTCTTGGATCACCTTGTGCTCAGAGATTTCTCTTCTCAACTCTATTCATCTTTCTTCTTTTTCTGCACTTTTCTCAAAATATTCAAAGAGTGGGTGGGAAGTTCTTTAAACCCCTATTGACCAGGAGAAATCGGTCTCTATCCTTGCTTCTAGCTCAGCCATTGCAAGACACCCTATGCTTCGGTCTTAGAGAGAAGTAAAGGAAGGAAGAAAGAATTCCTTTTTGTTTCATTCTTTTAGGATTTGCATGCCACATTGGGTTCGGGATTCTAATAACCGACTTATTAGTGACGGAGTAATTGTTGAAGGGATTGATAGAGAGCCTCGTGCTAGAAAACGTAAAAAATTTTCAGGAATTTACTAGAGGATGACTGAAAATCAACCAAATCAAGGGGCTAATTAACCTCAAAATCAAGCCCAAAACTTTACTGAATTGGATGAGAATGAAGTGGGGGATGTACCACAACCTAGAACTTTACGTGGCTATTTACAATCAGCTAGGACGAGTACTCCCTCTTGCATAATTTTCTCTCACAATGTGGGAAATATTGATTTTAAACCGGGATTGATCCAACTTCTTCCCAGATTCCATTGACTCGACTCTGAAAGCGCTTATTTACATATTAAGGAGTTCGAAGAGGTTATCGCTACAATAAACTATGACAATGTTACCAAGGATGCTATAAAACTCAAATTATTCCCTTTTTCCTTGAAAGAGAAGGCCAAATCGTGGCTACATTCCTTAAGACCAAGGTCTATTGGGACATGGGCTGAGATGACTCGGGAGTTTCTTAAAAAATTCTTCCCTACTCATCGAACCAATGCACTAAGAAGGGCCATAATGAACTTCGCCCAAAAAGAAGATGAAACTTTTTTTCAATGTTGGGAAAGGTATAATGAGTTATTAAATGCATGCCCACATCATGGCTATGAACGATGGAGGTTGATTAGTTTCTTCTATGATGGATTAAACTCAGCCATGCGCCAATTTGTGGAGATGATGTGCAATGGGGAGTTCATGAACAAGGAAACGGAGGAAGCTTGGGACTATTTTGACATGTTGGCTGAAAACACACAATCATGGGATACATCTAACCGACAAGTTCAAAACAACCCCAAGCCAAGGAAAAGGGAGAAATTTACGTTTTAAATGAGAAAAATGATCTAGGTTCTAGAGTGGCTAAGCTCACACGAAAGGTCGAGGAGATGGAATTAAGCAAAGTGGATACAACCCAACAAAGGGGGACTGGTTGAAACTATTTGTGGTATTTGTGCTTCCAATGTACATCAAACGCCGGATTGTCCAACAATTTATGCGTTTCGAGAACTTTTATATGAACAATCGAATGCTTTATATAGTTATCCACGACCTTTTAGTACTCCAAATCCAAACACGAACAATTCTAGTTGGAGAAACAACCCTAACTTCAATTGGGCAAATGGAACCTAACCAAAGTAACCTCAAAAGGGGCCCCCAATGCAATTTCCTATGGCCCCACCTCAAATGCCTATAGAGGATACATTGAAAGCATTCATGGAAGGTCAAGCTCAAATAAATCAATCAAACCATACGATAATGCTTGTGCTTAAAAATTCGATGGAGGAAATCAAGGCTCACTTAAACGCAAGGGAAGGGATTCTTCCGGCCCAACCGCTACCAAATCCAAAATCACAATGCGAAATAAGCATGCCTAGTTCCTCTAACATGGAACATGTTAAGGCCATCACCACTCTTAGAAGTGGAAAAACTATTGACAAATCTGACTCGGTGAAGGCCTCAAAGCCTAATGATCCGGTATCTTCTAAAGAGGATGATGGACCTAGCATCGCCATGAATGAAAAAGAGCCATTGAAAGAATATAGACCCGTTCCTCCATTTCCTCAACGCTTGATTTCAACCAAACCTCAAGATAAATATCAGGAATTTTTGGAGGTTTTTAAGCAAGTCAAAATCAACATCCCATTGTTGGATGCCATTAAACAAATACCGTCATATGCTAAATTTTTAAAAGACCTTTGCACGGTGAAAAGAAAAATACATGTGCAAAAAAAGGCATTTTTTACAGAGAATGTAAGTGCCATTATAAATCATGGGATGCCTAAGAAATACAAAGATCCCGGTAGTCCGATAATATCATGTGTAATTAGAGACTACCGGGTGAAACATGCTTTACTCGATCTAGGGGCAAGTGTGAACTTAATTCCCTTTTCGGTCTATGAACAATTGGGTTTAGGTGAATTAAAACCCACCAAAACTATGTTACAACTCACTGACCGATCGATTCGTATTCCGAGATGGGTGATTGAGGACGTTCTTGTCCAAGTTGACAAGGTTTACTACCCGGTGGACTTTATTGTCTTGGACACATGACCCATGGTTAATATTGGCCCTCAAATTCCTATCATACTTGGCTGCCCATTCCTAGCTACATCAAACGCTATCATCAATTGTAGGAGTGGGGTCATACAAATGTCTTTTGGTAATATGACGATTAAGTTAAATGCTTTCAATATTGACAACCAACAAGAGGATGAAGATGAGGAGGTCCACGAAATAAACATGATCAATTCTATTGTGGAAGATGAGTCCCTCTCACCTTTCTACTCCGGTCACTTAGACGAAGACATGACTTACTCCCTTGATAAGAACGATGATGTGATAGGGGATATGGACACACCTTTAGAATTGGTATCGGCATATAATGTTAGCCAAGAGAGGGATGTGGAAACAACACTTTGTTGTGCTGAGAAATCAATTCATATTTCCACACCTCTATGGTTCATGCATGTCGAACTCTACCTACCCTAGGAAGATCCATACTTGCAATATCAATGCCCAGGAAAATCTAAATGGAGACATATTTTTTCTGACAAATATGATGATGTCTCCTCATATACATGTGGTGAAAACATTAAGGAACATGCTGAAATTCCTTTTTGGGATTTTCAGTGGCTTACCTGGATCACTCACACACATGTATATTGTAAAGCAAGATATTGGATGACTTTATTGTAAAACCTTTTGATCCATCTAATGATTCTGCTTGACTTTATGCTTTTAGACGAGTTGTTGAGATTAACCTCCTAGTCTGACGGAGGATGATTTTAAATAGTTTTCCTAGAATGATATCCCATTAAGATTTGCTTTGATCAGTCGATTTAGTTGTGAAGTAATCCATCTTCAAAAGCTAATCTTGCCATGAAATATATTCCTCAGGTGATATCTCTCTTTCTCACTCCCTTTATTTTGTCATTGCTCTCATGTGTTGTATTCATTGTATATTTTCTTACATTGAGGACAATGTAAAGTTTTGGTTGGGGGGTGAGAGATTCCTTAGATGAATCTACTAGCTTTTGTGATATTTCGAGCAATGATGTAGAAATTTTTTGATTTTTCTAAAATTCAAAACTCTTTTGGAAAATTTTAATTCTATGTATTCGAGATGATATGAGTATAAGAAAAGGAGATACGAAGTGAGTGATGTTACAAGCTTTGAACTTCTCTTAATATAATGGTTTTATATGTGAATTCTCCTATTTATGTGAGTGATAGAAAATTTGAACACTTTTACACCTAGTTCACATTGCATGATTTTCATGGGTTGAAAGGATTATGTGATTTGTGGATTAGCTAGACTTTGATTTAAGGTGTTGAGAAACCAAGCCGGGGTACTTTGTCCATCTTTGTCCATGAGAAAATAACGAAAGATACGGATTTCTAAAAATCCTATCTAATGAAAAAGAAAAAGGAAAAGGAAGGATGAAAATTGGGAATGATGGAAAACATGGTAGAAAATCCCGAAAAGGGCTACCTATTACCAACCGGGGGATGGTCTACCAGTAACCAAAGCCGGAAATGGGAAGTAGTGTGAAAGTCGTCGGAAGGACGGTAAGACAAATTCCTGTCATAGGCTTGTTGTTGATCTGTGCACCTTGAAATCCATAGTTTAGTTGATCTATGAAGATGGAAAGCCCAGAAACTCATGAGATGAACTTTCACTATGCACACTAGGTTGAATTTGTTCGAGTTCTTCTATTCATCAATCAATCAGCGAGAATTTCATATGGACACTTATTATGTTTTGAGAGTTTAAGGTTTCAACTTCTATCACCTAATTTTTCTGGATTTTACACTTGTATGTCTCGGAATGGATAGAAGCATAGTTTCTAAAGGAGAGTTGGGTTTTAGAGAATGAAACTTGTTTCACGCATGTTTTTCTCGGGACTAGCAAAATGCTGGTTGGGGGGTGTGTTGACCTCTTAATTGTGCATATTCTAACCCCAATTCATCACTCATTATGCATGGTTTTCATGATTTAAAGACTAATCTAATGCATGGATTTGTGATTGTAAGAATGAGAGGGAGACTTCACTAATTCATAGTTAAAAGACTCACTTTGTATGCATTGAAGATCAATAGAACAAGTGCCAAAAGGTGGAAGAAAGAAGCAAGAAAGAAAGAGAAGAGATAAAAAAGAAAACCTGAAATTTTATTTTTAGACCTGTTTGTAGACCGGTTGCCAGACAGGTCGACAGACAGGTCTATAGTGTATTTTTGGACTGTTTTTCTCCTCTTAGACCTGTCGCCAGACAGGTCGAGAGGAGTCCAGAAACACAAAACTCACTGGACTGTTTTTGAGGTTTTGAGACCGGTCGTTCATGAGCTTCGACCGACCGTGCGACCGGTCGTCAGCGTAACAGAGCTTGTCCGTGAAGCTCTGATTTTCTCTGCACAATTGCATAATTCCTTGCACAATCTGGAATGTTCCGCCCCAATCTATAAAAGGGACTTCTCCTCTTCATACCAGGGCATGCTAAGATGTGGTGATCATCAAGGAAGCTTAGGAGACGGATTCTACTTCAAGTTTTCCTAGTTTTTCTTCCAGTTTTAGTAGTTTTTATGTTTTTTGAGGATTTTAGTTCAAGGATGTTAGAGATGAACTAAAACCTCTTAGCTAGGGCTAAGAGGTGAAGCTTTTGATTTGTTTTTAATGGATTGATGCAACCTAGGTTTCCTTTTTATGTTTTAATTGAAGAATTTAGTTTAATATGAGTTTGAATTAAGTACTAGTTCAGTTTTACTTTGATCTCTTGATGACTCCGGGCTCATGTGATTCTTAGTGATTATAAACTTAGTAGCTTATCTTTTGAGCATTGGTTATGCTTGTGTTGTTCATTGATCTATCATCGACTCCGGGCATGGTAGACCCTTTGATTGCCTTGTGTACAATGGCTTGATCTTCATGTGGGAACTCATTTAACTAAAGTTCTTATCTTTTGTTATAATCTGAATTAGTTGTTTGCTGATTGATTTTGATTTAATTAGAAATTTAATCATTGATTATAATCAAGTCTAGTGACAGGATTTGATGAAAGCTATGGTTGTGAATCTCAACTAGATTGGAAAGAGGCTTGGCCTACACAATTGAGTGTGCCCAAGGCCTGAGCATTATTGTGGGAATCGAATCAATGAATGAGCAACTGTTTTAGATAATTGTTGATTGAACCGCTCTGTATTCCAATTGGATAGAGATATGAATTCGATTCCGATTGAGTTATGTGAGATCTAGTTGCGTTGATGCATTAAAACTTATCAAAAGTGGATCCTTGGCGCTCTAGTGCCTTTTTAGATTGATATTACTTTATACATTCACTGTTTAAACCCAAATCATTATTTTCCAGCTTTAGTTCTTAATAGGATCTTAATTATTAGTTATTTTAGACAAATTCTGAGAATACCCATACATAAATCTCTGTAGGAACGATACTCGGTCTTTCTGAATTATTACTACTTTGCAACCCTATACTTGAGGAGTGAACACTCATCATGGCAATCTCAAAGAATTGCAAGGAACTCATGTCCGGAGTACACAAACTCTCATAATTCATCTAAAAATTCAAACTTTATTCAAATTAGAAGTTTAAAATCCAAAATTAAGAAAATGGTACTTGAAATAAAAGAATTAAAGCATTGAAACCAACTACAAATTTCACCTCTAGCTCTAGCGAAGAGGTTAACTAAGAAAAAACATATTAAAACTAGAACTAGAACTAAGAAAAGGAAGAAAAACTAGTTGGAGCCTGTAGGAGGCTAGGTAGCCTCCTAGGACTTGAACTCCTTGCTTTCCACGTCCTTGCTTGCCTTGGAATAGAAGAGAGCACCTCCTTTTATAATACAGCAAGAGTTCCACAACATAACAGATTTTGTTTCACTTCGTACGGTGACAACAACAACCTATGCTCCAATCAAAGCCTCCGCCTCTATCTCCGCCATGGGTGGTGTTACTCGCTCAGAGGCCTCTGCCCCAACTCAATGTTTCATTGAGAAATTCATGAAAGGGGACTTTTTCTCTATGTTCAATGATATTCCCTGTATAGATGATTCCCGGGCATCCATCCAATGCATTCTTTTCGAAGTTAGTCGAAAGAGGGGAGATCGAATCTACTCAGAAATCCGTCACTTCGATCGCTCAGTCCCGATTCAGAGGTCATCCCTTTCCCCCGGGGGGAAGGATAAATGAGCATCAATGGTCGGATTGCCTTCAAATTTAATTTGTAGCTTCCTTAGAACTTGATCTTCATCACAGATGGTTTAGATTTTCAAGATTATCTTTTGAATGGGCCCACCAATCAGATCAATGACCGCCTCTCAAAATCGCGCAATTCGGATACCTTCAGAACCAGTTATCTTGCTTTCAACGCTATGGAGTGTACAGAGGTTAGTTTGATCTCAAATTTGAAGCATTAGTAAAAACCTTCCTCCTCTAGATGATAGATGGATTAGATTTTACAAATCAACTCCAGATTTGGGTATAAAAATTAGAACACTTAGGCCTTTTATAAAATCTGAGCAATTGAATATTTTTGGATGGTCCATCTTTCTTCAACCGGTACGATCAAACCACACATCCTTTTAACCTGAAACTTTGTGGTTATTCATATATGGATGTGATCTAGAAGATGGTCAAATTAGATTTTTCATATCATCAATGATGGGTCACCTGGACCATTCTAGTGTTCAGTAGAGAAATCTTGAAACCTTCTAGACAGTTCGTATTGGTTTGGCCACCACGGTTAATCCGTAGCTCCGATCGACACGAAACCACTTGAGTTATTTCGGCGTCGAGCTCCTCTTCGACATGGACGTATTGGATTTCAAAATATCGTCAAGATGGGCCTCAAAAATTGGGCCAAAAAATGAAAAATAGGACTGCCTCTGTTTGAAATCTGAATTCTGAAAGTGCATGGCCGACTTGTCATCCGGCCGGCCAATCATGCTGTAAATTGTGACTTTTTCACACTTCTCTTCCTCCATTGCTTTGCATCTTTCCTCAATCTCTTATCCTTTATGTCTTTGATCTTCAAGGCATACAAAGTGACTCTTTTAACCATGAATTGGTGAAGTCTCCCTCTCATTCCTACAATCACTAAAACATGTATTAGATGAGTCTTTTAAGGATGCAAACAATGCATATAGTGTGATGTAATGGGTTAGAATATGTATAAAATGAAGGCTCAACACACCTCCCAACTAGCATTTTGCTAGTCCCAAGCAAAACATGCGTGAAACAAGTTCAAATCTCTAAAATCAAAATCTCCTTTAAAAACTATGCTTCTATACATTCCAAGACATAATAAGTGTTCATGTAGAATTTCCGCTGATCGATTAATAAATATAAGAACTTGAACAAATTAAACCTAGTGTGTATAGTGAATGTTCATCTCATGAGTTTTCAGGATTATCTTCTTCATAAATCAACTAAACTATGGGTCTAAAAGTGCACAGATCAACAACAAGCTTATGACAGAAATTTGCCTTACCGTTCTTCCGACGGCTTTCACACTACGTCCCATGTCCAGCTTTGGTTACGAGTAGACCATCCCCCGGTTGGTAATAGCTAGCCCTTTTCAGAATTTTCCTCCATATTCTCAATCATCCCCATATTTTCTTTCCATCTTTCCATCTTTCCTTTTCATACACATTAGATATGATTTTTAGAAATCCATATCTTTCGTTATTTTCCCATCGACAAGGATGGATAAAGTACCCCGGCTTGGTTCCTCAACACCTCAAATCTAAGTCTAGCCAATCTACAAGCTACATAATCCTTTCAAACCATGAAAATCGTGTAATGTGAACTAGGTGTAAAAGTGTTCAAATTTTCTATCAATCATATAAATAGGGGGAATTCACATATAAAATCATTATATTAAAGGTAGTTCAAGACTTGCAACATCACTCACTTCGTATCTCGTTTTCTTATACTCGTATCATCCTGAATGCATAGGAACAAAGTTTTCTAAAAAGAGTTTTGAATTTTTAGAAAATTTAAAATTTTTCTACATAATTGCTTGAAATGTCACATAAGCTAGTAGATTCATCTAAGGAATCTCACCCCCCAACCAAAATCTTACATTGTCCTCAATGTAACAAGATATGCAATGAGCATGATATGAGAGTAATGACATAAAATAAAGGAGAGTGAGAACGAGAGTACCTGGAGTAGCAAGTTAATCAATTCTAGCATCTTCCATTATCTCGATGTGACTTATTGAATCCTAATTGTAGAAAAATAAATCCTAACCTACCTACCTACCTTTGATTAGTCTGATCGACTACATGATTAAATTTGAGTAGGATCTTCATGAATTTCAATAAATTTCTCATAAGGACCATCTAAAGTCCTTCTCGACAGTAAACATGGATGCTTTTCTTCATTGAAGTCCAATATTTATGTGCACCACATGCATGATAGAAGGAGATAAGAGCAGCAAAAAGATATCTCCTCAAATTCTGATTTGGTTTATGATTGATTAAAAATGGGTCCTCCCAATCAGAATTTTCAATGGGTTGAAGGACCTATGATGGTGGAGAGACATTCCTCAACTTTTCTTTAGTTAAAGTTGTCTCCTCCATAATTTTAGAATTGTACGGTGCTTCCACAAACAATGGTAAAGAGTGTAAATCAGTGGAATGGTGTTCTTCAAGCACCGACACCGTGTCTAATAAAATATCCAACTCCTTAATGATCTCATCATCAAGATCATAAGAGTGGGCCAAGCATTCCTCAAGGAAATTGTTGAGCACTTAAATGTGTCTATTCGAATCCCATTTCATCACTAACTATGCATGGTTTTGGTGGTTATAGGAATGAGAGAGAGTTCACTCAATTGATGACTACAAGACCACATTTAGGAGCCTTGGATGAAGACCCAAGATGGGCCAAAGAAAGAAGAAAGCAAGAAGAGAAGAGAGGAGAAGAAAGAAAGAAAGAAAATGCAAAAGGGGAAGGTCCGGTCAAGACTGGTCGGCCATACAACCGGTCAAGACCAGTTAGCCACCCTACTGTTCTCCTTTGTGAAGCCGCTGGAACCAAGTCTAGATTGGCCCAACCAATCAAGATCGGTCAGCCAACAGGTCGGCCCCCTCTGCACTCCCTAGAAACTTTCCCAGACAGGTCCGACCAATTAAGACCGGTCGGCCAGCCCAGTCTGACCGGTCAAGACTGGTCAGCCACAATCAAACAGCAACTGTAGAATTTCTGCAGTTTCCTATTTTATTTTTGGGTTTCCTAAGTGCGGTAGGACTCCATAGTTCCGCGATTCTTCCAAGTAGGTGACGCCTCCAAGCTATAAAAGGACACCTACAGCCTCTTCCAAACCCATCTAGCAACATAGGGAGCAAAGGATTTAAGACCTAGGAGGCTTCCTAACCTCCTACAACTAGTTTTCATCTTCTTCTAGTTTTAGTTCTAATTTGTTTTTATGCTTTTCATTAGCTAACCTCTTAGCTAGAGCTGAGAGGTGAAACTTATAGCTTGCTTAGATGTTTTAATTCGTTTTATTGGTTTCAAGTTTGGATTTAATGAAGAATAATGGTTTTTGGAAGTTTGAATAAAGCTCTAAGTAGTTTTTCTTGATCTTATGATGGCTCATGGATGTTTGGAAGAATTGCTTTAGTTCTTAATCATTTTGCATGGATCTAGACCTGTCCACTCCAAGGAATCGGATTCAATACGCTCTAGACTTGGATCATCATGTGGGAATTTCAAATCAAAGTTCTACCTATTTGTTTTAAATTCTGAATTATGTGTTGATTGTTCATATGATTTGAATGAAGTTCAAATCATGATATAGTTAAGCTTTGTAACAGGGTTTGATTTTTACCATGGTTATGATCTTAACCTATTGGAACTAGGATTGACCTATGCAATTGAGTGTGCTCAAGTCCTAACTTGAATTGAGGAAATCATGTGTATTAATTACACATATGGCAGATTGTTTTGATAATATAACTGCTCTATCATCCGGCTAGATAGGATTTGATTTCGATTCTAGTTGAGTAATTGAGAAACCATAGAGAATTATGCATCAAAGGAGAGCTATAAGTGGATCCTAGATGCTTTGGTTAACCTTTCATTATCAGATTTTCCTGTTTCATGTTCAAAATCGATTTCACAAACCTCTTAGATTCTAGTTATTAGGATAGTTAGAATTGTTTACCTCCTTCCAAGTGGATCGACCTCGGTCTTACCGAGATTATTACTACATCGCAACCCTACACTTGGGGAAGCAAACAAGTTTTTGGCGCCGTTACCGGGGAAGAAGTTAAACGGTTTTAATTGTTCTAGTAGCTATAGAGTAGTCTTAGTTAGGTAGGATTTCCAGTTTTTTTTAGAAGTAGTTTTCTTATTTTTTCTAGATTACTAACAATTCTCTATTTTTGTGTTTTGTATGAACTTAATTGCTGACATAGTTCTCACTTCCACGGGTAACATCTCCCCATCTCCCTTTCTTCTTTTTATTTTTCTTCCTAGATTAGGGTACTTTCAACTCCGTAAAATCTCATTATGGCTAATTGGAAGGGTGGTGCTTATGCATACCTTTTGGAAGATGAGATGTCGGACCATGCAATCCAAACTCATTATGATTGGAATAATTACAAGCATGATTATCTTCCTAAGACTCAATCTACTTCTAATACTCCTCCAAGTAAGACATTGCGAGATTACCGGAATGAGAATAATGTGTATAACTTTTCGCTGGGTAAGACAATGGGAGAGTATCGGAAAGAGATGAATAATATTCCACTAGTTAGGACAATGTATGATCACTTGTTTGGCTACACATATCAACAACTATCTAATAGCCCAACATATAACATCCATAATCCTAATAGGTGGGAGCATCAAAATTTCAATTTGGGAGACAAGCCAACCATGGATGCGAACAATTATCCTCAAGAGTTTCTTTCTCATGAGCCACAACCGACACGAACTCTTGAGGATACGCTGCGAGATTTTATGAAATAACTGAGCAATGCATACAAAATCTCTCGCCATCTCAAAATTCTGAACCCGACATTAGGAACACTAAATCATTCCCCAACAATGAGGATGAAGCCATCCAAGCCCATCCTTATTCCGATTTGATGACTAAACTTTTAGGGGACGTAGATCTTAATGATCCCAACATTACCATCGATTATGGTGTATCAACTATCTCTTTTAGTTATTTCGATTTGAATGATGAAGAGATTTCAAGGACGGTTGACGAACCCGAGGAATCTACAAAATATGAAAGTGATAGCTTGATTAACCACAATGAGGGTTCAATGGATGATTGTGAGTCCATGATTTCTTCTTCCGAAGGGCCGAATGATTATGAGTCACCGGAAGATAATCTTGCTAGAGAGATGGCCAAAGTGGATCTCCTTGAGTCCTCCCACCAACATAACATGACCAATTCTATTGTGAAAGATCTCCCTTTGACTGAAAATTTTATTTCTTTGGATGATGTGGTGGCACAATCTGAAATTTTAGATCAACCAATTTTAGATGATGTTCTTACCACTGAATCTGAAAATTTTCCTTTGGAAAACCTCCCCTCTATAGAGGAGGAATTCCTTGCCATTGAAACAGACTTTCCTCAATCACTTAGAGAGAACGAGGACCCTTCATCTAACTCTCTCGATTTCCTAGAGGAATGCATGACCCACCCCTATGATCTAGATGATGAGGTGATTATGGAGTTGGACATTTTGTTAGACACGGTGTCGGTGCTTGAAGAACACCATTCTACTGATTTACACTCTTTACCATTATTTGTGGAAACACCGTGCAATTCTGAATTTGTGGAGGAGACAACCCAAACTAAAGAATATTTAATGAATGTCTCTCCACCATCATGGGTTCTTCAGCCCATTGAAAATCTGATTGGCAGGACTCGTTTTTAATCAATTACAACCCAATTTAGAACTTGAGGAGATATCTTTTTGGTGCTCTTATCTCCTCCTTACATGCGTGTGGTACACACTAGGATTGGACCTTAATGAAGAAACGCACCCATGTGTACATTCGAGCAAGACTTTGGGTGGTCCTCATGAGAAACCTATTGAAATTCATGAAGAACCTGCTCAAATTAGATCATGTAGTCGATCGGACTAATCAAAGGTAGGTAGGTAGGTAGGTTAGGATTTCTTTTCTATATTTAGGATTAAATAAGTCTTATCGAGACAATGGAAGATGATAAAATTGATCAACTTGCTACCTCAGGTACTCTCGTTCTCACTCTCCTTTGTTTTATATCATTGCTCTCATGTCATGCATATTGCATATCTTATTACATTGAGGATAATGTAAGATTTTGGTTGGGGGGTGAGATTCCTTAGATGAATCTACTAGCTTTTGTGACATTTCGAACAATTATGTAGAAATATTTTAATTTTTCTGAAAATTCAAAACTCCTTTGAAAAACCGCGTTTATATGCACTTGGGATGTCGTAAGTATGAAAGGAAGAAAGATGTAGTAAGATATTTTCAAACTCTTAAAGGACTTGTAACATGATGGTTTTCTAATTGGATACCCTTATTGATTTGATTGATAGAAAAATTGAAGCACTTTTATACCTAGTTCACTTTACACGATTCTCATGTTTTGAAAGGATTATGTAGATTTGTGGATTGGCTAGGTTTAGATTTGAGGTGGTAAGAAACTAAGCCGGGGTACTTTGTCCATCCTTATCCATGGGAAAATAATGAAAGATATGGATTTCTAAAAGTCCTTTCTAATATGTATGAAAAGGAAAGGAAGGATGAAAAATATGGGAATGATTGAAAATATAGTGAAAAATTCCGTAAAGGGCTACCTATTACCAATCAGGGGATGGTCTACCTGTAACCAAAGCCGGCAATGGGACGTAGTGTGAAAGCCATTGGAAGGAGGGTAAGGCAAATTCCTGTCACAGGCTTGTTGTTGATCTATACACCTTCAGATCCCTAATCTAACTGATTCATGAAGAAACTAATTCTGAAAATTCATGAGATGAACATTCACTATGCACTCTAGGTTAAATTTGTTTAGATTGTTCTATTTATCAATCAATCAGTAGGAATTTTACATGAAGACATGTTATATTTTGAGAAGGTTAAGGTCTCAACTTTTATCACTAAGTTTTTCCGATTTTTGCACTTGGATGTCTTAGAAGTATAGAAGCATAGTTTCTAAAGGAGAGTTGGATTTTGGAGAAGCGAACATATTTCACGCATGTTTTGCTCGGGACTAGCAAAATGCTGGTTGGGGGGTGTGTCGAGCACTTAAATGTGTATATTCTAATCCCATTTCATCACTAACTATGCATGGTTTTCATATTTAAAAACTATTCTAATATATGGTTTTGGTGGTTATAGGAATGAGAGAGAGTTCACTCAATTGATGACTACAAGACCACATTTAGGAGCCTTGGATGAGGACCCAAGGTGGGCGAAAGAAAGAAGAAAGCAAGAAGAGAAGAGAAGAGAAGAAAGAAAGAAAATGCAAAAAGGGGAGGTCCGACCGGTCATGACCGGTCGGCCAAGAGGGTAACCACCGGTCAAGATCGGTCCGCCACCCTGCTGTCCTCCTTTGTAAAGCCGCTGTAACCAAGTCCAGTTTGGCCAGACCAGTCAAGATCGATCGGCCAACAGGTTGGCCCCCCTCTGCACTCCTTGGACACTTTCCCAGATAGGTCCGACCAGTCAAGACCGGTCAGCCACATGCAAACAGCAACTGCAGAATTTCTGCAGTTTCCTATTTCGACTTTTGGGTTTCCTAAGTGCGGGAGGACTCCGTAGTTCCGCGATTCTTCCAAGTAGGTGAAGTCTCCAAGATATAAAAGGACACCTATGGCCTCTTCCTAACCCATCTAGCAACGTGGGGAGCAAAGGATTCAAGACCTAGGAGGCTTCCTATCCTACTACAACTAGTTTTCTTCTTCTTCTTCTAGTTCTAGTTCTAATTTGTTTTTATGATTTTCATTAGCTAACCTCTTAGCTAGAGCTGAGAGGTGAAAATTATAGCTTGCTTAGATGTTTTAATTCATTTTATTGGTTTCAAGTTTGGATTTAATGAAGAATAATGGTTTTTGAAAGTTTGAATAAAGTTCTAAGTAGTTTTTCTTAATCTTATGATGACTCATGGATGTTTGGAAGAATTTCTTTAGTTGTTAATTGTTTTGCATGGATCTAGACCAGTACATTCTGAGAAATTGGATTCCATACGCTCTAGACTTGGACCATCATGTGCGAACTTCAAATCAAAGTTCTACCTTCTTGTTTTAAATTCTGAATTATGTGTTGATTGTACATATGATTTGAATGAAGTTCAAATCAAGATAGAGTTAAGCTTTGTGACAAGGTTTGATGTTTATCATGGTTATGATCTTAACCTATTGGAACTAGGATTGACCTATGCAATTAAGTGTGCTAAAGTCCTAACTTAAATTGAGGGAATCATGTGTATTAATCACACATATGGCAGATTGTTTTAATAATATAACCGCTTTATCATCCGGCTAGATAAGATTTGATTTCGATTCTAGTTGAGTAATTGAGAAACCATAGCGAATTATGCATCAAAGGAGAGCTATAAGTGGATCCTTGATGCTCTAGTTACCCTTTCATTATCAGATTTTCCTGTTTCATGTTCAAAATCGATTTCATAAACCTCTTATATTCTAGTTATTAGGATAGTTGGAATTGTTTACCTCCTTTCCTGTGGATCAACCTCGGTCTTACCGAGATTATTACTACATCGCAACCCTACACATGGGGAGGCGAACAGAAATCGAGATAGTCAGGATGAAGAATCATGATCTTGCTTGAGTGAGTGCAAAAATTCAGTTTTGATGGTGAGGGACTCACCGTGGAATTCTTCCAAGCTAGGTTCTCCATAACTAGTATGAGGCACCTAGTCGGAAGTATGCAAGGCTTTAACAATTTCTTGAATAATGGGGTTATTTGAATTTTCAAAGTGAGCCAAGCATTCGTCCAAAGAATCTGAATTTTCACTCATGGGAGTCTCATTCTCCACATTAAAATTAAGCATGTCAAGTTGGTGGAGTGACTTAAAAATATCAACCTCGGCTATCTCTCTAGCATGCATACCCTCTAGAGACTCATAATCATTATGCCCTTGGGAAAAAGAAACCATAGGTTCATAAGCATCCACTAAACCCTCATTGTAAGCAACCCCACGATCGCTTTCAGATTTAATGTATTCCTCGGGTTCGTCAACCGTCATTGAAATCTCTTCATCATTAAGTTCAAAGCATCCAAAAGAGATTGTGGACTCACGATAATTGATGATGACATTGGGATCATCGAGATCAATCTCCTCTAAAAGTCTATTCATTAAATCCAAAGAAGGTAGGACTTGGGTAGCCCCATCCTCCTCATTAGAGGGGATTAATTCGATGCGCCCAATTTCGAGCTCAACGTTTTCACAAGATGGCGAGTAAGCTTGATTTGATTGTTCATCTACATTCTCTTTCCATATTTCCTCAAGTATTTGTGTATACATGTCATCACAAGAGGAAGACGTTTTAAGGTGATTGTTAATAACCACGGTTGGTTCTTCCCTTGAACAAGGAGAATGGTGGTTTCCCCAATTAAGACTGTACGCATTGTAGGATGAAGAGTTATATGATGGTTGATAGGCATATCCATACAAGTGATCACGCATTGTCTTAACCGGTTGGCCACTATTCACCCGTTCCTTTTGTTCTTGCACACCTCCTACCATAACCGGTGGAACACTCATGTTATTTTCAATCCTGTAACCACGTAATGATTTCCCCAGATGATCATTATTCAATTTTGCTTCGTTCCAGTACTCCCCCATCGTCTTACGTTGTGTCTCAATATGTGTATTGCTTTCATTAATGTAATCACACATCGTCTTACGTGGGGGGGTAGTGGAGGTTCTTTGAATCTCTGAAAAATACTCATGCTTGGAGGGATCTTGATCACAATGAGTTTGGGTCCCCCAATCCGATATCTAATCCTCCAAAAGGTACTTGTATGCACCATTCGTCTAATCTTACATGATGAAATTTTAAGGAATTAGAAACTACCCTAATCTAGAAAAAAGAAGAAAAAGAAGGGAAATGGGGAGATGTTACCCAATAGAGTGAGATCTATCTCAACAAAAATATCCTACAAAATCAAACAAAAAATTGTTAGTAATTTAGAAAAAATCTTACTTCTAGAAAAACTGGAAATCCTACCTAACTAAGAATACTCTATAGCTGCTAGAACAATTAGAACCGTTTAACCTTTTCCCCGAAAGCGGCGTCAAAAACTTGTTCGCTCGCCTCAAGTGAAAGGCTGCGATGTAGTAATAATTCTCCGTAAGACCGAGGTCGATCCACAGGGAAAGAAGTAAACAATTCTAACCACTCCAATAACTAGAATCTAAGAAGTTTAGAAAAATAAATTTTAACATAAAACAGGAAAATCTGAGATTTGGAAAGAACTAGAGCATCAAGGATCCACTTGTAGTACTTCAATACTAATCCATTCATCCAAGCACAACACAATTAGAATCAAAGTTTTATCTCTCATCTAATTGGAGGATATAACATTCAAGCACAAACAATCCCACTTAAATCTAAAAATCAAATTTCTAGTTTTAATGAAGCACATAGAACTCAAACTTGTAGCCTTCGAAGTAACAGCCATGCCAAGAGACTATGGCATGCTCCGGGGTTACTACAATTCAAATCTAAACAAACTCATCATGGCAATCATAGAGAATTGCAAGGAACTCATGTCCGGAATACACAAACTCTCATAATTCATCTAAAAATTCAAACTTTATTCAAACTAGAAGTTCAAAATCCAAAATTAAGAAAAGGGTACTTGAAATAAAAGAATTAAAGCATTGAATACAACTACAAATTTCACTTCTAGCTCAAGCTAAGATGTTAACTAAGAAAAAGCATATTAAAACTAGAACTAGAACTAAGAAAGGAAGAAAAAATAGCTGTAGAAGGCTAGGTAGCCTCTTAGGACTTGAACTCCTTGCTTTCCACGTCCTTGCTTGCCTTGGAATGAAGAGAGCACCTCCTTTTATAATACAGCAACAGTTCCGTAACATTACAGATTTTGTTTCGCTACGTACGGCTTAACCAATGGTCGGATTGCCTTCAAATTTGATTTGTAGCTTCCTTGAAACTTGATCTTCCTCACAGATGGTTTAGATTTCCAACATTAACTTCTGAATGGGCCCACCAATCAGACCAGCGACCGCCTCTCAAAATTGCGCAATTAGGATACCTCCAGAACTAGTCATCTTGCTTTCAACGCTACGGAGTGTACAGAGGTCGAATTGATCTCAAATTTGGAACATTAGTAGAAACCTTCCTCCTCTAGATGATAGAAGGATTAGATTTTACAAATCAAATCTAAAATTGCGTGCAAAAATTAGAACACTTAGGCCTTTTATAAAATCTGCGCAGTTGAATCTTTTTGGATGGGCCGTTTTTCTTCAACCGGTACGATCAAACCACACATCCTTTTGACCTGAAACTTTGTGGTTATTCATATATGGATGTGATCTAGAAGATGGTTAAATTAGAATTTTCATATCATCAATGATGGGCCACCTGGACCATCCTAGTGTTGATCAGCGAAATCTGGAAACCTTCTGGACAGTTTGTATTGTTTTGGCCGCCACAGTTAATTCGTAGCTCCAATCAACACGAAATCGGGTTATTTCGGTGTCGAGCTTCTCTTCGACATGGACGTGTTGGATTTCCTAATATCATTAAGATGGGCCCTGAAAAATGGGCCGAAAAATAAAAAATGGAACTACCTCTGTTTGAAATCTGACTTCTGAAAGTGCATGGCCGACCTGTCATCTGGCCAGCCGGTCATGCTGTAAATTGTGACTTTTTCACACTTTTCTTCCTCCATTGCATTGCATCTTTCCTCCATCTCTTATCTTTTATTTCTTTGATCTTCAAGGCATACGAATTGACTCTTTTAACCATGAATTGGTGAAGTCTCCCTCTCATTCCTACAATCACAAAAACATGTATTGGATAAGTCTTTTAAGTATGTAAACCATGCATATAATTTGATGTAATGGGTTAGAATATGTATAAACTGGAAGCTCAACATTCAGTTGGTCACTTTTGATTAAGATCGATTGGTCATTCCTGGTCGAGATCGGTCGCTACACGTGTACAGTAAACATCATGTTTTTCTGTTCATGAATCTATGTTCACTCGCCTCAAGTGCAAGGCTTGCGATGTAGTAATAACTCGTTAAGACTAAGGTCGATCCACAAGGAATTAGGGTAAACTAATTCAAACCATTTTAGTAACTTCAATCTCGACAATTTTATAATTTAATTTTAAAAAATAAGTAAAACAACAACTTTTAGAAAAATCTGATAATTAATGGAACTAAGGCCTCAATGATCCACTTGTAGTAGTCTCATGTGAATTCATTCATCCAAGCATAACACAACTAGATTCGAAGTTCTATCTCTTATCTATTTGGAAGATACAGCATTAAAAAACAAACAATCCCACTTAAGTTAGAAAAATAACATTATAGTTCTAATGAAGCACAAAAGATTCAAACATATAGCCTTTGAAGTAACAGCCATGACAAGGGACTATGACATGCTCTAGGGTTACGACAATTCCAATTTAATCAATCCAAACATAGCCATCTCAGAGAATTGCAAGGAATTCATGTCCAAAGCACATGAACTCTCATAAAACATCCAAAAATACGAACTTTATTCAAACTAGAATTTAAAAATCCAAACTTAAAGTAAAGTACTTGAATCAAACGAATTCTACATGAGAACTAGCTACAAGTGTTCGCTCGCCTCAAGTGTAAGGCTGCGATGTAGTAATAAATCTCGGTAAGACCGAGGTCGATCCACAGGGAAAGAAGTAAACAATTCCAAGTACTCTAATAACTAGAATCTAAGAAGTTTAAGAGAGTAGTTTTTCACATGAAATAGGAAAATCTGAAAATAAGAAGAACTAGAGCATCAAGGATCCACTTGTAGTGGTCTAATGCCAATCCATTCATCCAAGTACAACACAATTAGAATCAAAGTCCTATCTCTCATCTAATTGGAAGATATAACATTCAAGCACAAACAATCCCACTTAAATCTGGAAATTAGATTTCTAGTTCTAATGAAGCACATAGAACTTGAACTTGTAGCCTTCGGAGTAACAGCCATGCCTATGGACTATGGCATGCTCAAGGGTTACTACAATTCTAATTCAAACAACCCAATCATGGTAATCTTAGAGAATTGCAAGGAACTCATGTCCGGAGCACACAAACTCTCACAAAACTTCTAAAAAACCAAACTTTATTCAAACTAGAACTTCAAAATCCAAAATTAAGAAAAGGGTACTTGAAATAAAAGAATTAAAGCATTGGAACCAACTACAAATTTCACCTCTAGCTCTAGCTAAGAGGTTAGCTAAGGAAAAACATATTAAAACTAGAACTAGAACTAAGAAAAGGAAGAAAAACTAGCTGGAGGAGGCTAGGTAGCCTCCTGGGACTTGAACTCCTTGCTCCCCACGTCCTTGGTTGATTTGGAATAGAAGAGAGCACCTCCTTTTATAGTGCAGCAATAGTACAGCAACATAGCAGAATTTGTTTCGCTTGGTACGGCTTAACCAATGGTCGGATTGCCTTCAAATTTGGTTTGTAGCTTCCTTGTAATGTGATCTTCCTCATAGATGATTTAGATTTCCAAGATTATCCTCTGAATGGGCCCACCAATCACATCACCGACCGCCTCTCAAAATCGCGCACTTTGGGTACCTTCAGAACCAGTCATCTTGCTTTTAACGCCCCGGAGTGTACAGAGGTCGGATTGATCTCAAATTTTGAACATTGGTAGAAAACTTCCTCCTCTACATGATGGATGGATTAGATTGTCCAAAAAAACCCCATAATATGGTCCGAAAATTAGAACAATTAGGGCTTTTATAAACTCTGCGCAGTTGGAGCTTTCTGGATGGTCCATCTTTCTTCAACCGGTACGATCAAACCACACATCCTTTTGATCTGAAACTTTTGTGGTTATTCATATATGGATGTGTTCTAAAAGATGGTCGAAGTAGATTCTTCATATCATCAATGATGAGTCCTCTGGACCGGCCCAGAGTTGAACAGCGAAATCTGGAACTTTCTGGACAGTTCGTATTGTTTTGGCCACCACGGTCAATCCGTAGCTCCGATCGACACGAAACCACTTGGGTTAGTTCGGCGTCGAGCTCCTCTTCGACATGGATGTGTTGGATTTCCAAATATCATCAAGATGGCTTCAGAAAACTGGTCCAAAAAATCAGGTGCGGGAGTACATTGCTGTTTTAGAATCTGGAATCTGAAACTTGCATGGCCGACCGGTCACGACCGGTCGGACAGGGCTGGCCGACCGGTCATGACCGGTCAGGCCCTCTTTGGCATTACTCCAGCAAGCATGGCCGACCGGTCAAGACCGGTCGGGCTTCCTTGGCCGACCGGTCAAGACCGGTCGGTCTCTTTTTCTTCTTATTTTCTTCCATTCTTTCTTTTATTTTCTTCTTTCTTTGCTTCCTTCTTTCTTTGGTCCACCTTGGGCCTTCATCAAAGGCTCCAAATGGCCCCTTTTTGGTCTCTAATTGAGTAAAGTCCGCTCTCATTCCTATAATCACAAAACATGTGTTAGATGGGTCTTTAAATCGTGAAAATCATGCAAACCATGTCATGTAATGGGCAATGCAATGTATAAATTGGAGGTTCAACACACCCCCCAACCAGCTTTTTGCTAGTCCCGAGCAAAACATGCGTGAAACAATTTCAAACCTCCAAACCCAACTCTCCCTCAGAACCCATGATTCTATCCATTCCAAGGTGTATAAGTATAAAATTTGGAAAAATTAGGTGATAGAAGCTGAAATCTTGGACTCTCAAAACATAATAAGTGTCTACATGAAATTCCCACTGATTGATTGATAAATAGAAGAACTCGAACAAATTCAACCTAGTGTGCATAGTGAAAGTTCATCTCATGAGTTTCTGGGATCATCTTCTTCATAGATTAAGTAAACCAAGGATTTTAAGGTGCACAGAGCAACAACAAGCCTATGACAGGAATTTGCCTTACCGTCCTTCCGACGGCTTTCACACTACGTCCCATTTCCGGCTTTGGTTACGGTTCGACCATCCCCCGGTTGGTAATAGGTAGCCCTTTTCGAAATTTTCCACCATTTTTCTTTCCTTCCCGATTTCATCCTTTCTTTCCTTTTTCTTTTAACTTAGATAGGATTTTTAGAAATCCATATCTTTCATTATTTTCCCATGGACAAGGATGGACAAAATACCCCGGCTTGGCTGCTCAACACCTCTAAACCAAAGTCTAGCTAATCCACAAATCACATAAACCTGTCACTCATGAAAATCGTGTAATGTGAACTTGGTGTGAAGGTGTTCAAATTTTCTATCAATCACAACAATAGGGGAACTAACATATAAAACCATTATGTTGGGAGAATTCAAGACTTACAACATCACACACTTCGTATCTCCTCTTCTTATACTCATATCATCTCGAATGCATGGAAATATGGTTTTCCAAAAGAGTTTTGAAATTTTAGAAAATTCGAAAAAAATTTGCGCATGTGAGGCTCGAAATGTTGCAACATGCTAGATGAGCAATCTCATCTCACCCCCCAACTAAATCTTGCATTGTCCTCAATGTAAAAAGATATGCAATTAGCATGAACATGAGAGCAATGGTAAAATATGAGTGAGAACAATAGTACCTGAGATAGCAAGTTGATCAATTCTAGCATCTTCCATTGTCTCGATGAGACTTATTCAATCCTAATTGCAGAAAAATAAATCCTAACCTACCTACCTACCTTTGATTAGTCCGATCAACTACATGATCAAAGTTGAGCAGGATCTTCATGAATTTCAATAAATTTCTCATGAGGACCATCCAAAGTCCTGCTTGACAGTAGACATGGGTGCTTCTTATCATTGAAGTCCAATCGTATTGTGCACCACATGCATAAAAGGAGGAGATAAGAGCAGCAAAAAGATACCTCCTCAAATTCTGATTTGGGTTATGATTGATTAAAAATGGGTCCTCCCAATCAGAATTTTCAATGGGCTGAAGGACCCATGATGGTGGAGAGACACTCATCAAGTTTTCATTGGTTAAAGTTGTCTCCTCTACAATTTCAGAATTGTACGGTGCTTCCACAAATAATGGTAAAGAGTGTAAATCAGTGGAAAGGTGTTCTTCAGGCACCGACACCGTGTCTAACAAAATATCCAACTCCTTAATCATCTCATCATCAAGATCATAAGAGTGGGCCAAGCATTCCTCTAGGAAATCGAGATAGTCGGATGAAGGGTCCTCATCCTCCCTTAATGATTGAAGAAATTCTGTTTCAATGGTAAGGAATTCCTCCTCTATAGAGAGGAGGTCTTCCAAAGAGAATTCTTCAGATTCAATGGTAAGCACATCATTTAACATTGGTTGATCTTTGAAAATTTCAGATTGTGCCACCTCATCATCCAAAGGAATAGAATTTTCAATCAAAGGGAGGTCTACCACACTAGAATTTGGCATGTGTTGTTGGTGGAAGGACTCAAAAAGATCGAGTTCGGCCATCTCTCTAGCATGCATATCCTCTAGAGACTCATAATCATTATGCCCTTGGAAAAAAGAAACCATAGGTTCATAACCATTCACCAAACCTTCATTGTAGGCAACCCCACTACCACTTTCAAATTTTATGGATTCCTCGGGTTCGTCAACCGTCATTGAAATCTCTTCATCATTAGGTTCAAACCATCCAAAAGAGATAGTGGACTCACCATAATTGATGATGACATTGGGATCATCGAAATCAATCTCCTTTAAAAGTCTATCCATTAAATCCGAAGAAGGTGGGACTTGGATAGCCTCATCCTCCTCATTGTTGGGGATTGATTCGGTGTTCCCAATGTTGGGTTTAATATTTTGAGATGGCGAGAGGTTTTGTATGTATTGCTCAGTTGTTTTCATAAACTCTCGCAGCACATCCTCAAGAGTTTGTGTCGATTGCGGCTCATGAGAAAGAAACTCTTGAGGATAGTTGTTGGCATCCATGGTTGGCTCATCTTCCAAGTTGAAATTTTGATGCTCCCACCAATTTGGATTATGCATGTCATATGTTAGGCTTTTAGATGGTTGTTGACATGTGTAGCCATACAAGTGATCATACATTGTCCTAACCGGTGGAACATTATTCATCTCTTTCCAATACTCTCCCATTATCTTACGTTGTGCCTCAATATGTGTATTGTTTTCATTAATGTAATCACGCATCGTCTTACGTGGGGAGGTAGTGGAGGTTGATTGAATCTCAGAAAAATACTTATGCTTATAATGGTTCCAATCATAATGATTTTGGGTCTCAAAATCCGACGTCTCATCCTCCAAAAGGTACTTGTACGCACCATTCGTCCAATCATACATGATGAAATTTTAAAGAATTGGGAACTACCCTAATCTAGAAAAAAGAACAAAAAGAAGGGAGATGGGGAGATGTTACCCAATAGAGTGAGATCTATGTCATCAACAATGTCCTACAAAATCCAAAAAAATTTGTTAGTAATCTAAAAAAAATCAGAAAATCTACTTCTATAAAAACTGAAAATCCTACCTAACTAAGATTACTCTATAGCTACTAGAACAATTAAAACCGTTTAACTTTTTCCCCGGCAACGGCGCCAAAAACTTGTTCGCTCGCCTCAAGTGTAAGGCTGCGATGTAGTAATAAATCTCGGTAAGACCGAGGTCGATCCACAGGGAAAGAAGTAAACAATTCCAAGTACTCTAATAACTAGAATCTAAGAAGTTTAAGAGAGTAGTTTTTCACATGAAATAGGAAAATCTGAAAATAAGAAGAACTAGAGCATCAAGGATCCACTTGTAGTGGTCTAATGCCAATCCATTCATCCAAGTACAACACAATTAGAATCAAAGTCCTATCTCTCATCTAATTGGAAGATATAACATTCAAGCACAAACAATCCCACTTAAATCTGGAAATTAGATTTCTAGTTCTAATGAAGCACATAGAACTTGAACTTGTAGCCTTCGGAGTAACAGCCATGCCTATGGACTATGGCATGCTCAAGGGTTACTACAATTCTAATTCAAACAACCCAATCATGGTAATCTTAGAGAATTGCAAGGAACTCATGTCCGGAGCACACAAACTCTCACAAAACTTCTAAAAAACCAAACTTTATTCAAACTAGAACTTCAAAATCCAAAATTAAGAAAAGGGTACTTGAAATAAAAGAATTAAAGCATTGGAATCAACTACAAATTTCACCTCTAGCTCTAGCTAAGAGGTTAGCTAAGGAAAAACATATTAAAACTAGAACTAGAACTAAGAAAAGGAAGAAAAACTAGCTGGAGGAGGCTAGGTAGCCTCCTGGGACTTGAACTCCTTGCTCCCCACGTCCTTGGTTGATTTGGAATAGAAGAGAGCACCTCCTTTTATAGTGCAGCAATAGTACAGCAACATAGCAGAATTTGTTTCGCTTGGTACGGCTTAACCAATGGTCGGATTGCCTTCAAATTTGGTTTGTAGCTTCCTTGTAATGTGATCTTCCTCATAGATGATTTAGATTTCCAAGATTATCCTCTGAATGGGCCCACCAATCACATCACCGACCGCCTCTCAAAATCGCGCACTTTGGGTACCTTCAGAACCAGTCATCTTGCTTTTAACGCCCCGGAGTGTACAGAGGTCGGATTGATCTCAAATTTTGAACATTGGTAGAAAACTTCCTCCTCTACATGATGGATGGATTAGATTGTCCAAAAAAACCCCATAATATGGTCCGAAAATTAGAACAATTAGGGCTTTTATAAACTCTGCGCAGTTGGAGCTTTCTGGATGGTCCATCTTTCTTCAACCGGTACGATCAAACCACACATCCTTTTGATCTGAAACTTTTGTGGTTATTCATATATGGATGTGTTCTAAAAGATGGTCGAAGTAGATTCTTCATATCATCAATGATGAGTCCTCTGGACCGGCCCAGAGTTGAACAGCGAAATCTGGAACTTTCTGGACAGTTCGTATTGTTTTGGCCACCACGGTCAATCCGTAGCTCCGATCGACACGAAACCACTTGGGTTAGTTCGGCGTCGAGCTCCTCTTCGACATGGATGTGTTGGATTTCCAAATATCATCAAGATGGCTTCAGAAAACTGGTCCGAAAAATCAGGTGCGGGAGTACATTGCTGTTTTAGAATCTGGAATCTGAAACTTGCATGGCCGACCGGTCATGACCGGTCAGGCCCTCTTTGGCATTACTCCAGCAAGCATGGCCGACCGGTCAAGACCGGTCGGGCTTCCTTGGCCGACCGGTCAAGACCGGTCGGTCTCTTTTTCTTCTTATTTTCTTCCATTCTTTCTTCTATTTTCTTCTTTCTTTGCTTCCTTCTTTCTTTGGTCCACCTTGGGCCTTCATCAAAGGCTCCAAATGGCCCCTTTTTGGTCTCTAATTGAGTAAAGTCCGCTCTCATTCCTATAATCACAAAACATGTGTTAGATGGGTCTTTAAATCGTGAAAATCATGCAAACCATGTCATGTAATGGGCAATGCAATGTATAAATTGGAGGTTCAACAACAAGCTTCACCTCTGAGCCTTAGTTAAGAGGTTCTAGCAAAGTGTCATCATGCTTCAACTAAAAAACAATGGAAAACTACAAAAAAGCATAAAAATCGAAATTAGAGGAGTGGTAGACACTCCACAACGATCCTCTTCACCTCCCATGAATTCTCAAGCCTTCTATGATGCCTTAGGAATGAACCCTAGGTGTCCTTTTATAATGGTGAAGCTCCACCAACTCAGAAACTTTCAGAATCCATGTATCACTTACGCAACACATGAAAATTTGGAGCTTATAGAATAAGTTGCTAAAAAACTTCAAAATCCTCAAATTTATACATGACCGACCGGTCAGACCGGTTCTGGGCTTGGTCCAGCAAGCTCTAGCAGTTGCTAGAGTGTGAATAGAGCGCTGGCCAACCGGTCAAGACCGGTCGGACTCATCTGGATGCTAGTCCAGTGTTTAAGAGGGAGGGCAGCAAGGTGGCCAACCAATTAGGACCGGTCTAGTCCATTGTGGCTTCACTTTCTTTGTTTCTTCCTCTCTCTCTTCTCTTTGCTTCTTTCTTTCTTATTTGGCCCACCTTCAATCATCATCAAATGAATTTTAAATGTGATCTTTTAAACATGTGTTATAGTCAAATTTAGCGGAGACCATCTGCTGGAGGCTTCTTATTATATTCTAATGATACTCCGACCCTGCGAGCACGTCTATCCGACTATCGAGAACGTCTGTTCGCGTCTCGTATATTCTGGTGATGCTCCGATCCCGCGAGCACCTTTATCCGACTATCGAGAACGTCTATTCGCGTCTCGTATATTCTGATGATGCTCCGATCCCGCGAGCACATTTATTCGACTATCGAGAACGTCTATTCACGACTCGCATATTAGGAAAGACAATGCTTGATTACCAAAGCTTCGAGAAGTTGTGATCGATAGTCAAATATTGGAAGGCGAGAGGAGTTGTATTTTTCCTGCCAGCAGACCTTCTCACAAGTCATTAAAAGGTGTCGTATCTGAATGAGCGAGCACTTGGACTCGCGACCATCTTCCAACATGCGAACATCTTTTTCTGTGGTGACATCTCTTAGCCCTCAGTACTAACAGCCCGTATAGGCCGAGATTGGGCTTATCTTCTTCAGTGGTTCCGAGTCTCAAGGGATCGCTATCAAGGAACGAAACTATTGGACGAGTCATTGGATTAGATTTCCCTTCTATCTGAGGATAAGAATCTTATCCCACGAAATCAGCGGGATCTCGATATCTTACGTAACAGATTGGATCATTTCAGATCTATATAAGGAGATGACTCCATTAAGATACAGGTACACAATATTCAATCTCTAGCCTCGTTTTGCCTGGTTATTCTTCTTCTTGCTTTGCCTGACTTAAACATCGGAGGGCCAACGGCTGGACGCCAGCCACCCTTAGTTGCTTTCTGTCTTCTTTCAGGTCCGGCGGAGGAAGTCTCTGTTGGAGAGAAGGTGAACGACCGGAGGATCCTGTTACAAAATCTGACGTTAACAGTTTAGCGCCGTCTGTGGGATATGAGTTGATCGTCAAAATCAATCGTCCTAACCACTGATCAAAATCCTTCTGATATGCCTCCTAAAAAGGCTGTTCATCCTTTGACTTCAAGGCAGGCACTACCTCCGCCAGATGAGACGGAATCCGTACCTGTCCCTCTCCCCACTTCGATGAATATCCCTCAAGGACCCCCAAATATGCCGTCAGCGAATCCATTATTGGAGGCTTCTGGAAATCAAGATGATGTTCTATGTTTCCTCGGAACTACTCTTCTAACTCTAAATGCCGGAGTTCAGGCCCTGTCAAATCGGCTTGATCAGCATTTCCCCGAGCCACAGAGACAACCCTCCGAGGGGTTACCACTGCAACCCATTCCGGTGGCTTCCAGACATTCTGTGGACGAACCACGGGTTCAACCAAATCATCCTCCGTCAAACCGAACACCACTCGGCAACCACCCCCCTGTGTTGCCTCCACATTCCGTACATTCTAGTGCGTCTCGCCAACCTCAACCTCAGGACTCCACCGTCGAAACATCAGGCTATACCTTACCATGGGAAGGAGATCTCAAAAGAATCCATGATCGTTTTGACGTTATAGAGCAGCGATACTAGGCAAATCGACCATCTGCCGTCATGGCGGCGATACATCAATCCGAGTCCCCCTTCACCAGCGAGGTTATGGAAGCACCGTTACCTAGAAAATATTGAACGCCTGTCATCACCCCGTACACAGGTATTGGCGACCCCCTTGAACACCTGGAAACATATAGGTCTCTTATGAAGTTGGAGGGACATGGCTCAGAAATCATGTGTAGGGCTTTTTCCCTAACATTGAAGGAAGCAGCTCGTACGTGGTTCCGGGGACTAAAACCTCGTTCCATCAGCTCCTTTTCACAGTTATCGGAGTTATTCCTTTCTCAATTCATGGGAAGCATTCGCATTAAGAAGCCAGCCTCCCATCTAATAGATCTGAAACAGCAGCACGGGGAGACAATAAAGGAGTTCACAGTAAGGTTCACTGCCGAAGCCGTTCAAACTGAGGGTTATACTGAAGAAAAAGGTCTTACAGCCCTCATAGCCGGAATAACGAGCGAGAGATTCAGGTTTGCCTTAGATAAGACCCCTCCGAAAACTATGGCAAAATTCCAAACCAAAGCTCAGAAATATATCAATGCAGAAGAAGTCGCATTGACACGCCATGGAGTACAGGGTAAGAAACGCAAGCCAGAAGGAACCTCTTCTACAGATAAAAAATATCGTCGTGATCAACGCGACCGTTCTCCCAAGAAGCCTTATTCTGGTAAATATCATAACTACACTCCTCTCAATCGGTCTCATGAAAAGGTTCTAATGGAAATTAAACACAAGCCATATGTAAAGTGGCCTACAAAGATCAAATCCGATCCCAAGAAGAGAGACAAGAGCAAGTTCTGTTACTTCCACAAAGATCATGGGCATAGAACCCAGGACTGCATCTCTCTACGAGATCATATTGAAGCCCTCATTCGAAAGGGCCATCTCCAGGATTATGTCGCTCGTAAAAATCGATCACCAGAAAGGCAAAAGCCTCACCACTCCAAAAGGAACCATCTCATCATCATACTGCCCAAGAGGACGCTGAGCCAACTGGAGAAATCCGTACCATCGTCGGAGGACCAGCTTGCGGGGGCGACTCTCAAGCTTCAAGGAAAGCGTACACTCGGAAGGCGTCTAAAGAACTTCAGCATATTTATTGGTTGGAACAGGCTTCCAGCGCGTCAAAAGCCAGCCATCTTCCAATTTCCTTCTCCCTTGAAGATGCAGCAGGAATTCACTTCCCTTACGAAGACTCCATCGTAGTCGCATTAAAGGTATCGAATTATGGTGATAGCACAAGATTCACCCAACTCTTCAACAAACACCTCGTTAGATCCGAGAGAGAACGCCCTTCAATCAGGAACTCCTGGGGAAGAGACAGTAGAGATTCACTTAACCAAAGACGACCCGTCCAAGGTCGTATATATTGGATCCTCTTTAACTGGTATCTATCGTGAAGATCTGGTCCGTTTTCTCACCGAATACCAAGACGTGTTTGCTTGGTCTCATAAAGATATGCCAGGCATCGACCCTAATGTCATCGCACATCGTCTGAATATCGATCCAAAGCATAAACCCGTACACCAGCGTCGACGTGCCTTCACTGCAGAAAGGCAAATGGCGATCAAAGCTGAAGTCGAGAAGCTGCTTACGGTCAATTTCATAAAAGAAGTTGACTACCTAGAGTGGGTCGCGAACGTAGTTCTCGTCCGCAAAGCTAACGGCAAATGGAGAATGTGTGTCGACTATTCAGATTTGAACAAAGCCTGTCCCAAAGATAGCTTCCCGATGCCGCGGATCAACCAGCTGGTCGATTCAACAGCAGGACACGCTCTGCTTAGTTTTATGGATGCTTATTCTGGTTACAACCAGATCATGATGCATCCACCTGATAGCCAGCATACCGCCTTTATCACAGATCGGGGATTATATTGCTACCAGGTAATGCCGTTTGGTCTTAAAAATGCCGGGGCCACCTATCAGCGCCTCGTCAACAAAATATTTGCTGCCCAAATTGGCAAAAATATGGAAGTTTACGTCGATGACATGCTCGTGAAGAGCATCGTAGAAGATGACCATCTTTCTGACATTCAAGAAGTCTTCGATCTGATGAGGAAATATCAGATGAAGTTGAATCCAGAAAAGTGTGCATTCGGGGTATCTGCTGGAAAATTCCTCGGATTCATGGTCGGTCAGCGAGGAATTGAGGCAAATCCCTAAAAAATAAAGGCATTGATGGAGATGAAATCCCTGACCACTCTTAAGGACGTTCAGCGTTTGGCTGGTCGCATCGCATCGTTGAACAGGTTCATCTCGCGAGCGTCTGACAAATGCTTACCATTCTTCAAACTCCTTCGTGCAACGGCCAAGTCTGATTGGAAATGGACAACACAGTGTGAAGAAGCCTTTCAACAACTGAAGCAATACCTGAGCACACCCCCCATTTTATCTAAACCTGTAGCACATGAGCAACTCATTCTTTATTTATCTGTGTCCTCCACGGCCGTTAGCGCCGCTTTAATAAGAGAAGATTCCGGGGTGCAAAGGCCCGTTTATTATATCAGTCGAGCAATGGTTGATGCAGAAACTCGGTATTCTGATATGAAAAAGCTGGCCCTGGCCTTAGTCACGGCTGCTCCAAAACTGCGACCATACTTTTAAGCCCACGCTATTCTAATACCAACAAATCATCCGCTACGGCAAGTCCTTCAAAAACCTGAGGCTTCCGAACGCTTAACTAAATGGGCGGTCGAGATCAGTGTTCGCTTCCCCAAGTGTAGGGTTGCGATGTAGTAATAAACTCGGTAATACCGAGGTCGATCCACAGGGACTTATGTAGGATGTTACAAACTCATCCACAAGTTTCTATTGAAGCTAACAATCAAAGTTTGAATAGAATGTGTGTGATTAACAGTTTAAGCTAAATTGAATGTAAACAATTATAAGAAGGCACTAGGGGTTCGAGGATCCACTTGTAGCAATCCTCGATGTTCAATCCGCTGTGGTTTCGCATTCTCTCAACTAGAATCACCAGTCAGGTCTATCTAGTCGGATGATAGAACTGTTAAACCAGAAGTCTGTAATATGTAAGTTCTGTGCATAAAGTTCACTCAACTCTAGGCTGATCTGAGCATGCTCATTGCATAGGTCATTCACCTTTTCTATAGGTCCAATTCCCAATCATAACCATCCTCAAGTCTTCTCACAAGACAAGGCTAGATCATGATTTGAACTGGATTCAAATTATATGCACAGTCCATACATATTCCAGATAATTAACCAAAACTAGAACTTTGGCATGAAGCCCCTTTATGAAGAGCTTGGTACTAGAGCGCACTCCAATTCCTCGGATCATACAGGTCTAGACCGTTGCAAACAAATTAAGAAGATAAGTAATTCATCCAAACATCCATGAGTCATCACAAGACTAAGAGAAATTACTTAAAAACTTGTATAAACTTCAAACCTTAGTTCATAATCATGAATTCCAAACTGAAACCCACTTAACTACGAATTAAAACATCTTGGATTCACTACAAGCTTCACCTCTTAGCCCTAGCTAAGAGGTTTAGCTGCTCATGATCCAAGGAAACATGAAGCAACTCCTAAAAGCATGAAAACAGCAAAGCAAACCAAAAGGAGTTGTGAAACTCCAATCTCCACTTCCACAGTCTCCAACCTCGCTTCCAGCCTTCCAGCATACCCTAGGAACAATCCCTAGGTGTCTATTTATAGTTTGGAGGAGTCCTTTACGCAAGAAAGATCCAGAATTTGCATAATACTACGCACTTGCGCAGGAATTTTCGGAGTTCCCATAATAGAAAGAGGCAGTTTACGCTGGCCGACCGATCGTGACCGGTCGGCCTCAATGTAAGGTCACTCCAGCAACGTTGTCCGACCGGTCATGACCGGTCGGAGGTCTTCAACAATGTTTTAGCAACCATGGCCATCAACCCAGTAGCTATGCCCGACCGGTCATGACCGGTCGGGCCTATGAACCCTTTAGTCCAGCAGCAGTAGCCGACCGGTCATGACCGGTCGGACTGGCTGGTCAGCTGTCCAATGCATTCTGTGTTGTGTCCGACCGGTCTTGACCGGTCTGGCTGTCTTGGCCGACCGGTCATCCGACCGGTCTGGCTTATTTTTCTTCATTCTTTCTTTCTTTCTTTCTTCTTTTCTCTTCTCTCCTTGCTTGTCTTTCTTTGATTCTTCTTCATGCTTCATCTAATGGTCTTTAACACTTGTAAGAAACTCCACTTAGCCTTCAAATGGTGAGCTCTCCATCTTGTCCCTACAATCACACATCATGCATTAAGTTAGTTCTTTAAACGTATATATCGTGCATAATGAGTGATGCATTGGGGTTAGAATATGCATAATTATGAGCTCAACAATCAGCAAGCATGATATCTCATTCTGCCCCAGGACTGCAGTCAAGGGCCAGGCCATGGCTGACTTTATCGCCGAATTCACATACTCTTCCGATGATAATGCCGCGATCAACGACCAGCCTTCTTGGTCACTCTTCATGGACGGGTCGTCGCGGGCCACTGGTAGCGGAGCAGGCCTAATTTTAGTGGCTCCCGACGGGTCGCATTTCCAATATGCTCTACGTTTCGATTCTCGCATCTCAAATAATGAAGCAGAATATGAGGCCCTGATCGTTGGCCTCGAACTAGCGATTGTCCTTTCAATTCAGAATCTGCTAATTCATAGCGACTCCCAGCTCATTGTCAACCAAGTACTCGGTGAATTCGATGCCAAAGAAGAAAGGATGGCCTTATATAAGTCTCGTGTCCTCATCCTGCTCGCGAAACTGAAGACTTATGAAATAATTCATATTCCTCGCGAGAAGAATCAACTCGCTGATTCCCTGGCGAAGCTCGCCTCTGCACCAGAATCTAAGTTGTCACATTCAATCCCCATCGAGCATCTTCAAAACTCGAGTATCGACCAAGCAACTTTTGAGCAAGTAACATCGGTACAATCTTCTCCATGATTGGATGGACCCCATTATCCTTTATCTCAGAGACGGATACCTCCCAGATGATAAGAAAGTTGCAAGACAAATTCGTCATCGAACCGCCAGGTATACCTTGCAAGATGGAATATTGTTACGCAAAAGTTTTTCCTTGCCTTATTTAAGGTGTCTTCATCCAGAAGAAACACTTCGTGTTCTCGATGAAATACACCAGGGGGCATGCGGTAACCACCCCAGGGGGCGATCCCTAGCATATAAGGCGATGAGGCAAGGATATTATTGGCCCACTATGAAAGCAGATGCAATTGCATTTTCTAAAAAATGTGACAAGTGCCAGCGATATTCTTCTATACCTCATGTACCATCCGAGCAAATGACTCCAGTAGATAGTCCTTGGCCTTTCGCGCAATGGGGGGTTGATATCATCGGTCCCTTGCCTACTGGAAAAGGACAAAATAGATTCGCGATAGTGGGGGTCGATTACTTCACCAAATGGGCCGAAGCAGAACCATTAGCCAAGATTACTGAGAAACAAACTACTAAGTTCATATGGAGAAATATCATATGCCGTTTCGGACTCCCTCACACTATAATTACCGACAACGGAACGCAGTTCGACAACGCAGCCTTTGATGAATTTTGTGAAAAATGGAAGATACATAACCTCCGCACCTCTCCATATCATCCTCAGGGAAATGGGCAAGTTGAGGCAGTGAATAAGATCATCAAGCACCACTTAAAGACCAAGCTAGGTGAATGTAAAGGTATATGGCCGGAACTTCTGCCAGAAGTACTATGGGCATATAGAACCACGACTTGTACATCAACAGGTGAAACCCCTTTCTCCTTAGCATTTGGTGTCGATGCAGTAGTACCAGTGGAAATTCAAGTACCCTCGTATCGGATCGAGCAGTACGACCCCGTGGGTAATCAGGAAGATCTTCGACTTCATCTCGATCTCTTAGAAGAACGAAGAAATACCTCCCAAGTGCGAGCGGCCGCATATCAACAGCGTATTGCTCGCTATCGGAATGCTAAGGTTCGGCCTAGATCCTTCAAGCTCGGAGATTTGGTCCTGAAGCAAAAACTCGGAGTTCCCGCTCGTTCGTTGGATCCAAATTGGGAGGGCCCGTATCGGGTTATTAAGATTGTGCGACCCGGAACTTATTACCTCGAAGACATGCAAGGAAAACCCGTACGTCGCCCTTGGCACGTGGAGCATTTGCTGCAATACTTCTCCTAGATTCGATGTAGTTTACAACGAGATTTTTTGAATAAAAAGTCAAAGATATCTTTTGGTCCCTATTCCATTCACTTGGACCTGAATAGCCCTGAAGAGGATGCATACAATCTCTTGGCCAATTGCCTACCTTTGGTAGGGTTAAATTCACCTAGGATGGTCGCATTTCCATTTTATGGATAAAAAACAACACTGCATAAGAGCCTGTTTGTACTCTCGACCATCCTTCTACCCTTGGTAAACTTGGAGTCTCAATCGATAGATCAGTCTATCTCCACGAGGGTATGGTCATCACAACCCCCCGGATTGAGCACAATACATTTCTCAATCGATAGATCAGTCTATCTCCACGAGGGTATGGTCATCACGACCCCCCGGATTGAGCACAATACATTTCTCAATCGATAGATCAGTCTATCTCCACGAGGGTATGGTCACTACGACCCCCCGGGTTGAGCATAAACTCATTGGAACGAGAAGGCATACATTGCATGAAGGAGAGAGAAAGTAAACAAAAAGAACAAGAACACTTTCAAAAATACCTTTTCATTAATGTCAAATGTTTACAAATATCTGCTCGCAAGTACAGGAGAAAGGAAAACAAAAAGGACAATCAATCTCTCGGAGGAGGAGCCGCGCTCTCGTCTTCAGGGCCCATTTCTGGAGCCCCTCCAGCCTGCGTGGCTTCAGTCACGTCGTTCTCAGCAGCAGCTTGCTCCTCTGCAGCTATGATGGTCGCAACTCGTCCAAATTCCCCCATATCAAAGGATGGGGACATTCGTTGCACTACTCTTAGCGCAAAGTCGCGACCATCATCATATGACTCAAATCTTTCATCGTCATATAGCTGCGAGTTCCGGAACTCAGAAATTACCCGAGGCCCTTCCTCAGAGAGCATTTTTACCAAGGCGACTTTCTCCTCGTCCCAGTGGATCGAGTCGTACTTGAGCTGTGCTAGATTGGAGCGCTCCTTCTCCAAATTTTCAATGACTTCCTTAAGCTGCGACTTGGCCTTCGCAAGCCTCTCCTCCAGCGAGATCTTGTTTTGACGAAAGATCTCCCTCTCTCTCTCTCTCTCTCCGCTTTCTCCTTGAACCCCGTGAGCTTCGCGAAGTTAGAGTCCAAAGCCTGATACCTATCGGTCAGGACTTGGACTTTCTCGATGAGGATCTTCTTCTCCTCATCCCTCTTCGAGATCACTGCCTCGCGGGCCTTGAGGAGTTGATCCCGTCCTTGAACCGCCTTCTCCAAGGCGATCCTCTTTCCTTCTGCCTCATCGATCACGCGACGAGCGGCGACGATATCTCGCCTCATCCGCAAGATGAGATCTGAGCCCTGCAAAATGGAAAAGAAAACGTGAGAAAGATACTTGAGAGCCTAAAAATAAGGAAGGTAAATAAAATCTCCAAGGTCTTACCTGAACCATCCTTACCCCCGCCTCAAGGAAAAGGTTCTCAGGGCTTGGCTCAGGAAGAGAGCCAAAGGTTTGTGCGGAAATATTGCCGAACAAAAATTTGCAAATTAGATGGAGGTGGCGAGGAATAGAGAACGTTCCACCTCCAGATGGCTGGGCGACGACCAACCCAGTCGTGCTCGCAACAGGTGGGGCCACCGACTCGCGAGCAGGTCCCGGCTCGCCAGCAGGGGTCAGCTCGTGAGCAGGCACCGACTTGCGAGGTTCTGTTTGCTCGCGAGCCTCGTCAGCTGGGGGGCAGCTGGATCCTGCCCCATCAAGGGAGTTGTCAGTAATGTTAATCACTGGCGGTCCAGGTGCAACCACCAGTGAGGGGATGTTGGCACTGCTGGTGCCTCCACTGTGCTCGCGAGAGGAGCAGGTTGGTCGCCACCCTTGTGGAAGGATGGTTGAGTAAGTCCGGCAAATTTCTTCTGCCTTTTCGAGTTTGTGCCATTTAGTTGAGGCAACAAACCCCTCTTTTCTCCAGCTTTTGTCATCGCGACTTCTTCGCTGGATATTAATCCCGCTGCTGCGAGTCGCGAGGAGGACAAGCAGGCCTCGATGTGCCTATCCCCAATAGGCACCTGTATACTCTTACTATCTTCTCGTGAATCCCTCCCTTCAAATTTGGCTTGTTCAGGGCCGGGATACCTGCAAGCACAAGTAGCGGTCAAAATATATATAAACCCTAGAATTTTAACTGGAGAAACAGCACAATGTGGAATTGTGCCTACCTTCATAGAAAAAACGGGTCACTCCTGGACCCCTAGAGGAGGCAGACTCCCAGTTCCCGGAAGCATAGAACCACCGCTTCCTCCAGCCGGGATAGTTCGAGGAGGGCTTCCCCAGCACGAAATTATCCCGGTGCCAGTAACACAGGTAGTACCAGCCTTCGCTAGAGGGCGCCTTCTTTAAGCGAAACATACGGAGGAATTCTTCAGCTGTAAGCTCCCCGTTGCCGGCCTGAGCCCAGGACCACCCTCCATCCATTCACAATAAGTTGCCCGGGGGCAATCTTATAGCTTCGTAGCACATCCCGAACGAAAGGATGGAGAGTAAGGCGTACCCCCAGGATGAGCTGGTACTCATAGAAGGCCACACACCCTGGGGGAGGAGAGTCCGGTGTTTCTCCATCTCCGGGCAACCGGAGAGTGACGGAGTCAGGGATCCGATATCTCTCCCGTAATTCAACCAACCGGTCCTCCGATAAGATGGAGGGGTATCCGGCCGCCGTATATCTGCCTGCCGGAACCCTCGCATTACTAGAAGCAGTGGATTCCGATGTAGCATCTCCCAACGGGACGGTGGCCTCAACAGAGTCCCCAGCCATAAGGAGGTTAAAGAAGATAAAAAAGAAGAAAAGAAAAAGACTGTACCCAGATAAGAAAGAAAGGAGGAAAGGGAGCACTGGAGGAAGGAGTATGAAAGAAGGATGATTAGAAATTCCTTTCGTTCGAAAAGCTTCGGTAAAAAACCAGAGAAATGGCGGACTCCGTATATTTATAGGCAATCATTCCGCCGCATCTGGTGATACGTGGCAGCCCCCCCTTCGGCGCGGCAGTCGAGCAGGCACGCCCATTAACTCTCCGGACACGTGGCGAGCGTCTCTTCACTTCCTGACTGCGGAAAGGCTGCGAAAAGCTGGCGCTCATTAATTCTAGCCTAATCATGTACGATAAAGGCAGCAGGCGGTTACGTGTGATAGTGAATTAAGTCCTTCCCTTAGAATTCTTGGCGGAAAGGACTTGGGGGGCATCTGTTATAGTCAAATGTAGCGGAGACCATCTACTGGAGGCTTCTTATTATATTCTAATGATACTCCGACCCTGCGAGCACGTCTATCCGACTATCGAGAATGTCTGTTCGCGTCTCGTATATTCTGGTGATGCTCCGATCCCGCGAGCACCTTTATCCGACTATCGAGAACGTCTATTCGTGTCTCGTATATTCTGATGATGCTCCGATCCTGCGAGCACATTTATTCGACTATCGAGAACGTCTATTCACGACTCGCATATTAGGAAAGACGATGCTTGATTACCAAAGCTTCGAAAATTTGTGATCGATAGTCAAATATTGGAAGGCGAGAGGAGTTGTATTTTTCCTGCTAGCAGACCTTCTCACAAGTCGTTAAAAGGTGTCGTATCTAAATGAGCGAGCACTTGGACTCGCGACCATCTTCCAACATGCGAACAGCTTTTTCTGTGGTGACATCTCTTAGCCCTCAGTACCAGCAGCCCATATGGGCCGAGATTGGGCTTATCTTCTTCAGTGGTTCCGAGTCTCAAGGGATCGCTATCAAGGAACGAAACTATCGGATGAGTCATTAGATTAGATTTCCCTTCTATCTGAGGATAAGAATCTTATCCTACGAAATCAGCGGGATCTCGATATCTTACGTAACAGATTGGATCATTTCAGATCTATATAAGGAGATGACTCCGTTAAGATACAGGTACACAATATTCAATCTCTAGCCTCATTTTGCCTGGTTATTCTTCTTCTTGCTTTGCTTGACTTAAGCATCGGAGGGCCAACGGCTAGACGCCAGCCACCCTTAGTTGCTTTCTGTCTTCTTTCAGGTCCGGCGGAGGAAGTCTCTGTTGGAGAGAAGGTGAACGACCGAAGGATCCTGTTACAAAATCTGACGTTAACAACATGGAATAGGTGAAGTCTCTCTTTCATTCCTAAAATCACAAAACATGCATTAGACAGTCTTTTAAACATGAAAATCGTGCATAATATGTGATGCAATGGGGTTAGAATATGTATAAATTAAGAGCACAACAATCTACAAACTGTGCTTTTCAACAATTCTTGTTTTCTTCAAGTCTAACTAATCTATTCATTTCAAATTAAGGCAGGAAGATGGAAGAATCAGAAACATTTTCTCTATTTCTCTCTCCATCTCTCTCTATCACTTCCTTAATTTTCTCAAACTACCAGCAATCTGGTGGTCTACTATTGTCATTAATACAACCGACATCCATGGTTGTTGGTCGTAGTATGCGGTGGCAATATCCCAATTCATTCATCAAGTTAGGAATTTCAATCCTTTCTCGGTTGAGCCCGAACATAAGCAGAAAGAGAGAAAAAGATAGAGAGTGATGAAATTTATCTGTTAGAAAACAAAAAAGGAAAAAGACGAAGGCGCACCTCTTTTACTCTGATACCAATGTTACTAAATCGTCTACCTTGATGTGATTTCTTTAATCTAACGGCAGTGGAATATGGAGGTCTGAATGTTGGATCTTCCCGGGTGCATCTGACATCGCCGGAAGTAGGAATACAACCTTCACAGGTGGAAGAAGAGGTCTAAGGGAACACTCTTCTGCGATTAAGCAATCCACACTAAAATATCGTGTGGCCTTGATGGAGTCCAGACTTCTTCTCTTCTACAACACTTGGTGATCTCACACACCCACTATTATGATCCATATCTCTCATATGTTTCACACCCTCTTGTCTCTTCTCTCTTATAAAAGATAACCATGGAGTTATCCAACCGTAAGAGAATGCTGGCATTTACACAATTGCTAGAGAAGATGGGGTCAAGGCAGTTACAAAACCGCTGCTGACGTGGCCCACTTGGATGTCATGTGTAACAATTTTAATATGCAGTCTGCCGTGTAATGTACCTATTGGCAAGCTCTTCATGCCTTTCATCTTGCCTGGATAAAGGTCATACCAAAATCAAGTTGTTTTACAACTCAAGTGAGCCCTAGTGGCAATTTAAGCCTGAGCATTCTCTCCCATCTCTTATTTCCTTTATTGTGACCCACTTAGGGTTCATTTGGGAGCTTGTATTAGAATGCATTGGAATCCAAATCACAATTACATAAAATTAAGGTGATTTTGCATCCTCAACTGTGCTTGTCAGCTTGCAATGGGAATGCATGAGAAGTCAAACCTTTTGCTTGGAATCTTGTATTTGAAATGCATTGGAATTCTTTAGTATATTCACATGATTTGGATTTAATTAACTAAATTAATTTTAATATCCCAAATTAGTATACATATGTGATATTTAACAAAATGATTGTAATAATCCCATTAAAATACACACTCCAAAAAAAAGTGAGGAGATCCAAAGCCTAAGGTGAGCCACAAACATAAGGATAAAAAAAGAGCGGCTTGCTGACGTTTTTTTAACTATCCATTTAGATGGCCAACATTTGGAAAGTTCGAATAGTTCTATTGACGTGATTTTAGTGTTGTAGCGGAAATTAGATTATTTTGGGGTATTATCAGCATCTCATGTGTAAGTGAATTAATAGCCAGGTGATAACTTTCTTACACATGTGACTCCTTTCCCTTTAACAAATGCAAAAAAAATGGTATTTCATTTCAACATACCTGTTGAGGTCCTAAAATATTCGACTCATTAAAACAAAATCTCATGGAATACTGTGGGGGCGCACCTAGAAAACTAGTCCGAAACACCTCCAAAATTACACCAAAAACACCTACAATTCAAGACGAATCAAAGATCAAAGAGTGCAACGGCAAAAGGCCTCTAGCGCACCCAGAAATTAGTCCGACGACCCTGAAAGTCAAGACAATTGCAAGGTGTGCTAGACCCCACACTAGCACAAAAATGACCTTTGGTGGGCCCCACACCGCACGATGATCAAATTATTACCAAAATTAGGTTCTAGGCACATAGATAGACCACTGAGAAAGGCACATGATGCCCCATCATCAAGCGAGCCCCACAAACCCGAGATAAATAGCATTTAAGGTAAGAAATGTAAAACAACGGCTGTCGGCGCACCTAGAAAATAGGTCTGGCGCACCCAGAAAATACGTGATTTTCGAACTTAACATATTTGCTTCACAAAAGTCTGGCGCACCTAGAAAATAGTTTATCGCACTCAATAAATACAGCATTTCAGAACTTCACGAAGCCAGAACCAAAGAGTCTAGTGCATCTAGAAAATAGGTCTGGCGCACCTAGAAAATACGTGATTTCACAACTTTACGAATTGGTTTTTAAGAAGTCTAACGCACTTAGAAAATATATCTAGTGCATCTAGAAAATATATGATTTTAGCAAAATCCACTTAGACCATTTTCAGGGTGCTCCAGAGTCTGGCACACCCTAAAAATTAGACAATCTATGAACTCTAATTTTCATATTTTCAGGGTGCTCCAGACATTTTTGGATGCGCCAAACTAAAAATAAGTCATTTTTAGGGTGCACTTGACGTGTCACTTGGTGATTGGATCATCCTCTGGGATTTTCGGGTATGAATACCCCTCCGTCACTTGGTGATTGGCTCATCCTCGTCGAAAAACCTCACCGGAATCCCTTTTCGACTACCGAAATCCCTTTCCGACCACCAGAATACTTTTCCGACCGCCGGAATCCCACACTGGAAACCTACCTCCGATCACTGCAGGTCTGGCATGAAACCAACAAAACATTAGATCTTTCGAAATTGACTAAGTACTCTAGCGCACCCATAAAATTGTCTAACGCACCCCAAAAATTAACATTTTCAACTTAACCATTTTCAGGGTGCTCCAGACTCTAGCACACCCCAAAAATCAACATTTTCAACTTAGCCATTTTCAGGGTGCTTCAGAATCTAGCGCACTGTTCACTCCCCAAGTGTAGGGTTGCGAAGTAGTAATAATTTGGAAAGACCGAGTATCGTTCCCACAGAGATTTATGTATGGGTATTCTTAGGATTTAACTAAAACAACTAGTAATTAAGATCCTATTAAGAACTAAAGCTGGAAAACAGTGAATTGTTAAGGTAATTTCAATCTAAAAAGGCACTAGAGCGCCAAGGATCCACTTTTGATAAGTTTCAATGCATCAACACAACTAGGTCTCTCATGACTCAATCGGAATCAAATTCCTTTCTCTATCCGATTGGAATATAGAGCGGTTAAACCAACAATCATCTGGAACAAGTGCTCATTCATTGATTTGATTCCCACAACCATGCTCAGGCCTTGGGCACACTCAATTGTATAGGCCAAGCCTCTTTCCAATCTAGTTGAGATTCATAACCATAGCTTTCAGCAAGTCCTGTCACTAGACCTGATTACAACTCATGATTTGAACTCGAATTAAATCAAAATCAATCACTAAGCAACTATTCCAGATTATATACAAAAGATAAGAACCTTAGTTGAATGAGTTCCCACATGAAAATCAGGCCATTGCATACAAGGCAATCAAAGCGTCTACCATGCCCGGAGTCGATGGTAGATCAATGCATTACACAAGCATAAACAATGCTCAAAAGCTAAGATACTAAGCTTAGAATCACTAAGAATCACATGAGCCCGGAGTCATTAAGAGATCAAAGTAAAACCAACTTAATACTTGATTCAAACTCATATTGAACTAAAATTCATCAATTAAAACATAAAAGGAAACCTAGGTTGCATTAATTCATCAAAAATGAATCAAAAGCTTCACCTCTTAGCCCTAGCTAAGAGGTTTTAGTTCATCTCTAACATCCTTGAACTAGAAGCCTCTAAAAACATGAAAAACTACTAAAATAGGAAGAAAACTAGAAATCCAAAGTCGAATCCGTCTCCTGAGCAATCCCCACGTTGTAGCCTCTTTTTGGTATGAAGAGAAGACATCCTTTTATAGCTTGGAGGAGTCCAATACGCAAGAGATCTCCAAATTTCGCTTAAACTCACAGCACTTGCGCAGAAATTTTCGGAAATCCAAAATAGAAACAACCTTTTTCGCATGGCCGACCGGTCATGACCGGTCGGAGTGGCCTGGCCCTTGTCCAGCAGCAATGGCTGACCGGTCTTGACCGGTCGGACCGTCTCCCTGATGATTCCAGCAACTATGCCCGACCGGTCTTGACCGTTCGGGCTGAGCAGTCCATTTGTTTTGGCATGTAAACGGGTGGCTGACCGGTCTTGACCGGTCGGACTTGCTTGGCCGACCGGTCTGGCTCTCTTTCTTCTTTATTTCTTTCTTTCTTTCTTCTTTTCTCTTCTCTCCTTGCTTTCTTCTCTTTGGTCCTTCTTCAACCTTCATCCTATGGTCTTCAATGCTTGTAAGGAGCCTCAATTAGCTTTGAATCAGTGAAATCTCCATCTTGTTCCTATAATTACAAATCATGCATTAGAATGATCCTTTAAATGTGTAAACCGTGCATAATGAGTGATGAATTGGGGTTAGAATATGCACAATTAAGAGCTCAACACGCACCCTAAAAATTAGCACCAGATATTTCATATTTTCAATGTGCTCCAGACTCCGGCACACTTAAAAAATAGTTTGGTGCACCCAAAAAATTAGAATTTTTCAAACTCCAATCAGGGTGCGCCAGACCCCATTTTGAGGATTTTTAAACTATGTTTAGACTTATTTTGGGTATTTCAGACATTTCGGATGCAACGAAACAGTCAAATGACTCTTCCGGGATACCTAATAAGCAAAATACAGGCCTCTGAAGTCCAATCCAATCCAACATGATAAACAAAATAAGTTTTCGAAATGAGACTGCCAGCATCCAAAACTATACAAATGAATCATTATCACATGTACTATTAAAATATGATCAAGATTAAGGTTTAAACTAAGCAGGTAAGACTATGGTCAACACGACCAAAAGAGTTCCTAATTCTTACACAATATTTGTTAAAGATTGACATCTTAAAACACAATCGATGCCATACCCATCTAAACGGCATCCGTCGGTTGAGCTATCTACGTACATACAACTATAGACCGGTCTTCCCGAGGTCAGTAGTCCAAACATGATAGGCACGGGCCCAGAGTCGCACCCTCTCAGTTAAAAACCCTGATGGTTTTAGCCCGGATCTCCAGCTAAAACATGAGACATAGACATCTGACTCATACAAAGATGGTTCAGTCCATAACAAAACAAATACAGGTCTTTACGACCACAAACTTTAAGACCATAGTCCCTGCTGACTAGTTTGCTGCCTTTTAATCAAGGGTAATCGATCACTCGATGTAATTAAGAGTTTATGCCAGATCACGGCCTGGAATGTACAAGATCTCAGAATCTCTAGAATAAAATTCGCCTTGCGAGATTTTTCTCTTCTGTACTTTTGTGAATACTTGTGATTATCTATGAATGTCTCTATTACTCAGAACCCAGAGCAACAATACACAAAATGTCATTGTAGCATTTTCAAGTCTAACAAACTAGCAACCCTGTTGGGGAGATTTCGAACCATACCAGAATCTCTGGTTAGCTCTGAGTATAGAAACACTCTAAGATTAATCATTTACAGACATGAATGTATATATAGGAAAAAGCTATCGCGAGGCATAATGTTTCAGCACCTTCACGAGCGCCAAACTGGCGACTCTCAACAGGAACATTTTTCCCTTCATCTTTAAGGCAATAGATGATAAATCAAAAAGGTTTTCAAACCCACAAACTTCCATAGTTACACTGAATTTGTCTCCTTCTTTCTTATTTCAGTTAGTTTATGCACCGCGATCGATGAGTTCATGCTCTCGATCGCATTTATGAATTGTTCTAATGACTTTATGATGCCACAGAATTAGCAAGATACTAACACAGACAGAAGAGATAGCATACTTAATGACGAATCCATGCATCTTCCTTGCCGCGGGGGGTTTCAGCTTCCCCTGTTTCACCTGCAACCACAACAACTATCTCCGACTCAGCATGGCAGTTGGTTGAAACTCACCGATTGAAGAAGGAATAGAAGAAAGCGGCCATCATAGCTGCATATAAAAGGGTGAATATTGCAAAATCTCACCCCATAATCAGGAGACAGAGGCGGCCAAAACATGAGCAGAAGTCCCTTACCAGCAGTCATATTATATCAGCCAAGTCCTCAGTGCCTGTGATGACAACCAAGCAGTTTCTGCTATTGTCCAGGGCTACTTGCATCTCACAAAAGCCGACCAAACCTATGCCCATTAAGAATTCCAAGCCCACAACAGTCCTTGAACCAAGACAAGGGTTGGCTCAGAAGCTCCAGTCAGCACTGAAAGTGCGTCGAGTAGTCTAACACGACACCCTATGTATACACGTGCGGAAGCTTAAGGAGCGACTAGAATTATGGCTAAACCTATAGGGGGTGAAATTCTTTTCGGCTACTTACACAATTTAACAAGTTTAAACTAAGTAAGCGAGAACACTTCGGCTTCCAAGCCTAAGTGGGTCCAATCACAAGACTAGCATATGATTAAGCAATAAACAATCCTAGTCTAAGCATGCATAGGTAAATAAATGATTTAACTAATCAAGCTCCTAACCTATGCAACCTATGTAGACTTATGAGAATGGATCAATGAGCTCAAGTCTACACACCTAGTGAAAGTACATCTTGTGTGTGGATGTGTCAATCTAGTGCCTAGCATACATTCCTATCAAGCATTCATAATTAAGCAATTAAACTTAAATGCTAAGATATCAATGTGCTCAAATCAATCACAAACACAAGCATGTATAGTGGTTCGACTTTGGGTCTACTCCACTCCCGTTTCAAGTACTCAACTCCTTTGAGCACACCGGCATTCACTATCGGAGGTTTGAAATGAGGTTCACCTCTCAACCTTTACACGGAGGTTTTACCGGTTCACCTCTCAACCATAACCAGAGTTTTGGCCAAAAGGCTAACTCTCAACCCAAACAGAGTTTTGGACACAGGTTAACTCTCAACCCGACGCACGTTCACTCCAGTGTCGGAGGCTCCCCCTTGGAGACTTAGTTTAGGCCCAGTTAACGGGCCAAGGAACGGTTAACGTCCCTAGATCGAGTTTGACAAACAAACTCTAGATGGACTCTCAATAAAGATAACCTTACTTGTCGGATGAGCCCCTTGTTTAGCGCCGGTTTGGGTTGCTTGATCTCCGCTCTCCCGTGCTTCAATCAGCTTCCCTTGCTCCCTCGATCGTGTCGCCGTTGCGTCGCCAATGCCTTAGCTACACTCGATCAAACACCTTACATGTGATGCCTTTGAGATGCCCAAGGTGATAGGAGGATGGTTGAATCTCCTACATGAGGTATGTAGCTTGTTCTAACTAGGAGATTCACCTAGAGGGTCTTCTAGAGGTCTTGAACAAGAGATATGCCTATATGGTATAGTGTCTTACCTCTAGAATTGAGAGAGGAATCAAGTCATCTCTTGGTTTGCATTTGAATGCCCTCACTTGTGATAAACCACAAGGGATATGACTTGAAACTCCTCCTCTTTGAGGCCTCATATGATGTACAAAAGGTGTGGGGAATAGGCTCTCAAAACCCTCTCAACTGCCCCTCAAAATGAGCCAAGCTCCTTTATAAACGAAGTCCAAACGGACAAAAAATGGCTAGCCCCAACCTGTCACGACCGGTCCCGACCGATCGGCCAACAGCCAGGGAGGACAGTGAGGTTGCTGTCCAACTGGGGGTCTGTCCTACCTGTCATGACCGGTCGGACCAGACCAGCCAACCGGTTAAGACCGTTCGGCCCAAGGGCCTGATGCACACTATCTCTGGACTAGGCCTGTCCAACCGGTCTTGACCGGTCGGTCCAGTCTAACTGACCAGTCTTGACCAATCGGTCATGCCTAGGTTCAGTCAAATGATTGCTGACCCACTCTATTCACAACCCTCTTCAAATGGCCAAGGTTAGGGTGATCTTTTGGGACACCTAGGGCCAATCTATGATGACTAAAGGTTTTTCTAAGATGGTCAAGGTCATCAAAGAGTTTAAGGGTTGGGTTTTGGTCAAGGTTAAGGCACCAAGGCATTACTTTTACCTGATTTTTCTTCCTTGATGTAGCGGGGCCACTTAAGTCTTCAGTCTTCGTCTTCATTAGGCTCAACCAACACTAGACTCATTGACGTAAGTGATTGAAAAACAAGGTGCACTAGTATGCCACAGAAAAGTGTACTAACAATCTGCCCCTTTGTCAATTACTTACAAAAACCTAACCTATCAAAACAAAATACATGTTCAAGATATTACATTGATAAAGCATTAAATACTGGACTCTTGACATGCCTAAACTAAGCTGCTCCTCTTCAGATTGCTCCCCCATAACTTGTCAACCCCTGCATCACAAAACATAGCAAACTAGTTTTGGTGGGACTTGATCTTTCTCCCCCTTTTTGTTAGCAATTGACAAACTATTCTCTCCCCCTTAAAGATATATCAATAAGGTTAAGGTAAGAGTAGATAGTATGTCGCAGTTATAACTATAAGCACATGGTAACAAGGAGAGTATAGGGTGCATGAACTTTAAAACATGGAGCATGCTAAGGAACATGATTAACAAGAAAATGTAAGTATCTAAGCATAGTTAATCATGCATAATTAGTCAAGGATATACATTTGCAATAAAAGCACAAAAGGCTTATAGCCCAATCAACCAACCTCCCCTATTGGTATATTAAGACCAATACTAAGCAAAGATTAGCAACAATAAAGCATATAGTTTAGCAAGATTAGCTAATCTAAGCATGATGATAGTCTAGCAAGCAAATATACAAATAAAAGCAAGGCTAAACTATGGAATTTGGGCTAATGAAGCTTGAATCCTCTGATTTGCCCATAAGTACAAACATGAGGCTGAAATCCTCAGATTTTCCTATAGATCCAAAGAGGCTAAATTCCTCAAGTTCATCAATTTGCTAAAAATGAGGCTTGATCCTCAAATATTTATTTGAGCTCAATATGGTCTCCTAAGGTCACCTAACCTAGATCACAACCCCCTTGGGTATGATTAATAGGACCCAACATGCTTGTTGGGAGGGAATTCATCTATCCTAGATTTTTCTCCCTTAGGTTCATTCCAAGTTGGAGAGCAATGTTCGGTAGGGGATATGACAATAGTTCCTACCCTAGTTATTGTTGACCTCAACTAATCATTTTACTTATAGTTCAACATGAGGCAACATAGATTCCCCATATTGGGTAGACATGATGCTAGTGCTCCGGTACCGGATCTTACTCTAGACGGTTACGTCCTTGAAAAGCAACCCTCTCTGATACCAATTGAAAGTGAGTCGAGTAGTCTAACACGACACCCTATACATACACGTGCGGAAGCTTAAGGAGCAACTAGAATTATGGCTAAACCTATAGGGGGTACTTAAGGACCTTTTTGAAATTCTTTTCACCTACTATACAATTTAACAAGTTTAAACTAAGTAAGAGAGAACACTTCGGCTTTTAGCCTAAGTGGGTCCAATCACAAGACTAGAATATGATTAAGCAATAAACAATCCTAGTCTAAGCATGCATAGGTAAATAAATGATTTAACTAATCAAGCTCCTAACCTATGCAACCTATGTAGACTTATGAGAATGGATCAATGAGCTCAAGTCTACACACCTAGTGAAAGTACATCCTATGTGTGGATGTGTCAATCTAGTGCCTAGCATACATTCCTATCAAGCATTTATAATTAAACAATTAAACTCAAATGCTAAGATATCAATGTGCTCAAATCAATCACAAACACAAGCATGTATAGTGGTTCGACTTTGGGTCTAATCCACTCCCAGTTCAAGTACTCAACTCCTTTGAGCACACCAACATTCACTATCGGAGGTTTTAAATAAGGTTCACCTCTCAACCTTTACAAGGAGGTTTTACCGGTTCACCTCTCAACCATAACCGGAGTTTTGGACAAAGGGCTAACTCTCAACCCGAACTGGAGTTTTAAACATAGGCTAACTCTCAACGCGACGCACGTTCACTCCCGTGTCGGAGGATCCCCCTTGGAGACTTAATTTAGGCCCGGCTAACGGGCCAAGGAACGACTAACGTCCCTAGATCGAGTTTGACAAACAAACTCTAGATGGACTCTCAATAAAGACAACCTTACTTGTTGGATGAGCCCCTTGTTTAGCGCTGGTTTGGGTTGCTTGATCTCCGCTCTCCCGTGCTTCAATCAGCTTCCCTTGCTCCCTCGATCGTGTCGCCGCTGCGTCGCCAATGCCTCAGCTACACTCGATCAAACACCTTACATGTGATGCCTTTGAGATGCCCAAGGTGATAGGAGGATGGTTGAATCTCCTACATGAGATATGTAGCTTGTTCTAACTAGGAGATTCACCTAGAGGGTCTTCTAGAGGTCTTGAACAAAAGATATGCCTATATGGTATAGTGTCTTACCTCTAGAATTGAGAGAAGAATCAAGTCATCTCTTGGTTTGCATTTGAATGCCCTCACTTGTGATAAACCACAAGGGATATGACTTGAAACTCCTCCTCTTTGAGGCCTCATATGATGTACAAAAGGTGTGGGGAATAGGCTCTCAAAACCCTCTTAACTGCCCCTCAAAATGAGCCAAGCCCCTTTATAAACGAAGTCCAAACGGACAGAAAACGGATAAAAAACGGCTAGCCCCGACCTGTAACGACCGGTCCCGACCGGTCGGCCAACAGCCAGGGAGGACAGTGAGGTTGCTGTCTGACTAGTCGTGACCGGTCAGACCAGACCAGCCGACCGATCAAGATCGGTCGGCCCAAGGGCCTGATGCACACTGTCTCTGGACTGGGCCTATCCGACCGGTCTTGACCGGTCGGTCCAGTCCAGCCGACCAGTCGGTCATGCCTGGGTTCCATCAGATGATTGCTAACACACTCTATTCACAATCCTCTTCAAATGGCCAAGGTTAGGGTGATCTTTTGGGACACCCAAGGCCAATCTATGATGACTAAAGGTTTTCCTAAGATGGTCAAGGTCATCAAACAGGTTAAGGGTTGGGTTTTGGTCAAGGTTAAGGCACCGAGGCATCACTTTTACCTGATTCTTCTTCCTTGATGCAGCGGGGCCACTTGAGTCTTCGGTCTTCGTCTTCATTAGGCTCAACCGACACTAGACTCACTGACATAAGTGATTGACAAACAAGGTGGACTAGTATGCCACAGAAAAGTGCACTAACAAGCACAAGTAGTAATCGTCCAAGTGGCAGAAGAAGAAGAAAGACCATATGAAGCAGAAAAATTATCTCCAGTCCAAGATCAGATTGATAGATTGGTTCAAGCTAATCGCGAAACGAATGATCGAATGAGAGCTATTCAAGAAGCCTTGACCACTTTAATAGCCCAGAATACCACTAGAAGTATTACGCCGCCTACTCGCCAGTCAGCAAAGGAATCCCAAGGGGCAGCAGAGGGTTTAACTGAACCTGAACCACCCATCCAACCCAGGGTTGCACCAATAGAGCGTGTGCCACTTTCTACATCGCACATATCATGAGAAGAATTATCACAGACGATAGCCCATCTGATGCAACAAGAGAAGGAGAAAGAGAAAAGAGGTAGCTACAAATATCAGGTCTCGTGCCCACCAGATGTAGAGGAAGTACCATTCCCAGCCAACTTCAAATTTCTAGACTTTGGAAAGTTCGATAATAGAGGATCACCGGAAGAGTACATCACCCATTTCTTAACTACATTAGGCAATTGGTCTGCAGTCCCGCAGTATTGCATGCGGCTATTTAGATCGACCTTGATAGAGAAAGCCTTCCAGTGGTACATGTCATTGCCAACCATCTCTATAAGGACGTGGGAACAAATGCAGTTCAGTTTTATCTCGAAATTCTTCTCGACAGAGAGGGAGATTTTGTTAACAGACCTAGCATTATCCAGATAGAGGAATGGTGAACCAGTTGAGAAGTTCATCAATCGATGGGGGACTACGGCAACCCAGTGTCGTGAATTGCCCAGTGAAGGAGAGCAGATGAAAATGTGCTTAAGGGCTTTAGACCTGATGATCTCATATGGATTGTCAAGTAACACTTTCCATTCCTTCCAAGACTTGGCCACGAAAGCACATCTCGTCGAGGAAGCAGCTGCCCCGGGTAAACTTCAGGCCCGAAAGATAAAAAAGGGAGGTAGGAAGGATAGGGGAAACCCATCAAGTCGATAAGAGCAAAGACGAGAAAGATAAAAAAATGTCCTGCCACAGATCATACGACAGAGACAAAAGCAATAGCTGCTCAAGACAAGGGAAAAAGGCCATATGTACCCCGACGAGTTTCAATAGCCGAAAGGGATAAAGCCAATGGCTCATACACGTTTGATATGGCCGATCTAGTTCCTATCATGGAACAACTGATCTAAGAAGGCTTAATGCGTCTGCTAGAGTCAGTCTATCCCCATGAGGTTGGACGATTGCACGACCTCAAATATTACAAATATCATCAATGCGTTAGCCACAAGACAGAAGATTGCTTCTCCTTAAAGGGGAGGATACAGGGGTTGATTAACCAAGGGGTCATTAGTATGAAAGCACTGGAGACGACGAAGGAAACAGTTGGGCAATTTCAGCAGTCCCGATAGGAAACAATGTTAATCGACCAGCTTCATTCCCCAAGCTGAAAGAACCATGGACTCTAGTTGGTAGCAAGAAAAGGCTTGCGAACAAATGGTGTCTCCTTAACCGAAGGAAGAACAAAGGAAGAGGAAGGAAAGAAACAGCACAAGGGCATAAACGACCCGCAATGAACATGGCACATTGTGCAATGGTGTCATTCATCTAACAAGCACCGTTCGAAAGAACCTCGCAAGCAACCGAGGGAGAAGTTGATGCAGTCATCTTACGATCAAGAAGACAGATGCCTGACCGCACCCCTCCGAGGTCAGACGACCATTTGCAAGAAGATGTTGTCCCTGATAGGCCTCAGGAAAGACCCCGGATACAAAAATTGAAGGAAAAGGTTGTCAATGCCACGACCAGCCAGCCAAGCCCGAGACCAGTAGCAGCATCAGTAGCATACGTCGTTATGTCACATTTGTGAAAGGTCCTCGCCTGCCTAAGTATATACGACGCTTTGTGTCTCTCCAAGACATATCGGGAAATGCTGATCAACGCCTTACTAGATAGTGAGGTCAGAGAAGTCATGATGATAGAAATAGAAGTAGAAATGAATAACGCAGATAAATTTGGGAAGGATATGCACTAATACCACAGGTTATGCAAGTCGATCACTCCTCAGCAATCACTTTCTTAGAAGAAGACCTCACGATCGAGTTAATAGATCACAACCGTCCATTGATGGTTATAGGAATGATCAGGGACGATGGATCTGCCATAAACATTATACCATTGAAGACACTACAGAATTAGGTTACAGGCAATCAGCGTTACCCCCAAGCCTGATGGTAATTCGAGGGTTCAATCAAGATAGTCAACGTACCCTCAGGGCAATCACAGTGATGCTGAAAATCGAAGAACTAATGATGAAAGTAACATGTCAAGTGATTGACGCAGTAATGACATACAATCTCCTCTTAGGGAGGCCTTGGCTCCATCAGAATCACGTGATTCCTTCGACTGTATCATCAGTGCTTCAAGTACAAAAGAAGCGGGATCCAATACAGGGTAGCAACAGACCCTAAGTCATACACAGTAGTTGAGTCGTTTCTGGGTGATGCACGATATTATGACTTGATCGATAATAATAAAGCTGGCAAGAAGCCCGATGTAATGTAGAAAGGGCAAGGGACAAGACCTCGGGCTGAAAAGTTTAAACAGAAAAATAAACCTCAGCCTACTGCTTAGGTGAGATCCCAGTATCACTCAGAAAAGCAACCTCAGCAATCAAGAAAAGGTTTTATGTGGTGCCAAAGCATATATGTCGGCCAAGGCAATCTGTATTAGAACTAATCTCAAATCAACACATGAGTGTGCTCAAATCCAGCTTCAACATGCTGGTACCTAAAATAGGAAGAATCAAGCCATTCCCGAGAGCTCCCAGCCAATTCCTCGCGTCATCAAGGGATATCACTCAGAAAGATATCAAGTTTCACTCAGGGCCAAGTTAGCCAGCGTCCTCAGAAGAAGAAGAAGAGGAGAGAATATCCACCCGACCTCGGCCGATAGAGGAAAAGAGGTACAACAGAGATAGTCGAAAGATTATGAGATACATGGGTTTCTCCAACCAAGATTCAATCGTAAAGAAAAGGTTGCTAGCTCCATTTGAAGAATACAAGCAAGTATATAGAAACAGAGAAGGTCTAGGAGCCAAGGCAAGCGTGAATATGGTATCTATCACCCATATAGAAAAAATACAGCTGCAAGATCCTACCGACATTATCCAACCAAGTGTCGCACCTGTGCAATTGAAAGATGGGGGACAACTAACGATTGATGAACTTGAAGAAGTGAACTTGGGCACTCTCGAAGAACCCGAGAACACATAATTAAGCAGAAACATTCTAGAAGATGAAAGAGAGAGATACATACAGTTGTTGAGGGAGAAAAAGATGTTTTTGCCTGTACTTACTCAGAAATGCCAGGGCTCAGTCCGACAATTGTCATGCACAAACTGAGCATCATGAAGGAGAAGAAGTCAGTGAAGCAACCTCAACGAAGGTTTCACCCTGACATCGTAACCAAGATTGAGGAAGAAACTAAGAAGCTGATCCAGGCCGGGTTCGTTCGAGAAGTGAAGTATCCCTAGTGGATTTTGAATATCGTGCCAGTCAAGAAGAAGAGTGGACAGATCCGGGTTTGTGTTGACTTTCGAAATCTTAATGAAGCATGTCCAAAGGATGATTTTCCTCTTCCCATCCAAGAATTGTTGATCGATAGTACTACAGGATACGCGGTGATGTCTTTTATGGACGAGTATTCAGGATACAATCAGATCCGTATGGCCCTGGAGGACAAAGAAGCTATAGCCTTTCATATGACCCTCGGCATCTACTATTGTCCCGTAATGCACTTTGGGTTGAAGAATGTAGGGGCAACATACCAACGTGCGATGCATGTGATATTCCAAGATATGATGCATAAACACGTCGAATGCTACATAGATGATCTAATAGTAAGGACGGCCGACCATGAACAACACAGGGAACATCTGAAGTAAGTGTTCCAGCAATTACGCAAGAAGAGTCTCCATATGAATCCGTTGAAGTGCGCGTTTGGAGTTGCTTCAGGAAAATTCTTGGGTTTTGTTGTCAGACACAGGGGCATAGAGATCGACCCTGCAACGATCAAGGCCATTAGAGAAATGCTACCATTGAAGAATTTGAAACAGATGAAGAGTTTTCAAGGCCGCATGACATACCTGAGAAGATTCATTTCAAACCTGGCTAGTCGTTGTCAGCCGTTTTCCCGCCTCAACAAGAATGACGTTAAATTCGAATGAGATGACGCTTGTCGGAAAGCTTTAAATTCGCTGAAAGAAATGCTCAGGAAGTCTCCAATCCTCACCGCCCCAATCAAAGGAAAGACGTTGATCTTATACATCACAGTGGGTGATAATTCACTAGGGGCGCTCCTGGCATAGAAGAATGAAGAAGAGAAAGAGAACGCGATATATTATTTGAGCCGCACGCTAGTTGGGGCTGAATTCAACTATTTAGCAATCGAGAAGATATGTCTCGCTCTCATTTTCGTTGTGAAGAAACTTAGGCATTATCGCTTCCCACACCAAATAACGTTGATATCCAAGGTGGATCCAATCAAATTTCTCATGAACCGGCCTATACTATCTAGACGACTGGCCAAGTGGGCCCTTCTCCTCTCAGAATTAGACATCATATATGTCCCAACCCGAGCTATCAAAGGACAAGCGATTGCAGATTTCCTCGCTGGGCATCCAATCCCAAGTAGTGAAGAAATGGAATGCGATCTCCTAAATGATCAGGTTATGATGATTGGGGAACCACGACTCTGGAAAATGTACTTCAACGGAGCCTCAAGGTCAATAGGGGCAGGAGCAGGAGTTATATTTATCAGTCCGCAGGGAGATTTTCTGCCCTACTCATTTATGATTGTGCCAGCTTCACCAACAACGAAGCAGAATATCAAGCCCTTATCATTGGACTATAGCTACCCTTAGAATACGAATCAAAGCAATACAGATCTACAGTGACTCAAGGCTGGTCATTGGATAGTTGACAATTGAATACGAGGTCCGCAAACCTGAATTATCGCCTTTCTGCCATCAAGCACAATCATTATTCAATCAATTTTGGGATAGCAACATTTCGCACATATCGAGGTAGGAGAACGTACAAGCCAACGCGCTCACCAGCTTGGCCGCTGCTCTGGCTAATCCCGGGGGCAGCCCACTCCAAGTAACAATTGAAGAAAGGAGAATCCTACCAACAGCCGCATTGCGCAGTGGTGAATCAAGTGCAAACCCTATCTGTTGCTTCGAGACCACAGAAGAAAATGATTGAAGAGGGCCATTTGTCAACTACTTGAAATATGGATTTCTGCCAGAGGATCACAAGTCGCGCACGCAAGTTAGAAGACGTGTAGCTGGTTCGTTTATACTGTAAAATGACATTCTTTACAAGCGTTCATATGAAGGAGTACTGCTGCGGTGCTTGAACCAAGATGAAGCATATGCCACATTGAAAGAGGCTCACGGAGGAGAATGCGGTGCTCACCAAGGGGGCAAGAATTTACACCACAGTGTACAATATATGGGTTACTACTGGCCCACGATGACGAAAGATGCGATAGAATACGTCAAGAAATGTCACTAGTGCCAAATCCATGCGAACATCATACATTCACCGCCAGAGGATTTGCATCAATCCATGATATCCTAGCCGTTCATAGCTTGGGGTATGGACGTGATCAGACCAATTAGTCCACCCTCTTCTCAAGGGCATCAGTACATCTTGGCTGCAACCGATTATTTCTCTAAGTGGGCTGAAGCGGTGGCCCTCGGGAATGTGAAAGCCAGACATGTCAAAGGCTTCATCCGTCACACTATATTATACCGACATGGTATCCCCGAAAGAATCACCACCGACAATGGAACACATTTCAAGAACACTCTATTGGCAAGCTATGTATGAAGTTCGAGATCAAGAATTGTTACTCAACACCCTACCATCCCCTTGCGAACGGACTGGCCGAAGCCTTTAACAAAACTATCATGAAAATTTTAAAGAAAACGATAGTGAAAAATAAGAGAGATTGGGACAAGCAATTCCCCGAAGCACTATGGGCATGCATATCGAACCACGCACTGCACCGCCATTAAATCCACACCTTACTCATTAGTATACGGTACAGAGGCGGTAGTCCCGATGAAAATATAGGTTGAGTCGATATAGGTCGCACTCCGATACTCCCTGACATCCAAGCACAATGCCAAGACCAGAATTGCCAAGCTTGGTGATCTAGATGAAAAGAGGCTCGTCGCTCAGCAAAGGCTCGAAATGTATCAGAAGCATATATTAGTCACATACGATAAGTGAGTTCACTACAGATCGTTCAAAAATGGGTGATTTGGTACTGATGATGAAATGCCCGATGCTAACTCAAGGCCCGAAAAGCAAATTCGACCCGAAATGGGATCCGGTGTGCATCATCGACGAAGTTTATTGTAACAGAGCCTATCGAGTAGTCGATTGCAAGGGGCAAGGCATTAGCTCCCTAGTGAACGGTTGGCTTCTGAAGAGATATTACACTTGACATTTGCTTATCATTGTGATTTGTAAACACCCCATTAAAGGGAAGGTGTAAATAAACAAGATACCCAAAAGAAATGAAACAATACAATGATGGATGTCAATGTTAAATACTAATCATTCATTCTGTGTGTATGCACGCAGGTGTCAGGAAAGTTGTTAGAACCTGGAACGTGCCAAAGATACGACATTTTCTTTCCAAGACTATCAAAATTCGGGACAGAAGAATGAATTAGAAGTTGAGACTTGTTCAAAATCTGATCTCCATGAGTGTAGGTTTAGTCCTGACAGGGGGGGCAATTATCTACTTGTGATCCATCATTTCTTCCATATTATTTTTCTAAACAAAGATAAATGACATAACTCGAAACATACCAAAAATAACACACATGTTACACATTTCATTGTTACAAAAAAAAGTTTTTAAACATACAACAGGAACATTTCTTATACAAAATTACACATTTAAGTTCTTAAGAAATTGTTCAAATAATTCTATTGCGGACTCCTGAGCAGCCTTCTGCGTTCTCTCTGCCTCTGCCAAGACTTGGACAGGGTTTGAGACATCCCAGAGTAATCGCTGCAACGCCGTTACTTGGGCCTCCATGGCGTCATATTTAACTTTCTGCTGCCCGGCCATTGCGCACAAATGAGACTCCTAACTGTTAAGCCATATCACCTGGAGGTGGACCAATGAACGTTCGGCTTGAAGACGGTTGATCTCTTCATCTAGCATTGCAATGCGGGTATCGACAGAAGGATCATCTTTAAGTTGCTTAGCTTCCTTAACCTGCGCAACCTCTTTTTTGAATAAAGTTACATATTGACTCAGTGTAGAAGCGTTTACTGCCAAGCCATTCAGCATGCGTCCCTAAAGCCTTCATCCCCTCGTCAAGTAGTCGTTCTTCCTCCACATCCCTCAAGGCTTCAACAATGGATGATAGAAGTGTCTTCAGAACCATAGCCTTGATGATTAGCATCCCTTAAAGCAAAGCAACGACTACCTCATGCAAGATAACAGGCACAGAAGTGCTGGCAGGAGCAGTCGCTTACAAAAACAATGACAGGCATTAACATATGGAAGCCACAGAAAGAAGGAAAGCAAACAAAGCAATAAAGACAAGTAATGTACCAGTAGCTTCAGGAACATCATCGACTAGTACACTAGTCAAAGCAACGGGTGTTGATGGCATTGGGGCACATTCAATTACAGTCTCTGTTGCTGGTTTAGGCAATTCAGGAAAAGAGAGTACAACAATCTCAGGTGCAATGGCAGCTTGAATCGGTTCAGCAGCAGGGGGCGCTTTCGTGACAGGCTCGGACACGCTATCAACATCAGAAACAGCAGCCTCCCGAGAGGGAGGACCAACCTCCTCAACCCTAATATCTTCGTTGTGTGGAAGGGTCGAGGGAGGTACCACCCCTTCCGTAGCTGTTCGCTTGCCTCAAGTGTAAGGCTGCGATGTAGTAATAAATCTCAGTAAGACCGAGGTCGATCCACAGGGAAAGAGGTAAACAATTCCAAGTACTCTAATAACTAGAATCTAAGAAGTTTGAGAAGATAGTTTTTCACATAAAATAGAAAAATCTGAAATTAAGAAGAACTAGAGCATTAAGGATCCACTTGTAGTAGTCCAATGCCAATCCATTCATCCAAGTACAACACAATTAGAATCAAAGTCCTATCTCTCATCTAATTGGAAGATATAACATTCAAGCACAAACAATCCCACTTAAATTTGAAAATTAGATTTCTAGTTCTAATGAAGCACATAGAACTTGAACTTGTAGCCTTCGGAGTAACAGCCATGCCTATGGACTATGGCATGCTCAAGGGTTACTACAATTCTAATTCAAACAACCCAATCATGGTAATCTTAGAGAATTGCAAGGAACTCATGTCCGGAGCACACAAACTCTCACAAAACTTCTAAATAACCAAACTTTATTCAAACTAGAATTCAAAATCCAAAATTAAGAAAAGGGTACTTGAAATAAAAGAATTAAAGCATTGGAACCAACTACAAATTTCACCTCTAGCTCTAGCTAAGAGGTTAGCTAAGGAAAAGCATATTAAAACTAGAACTAGAACTAAGAAAAGGAAGAAAAACTAACTGGAGGAGGCTAGGTAGCCTCCTAGGACTTGAACTCCTTGCTCCCCACGTCCTTGGTTGATTTGGAATAGAAGAGAGCACCTCCTTTTATAGTGCAGCAATAGTACAGCAACATAGCAGAATTTGTTTCGCTTGGTACGGCTTAACCAATGGTCGGATTGCCTTCAAATTTGGTTTGTAGCTTCCTTGTAATGTGATCTTCCAAATAGATGATTTAGATTTCCAATATTATCCTCTGAATGGGCCCACCAATCACATCACCGACCGCCTCTCAAAATCGCGCACTTTGGGTACCTTCAGAACCAGTCATCTTGCTTTCAACGCCCTAGAGTGTACAGAGGTCGGATTGATCTCAAATTTTAAAGATTGGTAGAAAACTTCATCCTCTACATGATAGACGGATTAGATTGTCCAAAACAATCCCAAAATGTGGTCCGAAAATTAGAACACTTGGGGCTTTTATAAACTCTGCGCAGTTGGATCTTTTTGGATGGTCCATCTTTCTTCAACCGGTACGATCAAACCACACATCCTTTTGATCTGAAACTTTTGTGGTTATTTATATATGGATGTGTTCTAAAAGATGGTCAAAGTAGATTATTCATATCATCAATGATGAGTCCTCTGGACCGGCCCAGAGTTGAACAGCGAAATCTGGAACTTTCTGGACAGTTCGTATTGTTTTGGCCACCACGGTCAATCCGTAGCTCCGATCGACATGAAACCACTTGGGTTAGTTCGGCGTCGAGCTCCTCTTCGACATGGATGTGTTGGATTTTCAAATATCATCAAGATCAGCCCAAAAAACTGGTCCGAAAAACCAGGTGCGGGAATACATTGCTGTTTTAGAATCTAGAATCTGAAACTTGCATGGCCGACCGGTCACGACCGGTCGGACAGGGCTGGCCGACCGGTCATGACCGGTCAGGCCCTCTTTGGCATTACTCCAGCAAGCATGGCCGACCGGTCAAGACCGGTCGGGCTTCCTTGGCCGACCGGTCGGTCTCTTTTTCTTCTTGTTTTCTTCCTTTCTTTCTTCTATTTTCTTCTTTCTTTGCTTCCTTCTTTCTTTGGTCCACCTTGGGCCTTCATCAAAGGCTCCAAATGGCCCCTTTTTGGTCTCTAATTGAGTGAAGTCCGCTCTCATTCCTATAATCACAAAACATGTGTTAGATGGGCCTTTAAATCATGAAAATCATGCAAACTATGTCATGTAATGGGCAATGCAATGTATAAATTGGAGGTTCAACACACCCCCCAACCAGCTTTTTGCTAGTCCCGAGCAAAACATGCGTGAAATAATTTCAAACCTCCAAACCCAACTCTCCCTCAGAACCCATGATTCTATCCATTCCAAGGTGTATAAGTATAAAATTTGGAAAAATTAGGTGATAGAAGCTGAAATCTTGGACTCTCAAAACATAATAAGTGTCTACATGAAATTCCCGCTGATTGATTGATAAATAGAAGAACTCGAACAACTTCAACCTAGTGTGCATAGTGAAAGTTCATCTCATGAGTTTCTGGGATCATCTTCTTCATAGATTAAGTAAACCAATGATTTTAAGGTGCACAGAGCAACAACAAGCCTATGACAGGAATTTGCCTTACCGTCCTTCCGACGGCTTTCACACTACGTCCCATTTCGGCTTTGGTTACGGTTCGACCATCCCCCGGTTGGTAATAGGTAGCCCTTTTCGAAAATTTCCACCATTTTTCCTTCATTCCCGATTTCATCCTTTCTTTCCTTTTTCTTTTAAAATTAGATAGGATTTTTTAAAAATCCATATCTTTCATTATTTTCCCATGGACAAGGATGGACAAAATACCCCGGCTTGGTTTCTCAACACTTTATATCAAAGTCTAGCTAATCCACAAATCACATAAACCTTTCAACTCATGAAAATCGTGTAATGTGATGTGAACTTGGTGTGAAGGTGTTCAAATTTTCTATCAATCACAACAATAGGGAAACTAACATATAAAACCATTATGTTGGGAGAATTCAAGACTTACAACATCACACACTTCGTATCTCCTCTTCTTATACTCATATCATCTCGAATGCATGGAAATAAGGTTTTCTAAAAGAGTTTTGAAATTTTAGAAAATTCGAAAAAATTTGCGCATGTGAGGCTCGAAATGTTGCAACATGCTAGATGAGGAATCTCATCTCACCCCCCAACCAAATCTTGCATTGTCCTCAATGTAAAAAGATATGCAATTAGCATGAACATGAGAGCAATGGTAAAATATGAGAGAGTGAGAACAATAGTACCTGAGATAGCAAGTTGATCAATTCTAGCATCTTCCATTGTCTCGATGAGACTTATTCAATCCTAATTGCAGAAAAATAAATCCTAACCTACCTACCTACCTTTGATTAGTCCGATCAACTACATGATCAAAGTTGAGCAGGATCTTCATGAATTTCAATAAATTTCTCATGAGGACCATCCAAAGTCCTGCTCGACAGTAAACATGTGTGCTTCTTATCATTGAAGTCCAATCGTATTGTGCACCACATGCATAAAAGGAGGAGATAAGAGCAGCAAAAAGATATCTCCTCAAATTCTGATTTGGGTTATGATTGATTAAAAATGGGTCATCCCAATCAGAATTTTCAATGGGCTGAAGGACCCATGACGGTGGAGAGACATTCATCAAGTTTTCATTAGTTAAAGTTGTCTCTTCCACAAATTCAGAATTGTACGGTGTTTCCATAAACAATGGTAAAGAGTGTAAATCAGTGGAAAGGTGTTCTTCAGGCACCGACACCGTGTCTAACAAAATATCCAACTCCTTAATCATCTCATCATCAAGATCATAAGAGTGGGCCAAGCATTCCTCTAGGAAATCGAGATAGTCGGATGAAGGGTCCTCATCCTCCCTTAATGATTGAAGAAATTCTGTTTCAATGGTAAGGAATTCCTCCTCTATAGAGAGGAGGTCTTCCAAAGAGAATTCTTCAGATTCAGTGGTAAGCACATCATTTAACATTGGTTGATCTTTGAAAATTTCAGATTGTGCCACCTCATCATCCAAAGGAATAGAATTTTCAATCAAAGGGAGGTCTACCACACTAGAATTTGGCATGTGTTGTTGGTGGAAGGACTCAAAAAGATCGACTTCGGCCATCTCTCTAGCATGCATATCCTCTAGAGACTCATAATCATTATGCCCTTGGGAAAAAGAAACCATAGGTTCATAACCATTCACCACACCCTCATTGTAGGCAACCCCACTACCACTTTCAAATTTTATGGATTCCTCGGGTTCGTCAACCGTCATTGAAATCTCTTCATCATTAAGTTCAAAGCATCCAAAAGAGATAGTGGACTCACCATAATTGATGATGACATTGGGATCATCGAAATCAATCTCCTTTAAAAGTCTATCCATTAAATCAGAAGAGGGTTGGGCTTGGATAGCCTCATCCTCCTCATTGTTGGGGATTGATTCGGTGTTCCCAATGTTGGGTTTAATATTTTGAGATGGCGAGAGGTTTTGTATGCATTTCTCAGTTATTTCCATAAACTCTCGCAGCACATCCTCAAGAGTTCGTGTCGGTTGCGGCTCATGAGAAAGAAACTCTTGAGGATAGTTGTTGGCATCCATGGTTGGTTCCTCCCTTGAACAAGGAGAATAGTGGTTTTTCCAATTAAGACCGTACGCATTGTAGGATGAAAAGTTATATGATGGTTGATAGGCATATCCATACAAGTAATCACGCATTGTCTTAACCGGTTGGCTACTATTCACCTGTTCCTTTTGTTGTTGCACACCTCTTACCATAACCGGTGGAACACTCATGTTATTTTCAATCCGGTAATCACGTAATGTTTTTCCCGGATGATTATCCAATTTTGCTTCGTTCCGGTATTCCCCCATCGTCTTACATCGTGTCTCAATATGTGTATTATTTTCATTAATGTAATCCCGCATCGTCTTACGTGGGGCGGCAGTGGAGGTTGATTGAACCTTAGAAAAATACTTATGCTTATAATGGTTCCAATCATAAAGACTTTCAATTTCATGGTCTGACATCTCATCTTCCAAAAGATGCTTATATGCACCATTCGTCCAATCATACATGATGAAATTTTAAGAAATTGAAAACTACCCTAATATAAAAAAAAGAACAAAAAGAAGGGATATGGGGAGATGTTACCCAATAGAGTGAGATCTATGTCAGCAACAATGTCCTACAAAATCAAAAAAGAATTTGTTAGTAATCTAAAAAAAAAATCAGAAAATCTACTTCTATAAAAACTGAAAATCCTACCTAACTAAGATTACTCTATAGCTACTAGAACAATTAAAACCGTTTAACTTTTTCCCCAGCAACGGCGCCAAAAACTTGTTCGCTTGCCTCAAGTGTAAGGCTGCGATGTAGTAATAAATCTCAGTAAGACCGAGGTCGATCCACAGGGAAAGAGGTAAACAATTCCAAGTACTCTAATAACTAGAATCTAAGAAGTTTGAGAAGATAGTTTTTCACATAAAATAGAAAAATCTGAAATTAAGAAGAACTAGAGCATTAAGGATCCACTTGTAGTAGTCCAATGCCAATCCATTCATCCAAGTACAACACAATTAGAATCAAAGTCCTATCTCTCATCTAATTGGAAGATATAACATTCAAGCACAAACAATCCCACTTAAATCTGGAAATTAGATTTCTAGTTCTAATGAAGCACATAGAACTTGAACTTGTAGCCTTCGGAGTAACAGCCATGCCTATGGACTATGGCATGCTCAAGGGTTACTACAATTCTAATTTAAACAACCCAATCATGGTAATCTTAGAGAATTGCAAGGAACTCATGTCCGGAGCACACAAACTCTCACAAAACTTCTAAATAACCAAACTTTATTCAAACTAGAATTCAAAATCCAAAATTAAGAAAAGGGTACTTGAAATAAAAGAATTAAAGCATTGGAACCAACTACAAATTTCACCTCTAGCTCTAGCTAAGAGGTTAGCTAAGGAAAAGCATATTAAAACTAGAACTAGAACTAAGAAAAGGAAGAAAAACTAGCTGGAGGAGGCTAGGTAGCCTCCTAGGACTTGAACTCCTTGCTCCCCACGTCCTTGGTTGATTTGGAATAGAAGAGAGCACCTCCTTTTATAGTGCAGCAATAGTACAGCAACATAGCAGAATTTGTTTCGCTTGGTACGGCTTAACCAATGGTCGGATTGCCTTCAAATTTGGTTTGTAGCTTCCTTGTAATGTGATCTTATAAATAGATGATTTAGATTTCCAATATTATCCTCTTAATGGGCCCACCAATCACATCACCGACCGCCTCTCAAAATCGCGCACTTTGGGTACCTTCAGAACCAGTCATCTTGCTTTCAACGCCCTAGAGTGTACAGAGGTCGGATTGATCTCAAATTTTAAACATTGGTAGAAAACTTCATCCTCTACATGATAGATGGATTATATTGTCCAAAACAATCCCAAAATGTGGTCCGAAAATTAGAACACTTGGGGCTTTTATAAACTCTGCGCAGTTGGATCTTTCTGGATGGTCCATCTTTCTTCAACCGGTACGGTCAAACCACACATCCTTTTGATCTGAAACTTTTGTGGTTATTTATATATGGATGTGTTCTAAAAGATGGTCAAAGTAGATTATTCATATCATCAATGATGAGTCCTCTGGACCGGCCCAGAGTTGAACAGCGAAATCTGGAACTTTCTGGACAGTTCGTATTGTTTTGGCCACCACGGTCAATCCGTAGCTCCGATCGACACGAAACCACTTGGGTTAGTTCGGCGTCGAGCTCCTCTTCGACATGGATGTGTTGTATTTTCAAATATCATCAAGATCAGCCCAACAAACTGGTCTGAAAAACCAGGTGCGGGAATACATTGCTGTTTTAGAATCTAGAATCTGAAACTTGCATGGCCGACCGGTCACGACCGGTCGGACAGGGCTGGCCGACCGGTCATGACCGGTCATGCCCTCTTTGGCGTTACTCCAGCAAGCATGGCCGACCGGTCAAGACCGGTCGGGCTTCCTTGGCCGACCGGTCGGTCTCTTTTTCTTCTTGTTTTCTTCCTTTCTTTCTTCTATTTTCTTCTTTCTTTGCTTCCTTCTTTCTTTGGTCCACCTTGGGCCTTCATCAAAGGCTCCAAATGGCCCCTTTTTGGTCTCTAATTGAGTGAAGTCCGCTCTCATTCCTATAATCACAAAACATGTGTTAGATGGGCCTTTAAATCATGAAAATCATGCAAACCATGTCATGTAATGGGCAATGCAATGTATAAATTGGAGGTTCAACAGTAGCAATAGCGGTTCTTATCTCAGGAATAGGGCTAGGATCGGTCATAATTTCAATCTCAGCGGGGTTTGGAAGAGGATGATCTTCAGCTTTCACCCCACCGTCAAGATCCATGGGGATAGCTTTGGTATCTACCTCAGGGACAGATCTGTCGTATACAGGCTCGTCATCATTGCCATCTCCTGTAGAGTGGTCTTCGCTATGATTTTCCTGAGAGCTCATCTCCCCTTCCTCCCTTACTTCACCCTCATTATCAGCAGGGGCATTGCCTACAGCTCTTGAAATTTGTTCCTGGTCTCTCAACATCGTATAATTTTCGCATCTCATTGATGTTTTTACCACCGTCAACAATCAAGCGATGATGAGCAGTCTTCACTCAAGGTCCTGTTCGCCTCACCCTGCATTTCATCATTGTTAACGTCGGATTTGGTAATAGGATCCTCCAGACGTTCACCTTCCTTTAAGCTAGCTCTCCTTCAAACCTGAAAGAATATAAGAGAAACCTAAGGGTGGCCGGTGTCCAACCATTAGCCCTCCGAAGCTTAAGTCAGATAGGATATGGTTAAAAGGAAACTAACCATTTAGGAGTTTAGAGATTGTGTCTTATCTACCTTTACCACCTGTAAGATTATTTATTTATGTAGATCCGAATGGTCCAGTCCGTTATGCAAGCCATTAAGATTACTGCTGATTTTTTAGGATAAGGAGCTTATCCTATCAATCCTTAGATAAGGGGATAGCCTAACCGTTCTATACATCCAACTAATTACGTCTCTTGATGGAGATCCCCCATGGTTTGGAGCTACAAATAGAAACAAACCAAAATCGGCCTATATGGGCTGCTGGTATTATAAGCTGAGGTACGTCATTACAAGAGACCAGAGACCAGGGCTGCTCACATGTCGGGAGCTGCTCGCGAACCGGGCTGCTCGCATGACGGGAGCTGCTCGAGAGTCCGGGTGGTTGTATGTTGAGATGCGACACCTTTCAATGACCTCGAGCCGAGCTGCTCATAGGTCGAGAAAGATGTTCCATACTTTCCTAATATTCGACCATCGACCACAAGGGCTCAAGAACTCGGTGACTATGCGCCGTACTTGTCTGATGTGCGAGACTCGACCAGGTGGGCTCGCGAGTTGAATATTGCTATAAGGGTACTCGCACGTCTCGGGTTCTTGCGAGAACTCCGATCACCGTGATTTGACTATAACAAATGCCCCCCAAGTCCTTACCGCCAAGAAGTCTAAGGGAAGGACTTGCTTACTGTCACGCATAACCGCCTAATATCTTTATCGGAGATGAAGCCGTACATGATTGGGCTGGCATTAATGAGCGCCAGCCTTCCGCAGCTTTTCGGCCGAGAGGAAATGAAGAGACGCTCGCCACGTGTCTCTGGGATTAATAGCCATGCCTGTTCGACTGCTGTGCCAAACGGGTGGTCGCCATGTGTCACCAAATCCTGTGGAATGATTGCTTATAAATATACGGAGTCCGCCAAATCTTTGGATTTTCACGAAAGTTTTCAAAGCTTTTCCTCTTTCCTCACTCTCCCGGTGTCCTCTTCTTCCTCCGGTGTCATTTTCTTCTCCGATATCTCTGGTATAATCCGCTTCTTCCTTTTTCTTCCCTTCTTTTTATAAAAATGGCTGGAGACTCCGACGAGGAGACCGTCCCTCTGGGGGATGCCACCCCGGAATCTTCTTCCTCCAATAATGCAAGGGTTCCGGCGGGTAGGTATACCGCGTCTGGGTATCCATCCATCTTATTGGAGGAACAGCTGAGTGAGGTATAGGGAGAGATACCAAATCCCTGACTCAATCGTTCTCCGGTTACCTGGAGAGGGAGAAACCCCGGATTCTCCTCCCCCCGGTTGTGTTGCCCTATATGAATACTTTTTCATTCTTGGGGTACGTCTCCCCCTCCACCCCTTCATTCGCGACGTACTTCGGAGCTATAGGATTGCCCTCGGGCAACTTATAGTAAATGGGTGGAGGGTAGTCCTGAGTTCCTTCGCTCTCTGAGCGCAAGCTGGTAATGGAGAGTTAACCACCGAAGAATTTCTCCGGATGTACCAACTTAAGAAGGCGCCCTTCAGCGAAGGCTGGTACTATCTCTGTTACTGGCACCGGGATAACTTTGTCCTGGGGAAGCCCACTTCAAATTACCCCGGGTGGAGGAAACGGTGGTTTTATGCTTCCAGGAGCTGGGAGTCTGAGACAAGAACTTCTTCTGGGGGCGAACCGCTTTTTCTGTGAAGGTGGGCATAGTTTTACACTTCGCAGATTTTTGCGAGTCAATTTAGGGTTTTATGATTTTTACTTCCCTGACTTGTACTCGTATTTGCAGGTGTTCCGACTTTGACGAAGCCAAGCTTGAAGGGAGGGATTCACGAGAAAATCGTGAAGGTATACAAGTTGCCTACTCGCGACATGCATATCGAGGCTTGTCTATCATCCCCTCGACTCGCAGGGGCAGGACTGATATCTCGCAAGGAGATCGCGATGACCAATGCTGGGGAGAAAAGAGGGTTGCTACCTCGCCTCAAGGGTACAGACTCGAAGAGGCAGAAGAAGATGCCTGCCGGTCCTTCTCATCCGTCTAATCGGACGGGTGTCGCCCAAACTCCGCCTCTCGAGGCTGCGGTGGCCGTGCCAGCTGCTCCTGCTCCTGTCACTCCTTCACTGGTGGTTCCTCTTGAACCACCAGTTATTAATATTATTAATAACTTCCCGAGGGACGACGGGGCGAGGTCAAGCTGCCCCCCAGTTAAAGAATCTCGCTCCTTCACTGGTGCTCGCGAGTTGGCTCCTGCTCGCGAGTTGGATCCTTCTCGCGAGCCGGCTACTGCTCAAGCTGCGAGCCCAGCTAGGACTGGTAGTAGCCCAGCCTTCTGGTAGTGGAGCATTCACCATTCCCCGTCATCTCCACTCCATCTACAAATTCTTGTTTGACAATATTTCCCCCCAGACCTTCGGCACCCTTCCCGAGCCAAGTCCTGAAAACCTTTTCCTCGAAGAAGGAGTGAGGATGGTATAGGTAACTTAATTTTAATTTGATCCTGTTGTTTTGCCTTCTTTTTGTTTGCTCGCGAGTCTTTATCTCAGAACCTTTCTTCTGTTCTGTAGGGCTTGGACCTCATTCTACGAACGAGGCGTGACATCCTCGCCGCCCGTCGTATGATAGATGAGGCTGACAGGAAGAGGATTGCTCTGGAGAAAGCGGTCCATGGAAGGGACCAAGTCATCAAGTCTCGCGAGACCCTGATCGCGAAGATGACTGAGGAGAAAATGATCCTTATTGAGAAGGTCCAGGTCCTGACCGATGGTACCAGGCTTTGGATTCCAACTTCGCTAAGCTCGCGAAGTTGAAAGAGAAGGCAGAGAGAGAGAAAGAGAGATCTTCCGCCAAGATAAGATCTCATTGGAGGGGCTACTCGCAGAGGTCAAGTTGCAGCTCAAGGAAGCTAGCGACAATTTGGAAAAAGAGCGCTCCCCTCTCGCGCAGCTCAAGGACGACTCGATCCACTGGGATGAGGAGAGAGTAGCCCTTGTTAAGATGCTCTCTGAAGAAGGAGCTCGAGCTATCACGGAGTTCCGAACTTCGCAGCTGTACGACGAAGAGAGATATGAGTCGTATGATGCTAGTCGCGACTTTGCACTACGAGTAGTGCAACGGATGTCCCCATCTTTTGATATGGGTGAATTCAAGAAGGTCGCGGCCATCATAGTTGCGAAGGAGAAAGCAGCTACCGAGAATGAAGTGACCGAGGTCACTCAAGCTGGAGGGGTCGCCAAAGTGGGCCCTGAAGTTGAGAGTGCTACTCCTCCTTCAACCGATGTGCGAGAATGATTATCTCCTTCTTCTCCTTTTTTTATGTATTGAATTCTCTTTGTAAACAACTAGACCTTGTAATCTGTTGAGATGAAATGAAAGAAGACACCTTTTGATGATATTGTTGGGGTTTTATCTCTCCTTTCTTTCGCTCTTTCTTGCTTATATGCTGAATGCCTTCATACTTAACTCATATGAGTTAGGCTCAATCCGGGGGTCTTGGTGACCATGTCCGCATGGAGATAGACTGATCTATCGATTGAGGCTTTGGCCCTACCAAGGGTAGGTAATTGGCCAAGAGAGTGTGCGTATTCTCTTTGGGGCTATTCGGATCCGAATAAACTGGAGTAGCGACCAAAATACTAATTTTAATCCTACCAAGGGTAGGCAATTGGCCAAGAGAACGTGGATATTCTCTTCAGGGCTATTCGGGTCCGAATAAACGGAGTAGCGACCAAAAATACTGTCTTTAATTGATATTTATTCGAATGTCGTCCAACATTACATCGGATTAAGGAAAATACCGTAGCAAATGTTCCACATGCCAAGGGTGACCTACGGGTCTTCCCTGCATATCTTCAAGATAATAAGTACCGGGTCACACAATTTTGATAATTCGATACGAGCCTTCCCAATTTGGATCCAGCAAATGAGCAGGAGCTCCGAGGTTCTGTCTAAGGACCAAATCACCGAGCTGGAAACCTCTAGGCCGAACTTTAGCATTATGATAGCGAGCGATGCGCTGCTGATACGCTACTGCTCGCAGCTGGGCGGACATCTCTCCACTCTTCCAAGAGGTCGAGATGAAGTAGAAGACCTTCCTAATTATGGATGGGATCATACTGCTCGATTCGATACGAAGGTACTTGAACTTCAACTGGTACTACTGCGTCGGTACTGAATGCTAAGGAACAAGGAGTTTCGCCTGTTGATGTGCGAGTCGTAGTCTTATATGCCCATAAGACTTTCGGCAGGAGTTCTGACCACAGGCCTTTACACTCACCGAGCTTGGTCTTTAAATGATGCTTGATAATTTTATTCACTGCTTCAACTTGCCCATTTGCCTGAGGATGATATGGAGAAGTGCGAATATTGCGTATCTTCCATTTTTTGCAAAATTCATCGAAAGCGGCATTGTCGAATTGCTTTCCATTGTCTGTGATTATAGTGTGGGGGAGCCCATAACGGCATACGATATTTCTTCATACGAACTTAGTGGTCTGTTTCTCGGTGATTCTAGCTAATGGCTCTACCTCGGCCCATTTGGTGAAATAATCGACCCCCACGATTGCGAACTTGTTTTGACCTTTCTCGATAGGCAAGGGCCCGATGATATCGACTCCCCATTGGGCGAAGGGCCAAGGGCTATCCATTGGCATCATTTGCTCGGATGGTACATGAGGTATAGGAGAATATCGCTGGCATTTGTCACAATTTTTAGAGAATTCAATCGCATCTGCCTTCATAGTGGGCCAGTAGTATCCTTGCCTCATCGCCTTATATGCTAGAGATCGTCCATTTAGGTGGTTACCACATGCCCCCTGGTGTGTTTCATGTAGAACACGATGTGCTTCTTCTGGGTGAAGACACCTTAAATAGGGCAAAGAGAAACTCTTACGTAATAACATTCCATTTTGTAAAGTATACCTGGCAACTCGATGACGAATTTGTCATGCGGATTTCTTGTAGTCTGGAAGATGTCCATCCCTGAGATAGAGGAGAATGGGGTCCATCCAACACGGAGAGGGATGGATCGCGATCACTTGCCCAGGAGTTGCTTGATCGATACTCGGGGTCCGAAGGTGCTCGATATGAATTGAATGTGATAACTCAGATTCTGGAGCGGAAGCAAGTTTTGCCAAAGAATCTGCAAGTTTGCTCTTCTCGCGACGGATGTGGATCATTTTATAATTTTTCAACTTCGCGAGCAGGATGAGCACTCGGGATTTGTATAACGCCATCCTTTCTTCTTTTGCTTCAAATTCCCCGAGTACTTAATTAACTATGAGCTGAGAGTCATTATGAATGAGTAGATTTTGAATTGAGAGGACATTTACTAGTTTGAGGCCAACAATCAGAGCTTCATATTCTGCTTCATTATTTGAGATGCGAGAATCAAACCGTAAAGTGTATTGGAAACGCGACCCGTCTGGAGCAACTAGAATTAGGTCCGCTCTGCTACCGCTGGCCCATGACGACCCATCCACGAAGAGTGACCAAGGTGGCTGGTAGCTGGTCGCGGGATTATCGTCGGGACAGGAGTATGTAAATTCGGCGATGAAGTCTGCCACGGCCTGGCCCTTGATTGCGGTCCTGGGGCAGAACGAAATATCGTGCTCGCTGATCTCGACTGCCCATTTAGTTAATCGCCCTGAAACCTCAGGTTTCTGAAGGACCTGCCGTAATGGGTGATTTGTTGGCACTAATATAGCGTGGTCTTGGAAGTATGGTCGCAGTTTCTGAGCAGCCGTGACTAAAGCGAGGGCCAACTTTTCCATATTAGAATACCGACTTTCGGCATCCACCATTGCTCGACTAATATAATAAACTGGGCCTTTGTACCCCGGAATCTTCTCTTATTAGAGTGGCACTAACGGCCGTAGAAGACACAGCTAAATAAAGAAGAAGTTGTTCATGTGCCACAGGTTTAGATAAAACGGGGGGTGCACTCATATATTGCTTCAGCTATTTAAACGCTTCTTCGCATTGCGGTGTCCACTCCCAACCAGATTTGGCGATGGCTCGGAGGAGTTTAAAGTGTTAGTACATCTTTTATTGTCAATTGGCGTGTTAGTTGGTCGCGTCTTGTCGTGTGAGCCCCGGTCGAAGAGTTGAAGATCAAGACTTGAAGATTATGCTTCTTCCATTGCTCAAGCTCATGCTGAAACAAGATCTCAGGTAAGTTGCATATAGATCGACCATAGGAAATCCAAAACATCAAAGAATGGCGTAAAGACTCACATATCTTATCCCATTCCCTCTCGACCCTTGCACAAGTTGATCAGACTTGTGGTCCATGGCTAGTGCAAAACGTAATTGAAGATATGTCCATACATTGGACCCCATGCACCTCAACACTTCATGTTTCATCTATGAATGTGATCCGCTGCTGTGTTGAAGGACTTGGTCCAGCAAGCTCGCTGTGACCAAACCATTTAGACAGTCAACCGGTCTTGACCGGTCGACTCGAACTACAAGATGTGTCCAGCAGTTGTGCTGAAATGAAAACAACTAGATAAGCCGACCGGTCTTGACAGGTCGGCCAGGAGCATCAGAAAGGTCAGGGACCTTGCTGTGGTATTTTCAACTGGGCAGCCGACCGGTCTTGACCGGTCGGCCAGGCATTTCAAGTTAACAACAGAGGCTTGTTGTGATGTATTCAGCTGGACAGCCGACCGGTCTTGACCGGTCGGCCAGGGACATTATCAAGACAGCAAAATTGTTGTAATACGTTCAAATTGACAGCCGACCGGTCTTGACCGGTCGGCCAACAATATACAATCTGTCCAGCAAGCATAGCCGACCTGTCTTGACCGGTCGGCCTACTTTCAGCAAGTTGTCCAGCAAGCTCAGCCGACCGGTCTTGACCGGTCGGCCTGTTTTCTCCAATTGATCCAGCAAGGTGAGCCGACCGGTCTTGACCGGTCAGCCTGTATTTTGATTGCTTCCTGCAAGGGGATCCGATCGGTCTTAACCGGTCGAGCAGACCCAGATGTGGCCCAGATATTTGAATTTCGACCGGTTGAGACCCTTTTCTGACAGGTCGGTCGTGACCGTTTTAGATCCGTTGGGGCCATCATTTGGGGCTCTATATAGCCATGACTTGTGGTCTTTCATGGCATGCATTCAACACCCTTCAAGAGCTAAGAGAGAGAGCTTTTACTCACATCCTCCTACCCTCTTTGCTCTTGTCCCCCTTGAGTTCATCATTCAAACCTAGCCATTAATGGCTTATCAATGAGTATTCAAAGCTCGGTTTGAAGTATGAACTCAAGACCTTCATTCATGGCTGACCTACCTTCGGAATATATTTATGAGGTCATTTATAGCCATTGAATGTTTGAAGTTTGGTAGTTCCCTCATTACCATTACATTGAATAGGCAAGAGGAACTAGACCAACTCTCTCCCAACTACCCAGCAGCAACATAACCTCATCATTTGCATCGGTAGCTGATCTTGGGAGCACAAAGAGAAGCTGAAGCACGTGGAGCTGAAGCTATCATCAAAGGCATCGAATCAGGGCTCAATCGTCTAGGTATGTCTAGTATTTGAGAGTCCATTTATTGAATCTCTATTCCCTGGATTGGAAAACTCCGGCGGGAGTGTACGTGACCATCCTTAGATTAGGATTGGTGAAAGTTTGAGATCCAAACTCGTCAAGTCCCTGGTTTGGGCCATCGGTGGATGGTAAACGTGGTCCTAGATCAAAGGATGTCAAGATTGATGGTTAACCTGATTTAAAACCAAGACTATAGTGAAATCCGGTGGTCTCATAGGTTGAGATCGTGAACCGGGAGTGGAGTAGGGAAACCGAACCACTATAAATCGTTGTGCATTGTGAGATTAAATTATTGCTATGTGTTGAATGGTTTAGTTAATCATGAATGCTAACTGTTTGATGAAAAGCCTATGATAGTCCTTGCTTACAAATTGCTCATATAAATGCCTTGAATGTTATTGTGATAATCTTAGTTGATAAGATTGACTTGATCAGTTTTTAATTGTAATTGGAATTTAAAAAGTCCTACTCACCCCCCTCTAGGACATTAGGCATATCTCCAAGTATCTCTATAAGCGGTAAAACCGCAATTTCATAAAGAAGGGTAAGCACATGTCCGAGGCCTGTGAAATGAACCTGTTTAATGATGCGATGCGACCCGCCAAACGTTGGACATCTTTGAGAGTGGTCGGAGACTTCATTTCGATCAATGCTCTTATTTTTTTAGGATTTGCCTCGATCTCTCGCTGACCAACCATAAATTCGAGAAACTTTCTAGCGGACACACCGAACGCACATTTCTCCAGGATTTAGTTTCATCCGATACCTCCTCATTAAATCAAAGGCTTCACGAAGGTCTGCAAGGTGGTCATTGCCTACGACGCTTTTCACGAGCATATCGTCGACATAAACCTCCATATTCCTGCCGATTTGTGTGGCGAATATTTTATTGACGAGGCGCTGGTAGGTGGCCCCAGCATTTTTAAGACCAAAAGGCATTACCTGGTAGCAATACAGACCTCGGTCGGTTATGAAGGCGGTATGCTGGCTATTAGGCGGATACATCATAATCTGATTGTAACCAGAATAGGCGTCCATGAAACTTAGCAGGGCATGCCCTGCCGTCGAATCAACAAGCTGATCGATTCGCGGTGTTGGGAAGCTGTCTTTTGGACTACGCTTTGTTCAAATTGGAATAGTCAACGCACATCCTCCATTTACCATTAGTTTTTCAAACGAGAACCACGTTCGCAACCCACTCTGGGTAGTTGACTTCTTTTATAAAATTGACTGCAAGCAACTTTTCGACCTCGGCCTTGATTACCATTTGCCTTTCTACAGTGAAGGCACGTCGGCGTTGATGAATAGGTTTATACTTCGGATCAACGTTCAAACGATGCGCCATGATGCTGGGGTCGATGCCTAGCATATCTTTGTGAGACCAAGTAAACACATCTTGGTATTCGGTGAGAAAACGGACCAGATCTTCTCGAAAGACGCTGGTTAAAGAGGACCCAATGTATACGACTTTGGTCAAATCCTCTTCGGTTAAGTGGATTTCCACTGTCTCTTCTCCGGGAGTTCCTGATTGGAGAGCATTTTCTCTTGGATCTAATGAGGTAGCCGTCAGAAGGCTTAGTGAATCTTATGTCACCATCATAACTGGTGTCGTCTGAGCCTTCTTTCGGTCTTGTACGGCTATCTCATAACACGACCGGGCTTCCTTTTGATTTCCTCATACAATCCCAACACCATTTGGGGTAGAAAATTTGATGCATAAATACAAAGGATGTAAAGTTGCTCCAACCTTGTTGAGCGATGGTCGCCCTAAAATGGTGTTGTATGCTGACCTCCGATCCACCATGAGGAAATTAACGAAGATAGTCGTTTTCGCTGGACATTCTCCAAAGGTGACTGGGAGGTCGATGCTTCCTTCTGGTGTTACCACCTCACCTCCGAAGCCGACGAGGGGAGTTGAAACTGGTTTGAGTAGGCTTCTGGCAAGTGCTATTTTGTTGAAAGCCTCCAGGTAGAGAAGATCTGCAGAGCTACCTGTATCCACCATAATGCGATGAGTCAGATAATTTGATACCTTTAGTGCGACCACGATGGAGTCTTCGTGAGGGAAGTGGATCCCCTCTGCATCCTCGAGGGAGAAGGAGATTGGAGGATGGCCGAATTCTGACTTGTTGGGCGTCTGCTTCAACCAGTAGATATGCTGGGGTTTCTTAGACGCCTTATGAGTATAAGCTTTCCTCGAAGCTTGAGAATCTCCCCCACAAGCTGGCCCTCCAGCAATGGTCCAGATTTCTCCGGTAGGTTCAGCATCTTCTTGCGGAGTATGATGGTGAGGTGACTTCTTCTGGTGTGATGCGCCTTCCGTGCTTTTAGGTGACCGACCTTGGCGAACAACATAATCTTGGAGATTACCTTTCCGAATGAGAGCTTCGATCTGATCTCGTAGAGATATGCAATCTTGGGTACTATGCCCATGATTTTTGTGGAATTAACAAAACTTGCTCTTATCTCTCTTTTCGGGATCAGATTTGATCTTTGCAGGCCATTTGACATATGGTTTATGCTTGATCTTCATTAGCACCTTTTAAGGAGATCGGTTGAGAGGAGTGTAGGTATGATATTTACCAGAATAAATCTTTTTGGGAGAGTGGTCCCGTCGATCGCGTCGGTATTTCTTATCTGAGGGGCGAGATTTTCTCCGGCTTACGCTTCTTGCCCTGTATACCATGACGTGCCAAAGCAACTTCTTCTGCATTGATATATTTTTGATCTTTTGCTTGGAATTCTAGTCATGGTTTTTGAAGGGTTCTTATCTAGGGCGAATCTAAATCTCTCGCTTGTGATTCCGGCAATGAGGGCGGTGAGGCCTTTTTCTACGGTGTAGCCTTCAGTTTGGACGGCTTCTGTAGTGAACTGTACAATGAATTCTTTTATCGTCTCTCCATAATGCTGTTTCAAATCCATTAGGTGAGATGCCGGCTTTTTAGTGCGGATGCTTCCCATAAATTAAGAGAGGAATAGCTCCGATAGGACCCGATGGATCGGGGTTTTAGCCCCCAGAACCATGTACGAGCTGCCTCCTTTAAGGTTAGGGAAAAAGCCCTACACATGATTTCTGACCCATGCCCCTCCAGCTCCATAAGAGACCTATATGTTTCCAGGTGTTCGAGAGGATCGCCAATACCGGTGTATGAGGTGATGATGGGCGTGTGATACTTCCTGGGTAAAGGTGCTTCTATGACCTCGCAGGTGAAAGGAGACTCGGATCGATGTATCGACACCACAACAGCTGATGGTCGATTTGCCTGGTATCGTTGTTCCATGTCGTCGAAACGATCATGTATTCTCTTGAGATCTCCTTCCCATGGTAGGGTATCACCTGACGTTTCGACGGTGGACCCCTGAGATTGCTGTTGCTGGAAAGTATTGGAGTGTATGGAATGGGAGGGTAGTACAGGGGCTTGATTTTTGAGTGGTATTCGATTTGATGGAGGATGATTTGGTTGGACTTGTGGTTCATCCATGGAATGTCTGGAAGCCACTGGTATAGGTTGCGCTGGGAACCCTTCGGAAGGTTGCCGCTGGGGCTCCAGGAAATGCTAATCAAGCCGATTAGACAAGGCATGGAATCCGGCGTTGAGGGTTAGGAGTGTGTTTCCGAGGAGACGCATGACATCTTCTTGATTCCCGGAAACATCAAATTGATGATTTTGCAACAGCACGTTAGGGTCTCCCTAAGGTAGGCCCATCGAAGTAGTTTGAGGGATAGGTGCCTGTTCGGTAGTGTCAGGCGGAGGTAGTGTCTGCCTTGAAGTGGAAGGATGAACTGTCTTTTTGGGAGGCATGGTGGGAGGATTTTGATCAGTGATGAGAGTGGCTAATTTTGGCGATCAAGTTCCCACAGACGGCACCAATCTGTTACCGTTGGATTTGGTAACAGGATCCTCCAGACGTTCACGTTCCTTTAAGCTAGCTCTCCTTCGAACCTGAAAGAATATAAGAGAAAGCTAAGGGTGGCCGACGTCTAGCCGTTAGCCCTCTGAAGCTCAAGTCAGATAGGATATGGTTAAAAGGAAACTAACTATTTAGGAGTTTAGAGATTGTGTCTTATCTACCTTTACCACCTGTAGGATTATCTATTTATGCAGATCCGAATGGTCCAGTCAGTTACTCAAGCCATTAAGATTACTGCTGATTTTTTAGGATAAGGAGCTTATCCCATCAATCCTTAGATAAGGGGATAGCCTAACCGTTCTATACGTCCAACTAATTACGTCTCTTGATGGAAATCCCCCATGGTTCGGAGCTACAGATAGAAACAAACCAAAATCGGCCTATATGTGTTGCTGGTACTATAAGGTGAGGTACGTCATTACCAGAGACCAGAGACCAGGGCTGCTCACATGTCGGGAGCTGCTCGCGAACCGAGCTGCTCGCATGACGGGAGCTGCTCGCGAGTCTGGGTGCTTGTATGTTGAGATGCGACACCTTTCAATGACCACGAGCCGAGCTGCTCACAGGTCGGGAAAGATGTTCTGTACTTTCCTAATATTCGACCATCGACCACAAGGGCTCAAGAACTCGGTGACTATGCACTGTACTTGTCTAATGTGCAAGACTCGACCAGGTGGGCTCGCGAGTCGAATATTGCTATAAGGGTACTCGCACGTCTCGGGTTCTTGCGAGAACTCCGATCACCGCGATTTGACTATAACAATCATCACTATCTCCGGGAACTAATCAATGAGATAAACCACCTTGACTTAGCCAACTTTGCTCATTACTGCCCGGAGTATTAGTCGAAGCAGTCCTTTTTGCGGTATCACCAACCCTTGAAGCAGACCCCCCTTCACCATCTTCATCATCATTGTCATCATCATAGACATCATTATCATCTTCATCATTGGCATCCAATCTTGTCGCCACTACGGGGAGATCCGAGTCCTCTTGCATTATGTTTTTCTGACCGTAAGTTATCCATCCTTCAAGCGTATGTTCGGGTTTCTCATGGTCGATGATTACATTCAGAGAATCTCAATCTTTTGTACACCTAGAAGAGAAAGCTGGTGGAGAGGTTCCACCACGTACCCGAGCCCGTCAACAGGAGGAGGATCAACAATTGGTGGTGTAACGAAGACAGGCTCGCCTACAAGCTGACAGTTCCGGATCAAAGAATATTGATGGGCCCATCATCGCATCCAACGGTATGTGGCCCCTTGGATATGTTTAGTACCCTGGATGATAAACTTACAACCTGTCCTGGAAAGCAAGAACTGGCGCCACATCCACTTCCAATTGACAGGCCCGGTGTCATACGCCTGCTGCTCACATGTAACCGGCTCCAAAGTTTCTGGCACTCCTTAATCATAGCCAAATTGTCGAGCGAAGTGACTCGGATAATATGGCTCTCTCTAGAATTCCAAACCTTCTCTAAAAGGAAGAGGCCCCGTACAAATCGAGGTGAGGAAATCACATTTATATGGGTAAAGATCTTCATCATCCTCATGCAGTTGATTGTCAACCCCCCTTGTGCCGAGAAAGTGAAAGAATTCTATCATATCACAGTCGGCGATCCTCTCCCCCACTGTTGTCAAATTCTACCTGACCATTTTTCATTTCTAAAAGAAATGAAGCGGGATGTAACCCTTCTTCATATAGCTCTCCGTACACCCAAGGGAAGTAAACACCTAGCCAACCGACAAAATAATGCCAGCCACAGTAAGAAGAAGTCACCCCATATGATGCGCGCTCTTTATTATTGATAATGTATCCGAAGGCTCTGTATATAGAACATAAAACCACTGAAGCCAGGGCGTAACGGCGACCATTAGCCAGACCTCCCGCCACAACAAAACAAGAAATTCTCACACTATTTGCTTGTTTAGAGCTGGGCAAGGCGACTGAACTCAGCCAATATGCTAAGAAATCAGCAAGTTCACATGTGGTAGACAAATCATTTGGCTCAGGAAACCTCTCCTCTCTCTTAGCCTTCAGGTACTCTCCATCACCACGGCCTTAATCATACATTGCATGGTCCAGGCTGAAAGGAATAAAAGTCGTCAGCAAAGGAAAAGATAAAATAAAACAGAAAAGATTAATGCAAGTCATGAAACTTGCTCCAACCCATGGCTGAAATAAACCAGCCAATCCTCCAGAGTTAACTTATCCTTGATGCCCATAAACTGCAAAAGCTTGGAAAATAGTTCGTAACAGCCTCAGAAAAGAAGCCTCCGCATGTACTCTTCCTTCTTCATGACAACTAAATATCACAGGGAACCCAGTCATCATATATCCGTCCCCGAATCGGAAGCCCTACGATCCGAACCATATCCCACAGGGTGATACTCATTTCTCCATAGGGAAGATGGAAGGAGTTGGTAATGGAGCTCCAATGATTCAAGAACCCCTTCAGGTCCCAAGGGTCATGGCAAAAGTAAGTAGAAGTCGCCTATATTGCCTTGAAAAGGCCGACCTCTCTTAAAACATCCTCGTGGTGTTCCAAAATATGATTCGCCCAGGCTTCATACCCAGGACAACGAGCCAAATGACCCCGAGTGCGATAAGCATCCGTCTCCTATACTTCTATGTCTTGCAAATCAAAGAATCTTTAGCGAAGATACTTGAAATAATCCTTTGGAAAAGGTCGGTGAGGATTGTGATTCGGCTCAAGAAAGACCATCTCCTTCTCATCCATCACCACCTGCTTCTGCCCATTCTCAAGCACGACACAACTGAGGAACGGCGTCAGGGCAGATGTCCAGCTCTTCACACCGTAGAAGGAATTGGCGCGACTGACGTCTGAAGGATTGATATTCAAAAGAGAGTGGTGTCTCTAAAAATTCCTTGGATATCGAATATATTCCTAGTATAAGGATTTCGGAATGATAACGTCTTTATCATTAGCTTACACGAGGACCAGGCAATCTTCATCTTGTCTGCCTTGGAGCGAGCTTGCTTGACTAGGTATTTGTGCTTAGCACCCCTGTCGGCGGCCTTCGGACAATCGCATCTGCCAGTTTGTAAGGGGATAGATGGACCAGCCTTGCCCTCTTTTGAACCTACATCTTTGTCTGTTTGAAAACTAGCTAGTGGGGCATACCACGCATCCCACTCTTCTTGTGTCCCCCTATCCTTGGGAAGCGGGACAACCTTCTCAACAAATACCTTCTGTTGGATGAACTTCGACAACGTCAAGAGGCGATCGAAGAAACTGAAGGTTTCCGGTGGATGAAACCATTGGGGATCTCTGAAGGTCTTCCAACCTTCTTCGGTGTAACCCGTTTGCGTTTGCGTTGAACAGAAGGAGAACTTGATGGACCAGCCCTCGAGGAGCCAGCCTTCAAAGAACCACGTTTCGAAGCACCACCAACCATTATGATATGCAAAGATACAAGAAAAGGGTTTAGATGAAAGCCCGAGACAAAGGAAAGAGCATACAGGTATACCTAAACTCTGATTAGACTAATCACTTAAGCCATAAAAATATTATAATAAGTTAGGAATAGCTTGGGATATTCGGGTAAACGAGACCTGACACCCACTTGAAACAACAACTGTATATTTAAATCCTCACAAGGAGGTGTTTGATCTTATATACCCTAGAATAAACAATCTCTGACGCCATAACAAGGGATTCGTCAAGCCATGACAAAATTATTATAGCCACCATTAAATGTTTTAGGCTAAACCACTCTAGAAAATCCAAAAATCGCTAAGTTTGGAGTCTGGATGCGCAAGCCTTGGCGCACCCCCAAAGTTTTAAAAAAATCCAGAAAATTCTCCAAGTCTCGAACTTGGGTGTGTTAGGATTCGTGCATCCCGAAAATAGAAAATCACCAAAGTTCTGAACTTGGAAGCGCTGTCTATGGCGCAACGCTAAAAATGAAAATCCTAAAGTTACCTGAATTTTGAGGTGCACTGGAGAAATAAGTAGGTGTGTTGGAGAAAAAATGGGTGCGCTGGCGATTTAAAAGGTGCGTTGATCAAACCGGTAATACACAGTAAGAAGCGTGAAATGCGGAAATGATTGGGACTTTATGTATTTATTAGGGGACCTGAAGTCTGGTGCGCTACAACGGACGGTTATCGTTCGTCACAGCCCACAGGAGGGGCATTTGCTAGGGTCCCAAAATATCCGACCTGTTAAAACAAAATCTCATGGAACACAGGGGGGGGCACCTAGAAAACTAGTTCGGAACACCTCCAAAATTACACCAAAAACACCTACAATTCAGGACGAATCAAAGATCAAAGAGTGCAATGGCAAAAGGCCTCTGGCACACCCATAAATTAGTCCGGTGCACCCTGAAAGTCAAGAAAATTGCAAGGTGCACCAGACCCCACACTAGCACAAAAATGACCTTTGGTGGGCCCCACACCGCATGATGATCAAATTATTACCAAAATTAGGTTGTGGGCACACAGATAGACCACTGAGAAAGGCCCATGACCCCCCATCATCAAGCGAGCCCCACAAACCTGAGATAAATAGTATTTAAGGTAAGAAATGTAAAACAACGACTATCGGCGCACCTAAAAAATAGGTTTGGCACACCTAGAAAATACATGATTTTCGGACTTAACATATTTGCTTTATAAAAGTCTGACGCACCTAGAAAATAGTCTGGTGCACCTAATAAATATAACATTTCAGAACTTCACAAAGCCCGAACCAAAGAGTCTAACGCATCTAGAAAATAAGTCTGGCGCAACCAGAAAATACGTGATTTCTCAAACTTTACAAATTGGCTTTTAAGAAGTCTAGTGCACCTAAAAAATATATCTGGCGCATCCAAAAAATATATGATTTCAGCAAAATCCACTCAGACCATTTTCAAGGTGCTCTACAGTCTGGTGCACCTGAAAAATGCCCATTTTCAGGGTGCTCTAGAGTTTGGTGCACCCTAAAAATCAAACAATCTACAAACTCCAATTTTCATATTTTCAGGGTGCTCCAAACATTTTTGGATGCGCCAAACTAAAACTAAGTCATTTTCAGGGTGCACTTGATGCGTCACTTGGTGATTGGCTCATCCTCTGAAATTTTCGGGTATAAATACCCATCTGCACTATTTATTTATACGTGTACTGAGAGAGAGAGAGAGAGAGAGAGAGAGTTATTACCCTCTGGACATTCGAAATCCTCGCCGGAAACCCTCACCGGAATCCCTTTCCGACCGTCGGAATACTTTTCCGACTGCCAAAATCCCACATCGAAAACCTACCTCCGATCACCGCAGGTCCGACATGAAACCAACAAAACATTAGATCTTTCGAAATTGCCTAAGTACTCTAGCGCACCCATAAAATGGTCTGGCGCACCCCAAAAATTAACATTTCCAACTTAACCATTTTCAGGGTGCTCCAAACTCCAGAGGACCCTAAAAATTAGCAGCAGATACTTCATATTTTCAGGGTGCTCCAGACTCTGGTGCACCCTAAAAATCAAGATTTTTCAGACTCCGTTCAGGGTGAACCAGACCCCATTTTGAGGGTTTTTAGACTATGTTTAGACCTATTTTAGGTATTTTGGACATTCCGGATGCAACGGAACAGTCAAATGACTCTTCGAGATACCTAATAAGCAAAATATAGGCCTCTAAAGTTCGATATGATCCAACACGATAAACGCAATAAGTTTCCGAAATGAGACCGCAAGCATCCAGAACTATACAAATAAATCATTATGAAATGTACTATCAAAATATGATCCAGATTAAGGTTCGGACTAAGTAGGTGGGACTATGGTCAACACGACCAAAAGAGTTCCTAATTCTTACACAATATTCGTTAAAGATTGATATCTCAAAACAGAGTTGATGCCCTACCCATCCAAACGACATCCGTCAGTTGAGCTATCTAGGTACATACAATTGCAGATAGGTCTTCTTGAGGTCACCTGTCCAAACATGACAGGCGCGGGCCCAGAGTCGCACCCTCTCAATTAAAAACCCTAATGGTTTCAGCCCAAATCTCCGGCTAAAGCATAGGACATAGACATCTGATTCATACGAAGATGGTTCAGTTCGTAACAAAACAAATATAGGTCTCTACGACCACAAACTCTATGACCATAGTCCTTGTTGACTAGTCTGTTGCCTTTTAATCAAGGGTCATCGATCATTCGATGTAATTATAGGCTTGTGCTAGATCACGACCTGAAATGTACAAGATTTCAGAATCTCTGGAATAAAATTCGTCTTGCGATATCTTTCTATTATGTACTTTTGTGAATGTTTGTGATTATCTATGAATGTCTCTATTACTCAGAATCCCATAGTAACAATACGCAGAAAATGTCATTGTAGCATTTTCAGTGCTAACAATACCTAAATCATACGATTTCAAAAGACATAAAAATATATATATATTTCAAGTACTCCCGATTTCATTTACCTCCAAATACACCATGCCAATTGATTGACACTAAAATTGTGTATTGCCAATTGATTGATTCGGGGCAAATCCCTCCTCTCAAATATACTCAAATACATGGTGCCCAGCATCCCCTTGTGTTTAATTGGGACGAGCTCACACATGAATTAAATGCCCTTCATGCATCACATGGGTAACCATACCATTGGATCGCACCTAATGATAAGTAGGGATTCACATCAGATTCGCTCATGCATCAAATCAACATGAAGCCACTCATCAGGTGGGCCCCACCGGGAACTCATTTGAGCCAAAACTTATTGAATAATTCATGGATTATCTCGGAGCATTGAGTTAATTTTAAAGAATAAATAAATTATTTGTCAAATTATCTAATAAATTAATTAAACTATATCAGCCAAAAAAAAAAAACCCTCTGATTTCTTCCTAATGTCTTCTTGAAAGTTTAATGAGTTGCGTCCTACTGAATATTCCCAACTCGGTAACTTTTTTTACAGCGGTAGGCCGGTGTGCCATAACTAAAACAAAATCCTGTCCGTATGTTATGGAAGGCACGCATGTATACTGAATATGGACGGTTCACGGACTCTTTTGTTCATGCCTTCATGCAGGGTTTGCTGTTTTGGCAGAGTGTTGTTGATCTTCCTCATTGGTGGCCTGCATGAACGGTTCAGAGAAAAAAATAAATAATAAAGGTATGAAAATTTTCAGTGTCTCGACAGTATGGGATCATGACCCTATTATCAAAATATGGGAGACTTCACACTGATGGTTTGGATCACCTAGCTATGGCCCACATGTATGAAGTTCTGCCAATAGTGAAACCTTCCCTATGTAATTCCTGGGAGATGATACGTCAGCGCTGGTAAAACCAGTGCACTATAGGTGATTCATTCTTTACAACCGTCCATTTACGTCGCACCATTTCGGATTTGATATCCGTATGCTGGTTATACCCAGTGGATTAGTATTTCGAATGGGAGGTACTTGAAATACACAATTTTGGCAAGAGTCAAATGAGTAACAAAATTTTATTGGTCACACTGATGATACCCAAAACTAGGACTGTACGTGGGTCAGCGGACTCAATGGGGTACCAGACCCAAACCATTTAGACCTGACCCATTTGTTAAATGGTACGGGTCTGGTCCAAGAATAGACCCATTTTCTAATCGGGTTTGGGTCTGGTTTCCTTTATATTAGGCCCGACCCAACCTAACCCGAACCCATTTAGTAAGTGGGCGGGTTTGGTCTATGTTTCAAGGGACCCATCCAGCCCAAACCCGTCCAAACCCGATTTTAAGCCTTGTTAAAAGGCTTGCATACTAAATCCAGACCCAGACCCATTAGACCCAACCCATTTATAAATGGGTCTGGGTGGATCTCCCTCTACTTGACCCAGAGGTCTGATGGGTTGACTTAGACCCGATCCAAACCCACCCATTTAGTAAAAGGGCTTGGGTCTAAAATTTGAACCCAGACCCATTTAGTAAATGGGTGGGTCTGGTTTTGGCTAAACCCACCCTAAACCCGACCATTTACAGCCCTACCCAAAACAATCAAATTATCAGCCACATCCCTAACATCAATAGAATAATCCAGACCATCCAAACTCGTTTGTGATCCCATGCTTGTGGCCCACCCAAAGCTCAAAATTTTGTTATTATTTTTTCTTAAACTATATGCATTTCAATAGGCTTATTACAATCATTATATCAAATATTACGTATGTACACTACTTAAGTATATTAAAATTAATTTAGCTATTTAAATTAAATTTCAACAAATATATTTTAGAATTTTAATGCATGGCCATTTTTTTTAATTTCAGTAGAAGTTACCAATTAAAACAGTGGATTCCGATTTCTGAATTACATGTATTTGTGATTTCGAATCCAATGCATACTATATACTAGCGCCGAAAGGGTTAGGAACGCATCCCACGCCCCTCGCTGACAGCGGGTGATCTTTTGGGAGGAGATTAGGTGCAACCAACCTCACCCAAGACCGTGAGCCCCTGCTGTGGGGCCCACCTTAATGTATGAATTGTATATCCATGCCATCCATCTGTTTTGCCAGCTCATTTTAGAGCATGATCTAACAAATGAAGCAGATAAAAAAAATTTAATTGGACCACACCGTATGAAACAGTGGTGATTGAATGCCACTAATAAAAACTTACTAAGGACCGCCTTGATGCCCACCGTAATGTTTATTTGCCACTAATATGTTGATAAGTTCATACAAACCCGGATGAAGAGAGCTTGATTAAAGACATTCTTTGCCCAAAAGAGGCTTTTAATGGTGAATAACCACTGTTTCCTGTGGTATGGTCCAAATGAGATTTAGGGTCCGTTTGTTAAATCTGAAGTCTGAACTTGAAATCTGAATCTAAAGTCTGAATCTGAAGTTAGAAAATTAGTATTGAATCTAGAATAAACTGTTTGTTAACTAACTTCTGAAATATTTAAAATATATTAATGTGACACATTTGCCCCTGTGAAATAGTCATAATTGAATCCCTACCATTAAAAACTTCATGAAATCAACCAAAATGTTTATTTACCATCCAACCTATTGATAAGGTAAAAAAAAAAAAAACCTAAATGAAGAGACGACACAAATATCATCTGAATCCAAATCTTTGTAGCCCATAAGAAATTTTTAATGGTCATTTACCACTGTTTCTTGTACTATGGTCCATTTGAGATCCACGCAATCTATTCATTTTTCAAAATCATTTTAGGAAATAACCCAAAAAATGAGGATGATCCAAATCTCATTTGGCCCGGAACTTTCATGGCTCATTAATGGTCAATCACCACTGTTTCCAGTACTATGGTTCATCTGGGATTTGAAGTTGCTTGATTTTTTGGATCATGATCTAAAATGAGCTTTTAATATGGATGGACTGTGTGGATATAGTCACATACATCACAGTGGACCTCACAGTCACGATCCCACCCACCTTGGTGGATTGGGGTCTCACCTAATCCACTCCCCAAATCCGGGAGCGAATTAGTTGTTACCTTGCTAAAAGCTTAGTGGGTGTTGTGTGGGGCCTATCTTGATGTATTTGTTGTATATCTAGGCTGTCCATCTATTTTTCCATCTCATTTTAGGGCATGATCCCAAATCATAAGAAGATCCAAATCTCAGGTGGACCATACCAATAGAAATAGTGATCAGTAACCATTAAAAACGTTTTGTGGGTTACAAAAGTTTTAGATCAATCTAATCTTTCTAATTTTCCTTCAACCAGATCTTCTTAACATTATCAACAAGTTGGATTGCAAATAAACAATAAGAAAATGTTACGATGGGCCTTTTGGAATTTTTAATGGTGAGGTACCAATCGCCACTGTTTTTTGTGTTGTGGTACACTTGAGATTTAGACCTTCATGAACTTTGGCACTCCATCTTAAAATGGTCCTGAGAAACTGATGAACCACTTGGATATCCAGAAAATCATCAAGGTGGCCCCCATGGTAGGGATAACACCCATTAAGCAGTTACCCCAGTAACACCTTAATTCTCTCCCCTAAAATCAAGGACGTGGATTAGCTACTGACAGCGTGAGCCCTACTGAAGTGATGTCACCAGTTTTGTCGGCGCATTATGATTTATGTGATGTATCCACATCATCCATCCATTCAGAGAGGTCATTTTAGGGCATGAGCCAAAGAATGAGGGAGATCCAAGCTCAAGTGGACCCCACCACAGAAAACAGTTTGGATTGAATGCCTGCCATTAAAAACTTTTTAAGGGTCACAAAAGTTTTCGATCAAGCTGATATTTGTGTTTTCCCTTCTTCCATGTCTGTGTTAACTTACGAACAGGTTGGATCTTTAAAAAAACATCATGGTGGGCCTTAAGAAGGTTTCAACAGTGGGCATCACTGTCCCCATTGTTTTTAATGGTTGGTTCAAATTGAGATTTGGATATGCTTAATTCTCTTTCATGCCCTACTATGATCTCTCCAAATGGATGGACGGTGTGGTTACAACACATATATCATGGTGGGGCCCATAGAACTTAGTGACGTGACTCAGTAGCGCTATTGAGGCTATAATAGCTAATCGGGCTCCTAAATCCGACGGGGAGTGCGCGCTACCCCTACCTGCATCTAGCTAAAGATGGACAGTCCTATCAAAGGGTCCTGTGGGACCTATCATGATCTATATGTTTTATCCACACCATCGATCCATTTTTTCATATCATTTTAGGGAACAAGGCAAAAAATAAGGCAGATATAAGGCTCAAGTGGGCCACAGTATAAGAAACAATGGGAATTGGGTGTCTACCATTAAAAACTTCTTGGGCCATAGAAGGCTCTGATCAAGTTGATATTTGTGTTATCCCTTCATCCAGGTTTGTGTGACCTTATGAAGAGGTTAAATGGTAAATGAACTTCACGGTGGACCCAAGTATTGTAGAATAAAGTTGGTCGAAGGTGTTCACGATCAGCGACTCTCGAGCAGCTTTACACGTTCGATATGTGAGCACCTCCTTGGTCAAGACCAGTCGGCTACATACAAACAGCAACCAGCAAGTTTCTAAATCCGATTTTCGGGTTTCCTAAGTGTGGGAGGACTCCGTAATTCCGCGTTTCTTCCAAGTCGGTGACGCCTCCAAGCTATAAAAAGACACTTACAGCCTCTTCCTAACTCATCTAGCAACGTGGGGAGCAAAGAGATCAAGACCTAAGAGGCTTCCTAGCCTCCTACAACTAGTTTCTTCTTCTTCTAGTTCTAGTTTTTAGTTTTTAATGTTTTCTTTTAGCTAACCTCTTAGCTAGAGCTAAGAGGTGAAGTTTGTAGTTTGTTTCAATGCTTTAATTCGTTTCTCCAAGTGCCCTTTTACTTTAATTATGGATTTTCAAGTTCTAGTTTGAATAAAGTTTGGTTTTTTTAGAAGTTTTGTGAGAGTTTGTGTGCTCCGGACATGAGTTCCTTGCAATTCTTTGAGATTACCATGATTAGGTTGTTTGAATTTGAATTGTAGTAACCCTTGAGCATGCCATAGTCCATAGGCATGGCTGTTACTCTGAAAGCTACAAATTCAAGTTCTATGTGCTTCATTAAAACTAGAAATCTGATTTCCAGATTTAAGTGGGACTGTTTGTGCTTGAATGTTATATCTTCTAATTAGATGAGAGATAGGACTTTGATTCTAATTGTGATGTACTTGGATGAATGGATTGGCATTGGACTACTACAAGTGGATCCTTGATGCTCTAGTTCTTCTTATTTCCAGATTTTCCTATTTCATGTGAAAAACTACTTTCTTAAACTTCTTATATTCTAATTATTAGAGTAGTTGAATTTGTTTACCTCTTTCCCTGTGGATCGACCTCGGTCTTACCGAGATTTAGTACTACATTGTAGCCTTGCACTTGAGGCGAGCGAACAGACGCTGTACGTACTTGGTTCTGAGGCTTAAAACCCCGATCAATAGAATCATTTTCTCAATTGTCAGATCTCTTCCTATCCCAATTTATGGGAAACATCCGTACAAAGAAACCAGCATCTCATTTATCAGATCTGAAGTAACGCCACAATGAGACAATCAAAGAATTCACGGTTCGATTCACAACCGAAGCCGTTCAAACCGAAGGTTATACCGAGGATAAAGGCCTCACTGCTCTGATCGCAGGTATAAGGAGCGAAAGGTTTTGCTTCGCTCTAAATAAAAATCCTTCAAAAATGATGGCCGAATTCCAAGCTAAGGCCAAAAAATACATCAATGCAGAGGAAGTGGCCCTCGCTCGACATGACGGCCAAGGGAAGAAGTGTAAATTCGAAGAAGCATCTCCCTCCGACAAAAAGTATCATCAATCAATCCAAGTATAGAGCACAACTAGATTTGAAGTCCTATCTCTCATCTAGTTGGAAAATAAAGCATTCAAACACATTCAATTCCATTCAAGCTGAACTTCCAAGTTCTAGTCCCATTCAACACATGTAGGATTCGAAATCATAGCCTTCGGAGTAACAGCTATGCCTATGGACTATGGCTTACTCAAGGGTTACCATAATTCGAACCTAAACAAACACAATATGATAATCTCAGAGAATTGTAAGGAATCCATGTCCGGAGCACATGAACTCTCATAAAACATCTCAAACTACCAACTTAAGGGACTAAAATAAATAAAAATCCAAACTTGAATTGAAATTACTTGAATTAAACTGAATCAAACATGAAATTAGCTACAAGCTTCACCTCTCAGCCTTAGCTGAAAGATTCTAACCGATCATTGTCATACTACAATTAGAACTCATAATAAAAAGCATAAAACTAGAAAATAAAAAATTGGAGGGTTGCATACGCTCCACGATAGCTTCCTCTCTCTAGAACCACATCCCTTAACTTCTATGATGATCTAGGAAGAGCCCCTAGGTGTCCTTTTATAGTGTGGAAGCCTCTCGCGACGGAAACATCCAGAAATTGCGTAAGGTTACGCACTGCGCAGAAAATTTTGGAGCTTTACGGAAAAGCTTTATTACGCAGACGACCGGTCGCACGACCGGTCTGAGCTTCTTGACGACCGGTCGCACGACCGGTCGTAAAACGTCAAAATCAGTCCAGTGAGTTTTTCCAAAATTTCATCTTTAAAATTTAATTGAAGAACCGGTCGCACGACCGGTCTGGGCATCGAACGACCGGTCGCACAACCGGTGGTGAATGGTCCAGTGACCTTTGTGAAAAATCCTTCTTCTGCGCATAATCGGACCTGTCGAACGACCGGTCTTGGCGATGGACGACCGGTCGCACGACCGGTCTTGGCTTCTGTTTCTGCTTCCTCCTTTTGCTTTTTTCTTCCTTTCTTCTCCTCTCTTTCTACTTTCTTTGGTCCTTCTTCCTTCTTCATCCAATGGCCTCAAATGGCTCTTTTTAGTCTCCAATTGGGTGAATTCTGCTCTCATTCCTGAAATCACAAAACATGCATTAGATAGCCCTTTTAAGCATGAAAACCGTGCATATAATGCGATGTAATGGGCATGCAATGTATAAATTGGAGGTTCAACAGTTCACAGGGAGATATTATAATTATACCCCTCTTGATCGATCTCCAGAGAAGGTACTGATGGAAATTAGGAATAAATCTTATGTCAAGAGGCCTCCGATGATCAAATCTGATCCAGAAAAGAGAGATAAGAGGAAGTTTTATTACTTCCATAAGGATTATGGGCATAACACTCAAGACTGTATATCCCTTAAAGATCAAATAGAGTCGCTAATTCGCAGGGGGCATCTTCGTGACTATGTTGCACAGCGAAATCAATCCCTTCAGAAATTCAGCACATCAACGTGTTGAGACAGTCAACCTCGGAGGGAAAGGTCATTGCAACACCGTCAATCGTAAGAAGATGTGGAGCCAGCAGACGAAATCAGAACTATTGTGGGCGGTTCTGCTTGTGGAGGTGATTCCCAGGGTGCAAGGAAAACTTACACTCGCAAAACATATCAAGAACCTCAACACATTTATTGGATGGAGAAATCATCCAAATCATCGGCATCAAGCAATCAAGCAATCTCCTTCTCCAAAAAAGACGCTGAAGGGATTCACTTCTCCCATGAAGATTCCATTGTAGTAACGTTAAAGGTAGCTAACTATCTAACACATCATATCATATTGGATACAGGTAGCTCTGCAGATGTGCTCTATTCTGAGGCTTATGACAAGATGGTGTTTGCTAAAAACCCGCTCAAGCCAATCTCCACACCTTTCGTCGGCTTTGAAGGTGAGGTGGTCAAACCAGGAGAAAGTATCAACCTCCCCGTCACATTCAGCGAATCCCCTGCCAATATTACCATATTTATCAATTTCCTCATGGTAAAGTGAAAGCCTGCATATAATGCCATCTTAGGATGACCATCGCTCACAAAACTAGGGGTAGCATTACATCCCCTTTACTTGTGCGTGAAATTCCCTACTCCGAATAGCGTTGGAGTAGTCCGAGGGAACCAGAAAGAAGCTCAAGCATGTTATGAGATAGCAATCCAAGATCGGAAGAGCGCTCAAGTCACTCCTGTTATGACAGTTGTAAGGTATCCAGCAGACTCTCCATTCACGACAACATTGGACCCGAGGGAAGATACACATCAAGCAGGAGCACTAAGGGAAGAAACCATTGAAATCCAGTTATCCAAGGCAGATCCGACTAAGAAAGTCCATATCGGATCGTCTCTGGACCATACCTTTCAAGCGTGATTGACCAATTTCTTGGTCGATTATCAAGATGTCTTCGCTTGGTCGCATAAAGACATGCCAAGCATCGACCTAAAAGTTGAAGTTCATCGACTAAATCTTGATCCCAACTTAAACCCATTCATCAGCGTCAACGTGCGTTCATAGTCAAAAGACAAATGGTTATAAAGACAGAAGTTGATAAGTTGCTGGTGATGGATTTCGTTGAAGAGATTGATTACCCCGACTAAGTCGCAAATGTCATCCTTGTTCATAAAGTGAATGGAAAATGGAGGATGTGTGTGGATTATACCAATCTGAATAAAGCATGTCCGAAAGAAAGCTTTTTGACCCCTCGGATTGACAAGTTAGTTGATTCAATGGCTGTATATGCTTTGCTCAGTTTCATGGACACCTATTCTGGTTATAACTAGATCGTGATACATCCACTGGAACGTGAGAAGACAACTTTTATTACGGAGCATGGTCTATATTGTTACAAGGTAATGTCGTTCGGTCTTAAGAACGCCGGAGCAACTTACCAACGACTAGTCAACAAGATGTTCATTGCGCAAATTGGAAAAACTATGGAGGTATACGTTGACGACATGCTCGTCAAGAGTGTTATAGCAGACGATCATCTCACTGACCTTCGCGAAGCCTTCGACCAGATGCGAAAATTTTGGATGAAATTGAACCCAAAAAAATGTGCATTTGGGGTCTCCGTTGGGAAGTTGTTAGATTCCCCAAGTGTAGGGTTGCAATGTAGTAATAATCTCGATAAGACCGAGGTCGATCCACAGGGACTTGTGTAGGAATTCACAAAACACTTCCAATGGTTTCTAATTAAGAACTACCTAAACAGGATTTAGGAATTTGGTGTAGATAGATATTTTGAACTAAATTGAATGTAATCAATAATAAAAATCATTAAGGGTTCAAGGATCTACTTGTAGCAATCCTTGATGCTTAATTCGCTGTGGTTTCTCACTTTCTAAACTAGAATCGAAATTAAATTCTATCTAGCCGGATGATAGAGAGTTAAAACAAACAATCTGCCATATGTGTGATTCAAATAAATGATTCCCTTAATTCAAGTTAGGACTTGAGTATACTCAATTGCATAAGTCAATCCTAGTTCCAATAGGTTAAGATCATAATCATAATCATCATTAAATTCTGTCACAAAGTATAACTAGATCATGATTTGAACTTGATTCAAATCACATACACAATCACACATAAGCAGAAATTCCAGAAAAAGTAGAACTTTTGGTATGAAGTTCCCACATGAGGATCAAAGGTATAGAGTGTATTGAATCCGATTCCTCAGAGCTTACAGGTCTAGAATAATTCAAAACAATTAAGAACTCAAGCAATTCTTCTAAACATCCATGAGCCATCATAAGATTAAGAAAAACTACTTAGAACTTTATTCAAACTTCAACCATTGTTCTTCACTAATAATCCAACTTGAAACCAAATCAAACGAATTGAAACATCTTAGATTCACTACAAGCTTCACCTCTTAGCCCTAGCTAAGAGGTTTAGCCGTTTATGATCCAAGGAAACATGAAAATAACTAAGAAAAATATAAAAACTAGAATAACAAATTAGGAGAAGTTGTAGAACTCTGGATCTGACTTCCGCTGCCTCCCACCGTGGTAAATCTCTTCTAAGATGCCCTAGGAACGAGCTAGAGGAGTCCTTTTATAGCTTTGGGGCCCTAGGTGCGAAGAAACTTTGAGAAATCCCACAAGATTAGCGTTTTGCACAGAGATTTTCGGAGTTCCAGATGTTCCTAAGTGTTGACCGACCTGTCAGACCCCCTGTCCGGCCGGTCGGATAAAGTGCCTATAATTGTAATTCTCACTGGACTCTTTTTTACACAGTCCGACCCATCAGCCGACCGGTTCGCCGGCCAACCGGTGGAACTGCTTCAAACAGCTGAATTCGTTGGACTTTGTAATGCATAGGCCGACCGGTCGGTCAAGGGGTCGGTCCTCCTAAAATGTGTCCAGTGACTTTCTTGTTTCTGAAGGGTTTGGCCGGCCGGTCGGTGGCTATGGCTGGCTGGCCGACCGATGGACATGAAATTGGCTAAATTCTAGCTTCTCCTCTTTCATCTTCAATGCACTTTTGCTCCACCTTTGGTCCTTCATTCCGTTGATCTTCAAGGTGTGTAAACAACATCTCTAAGCCCTCAATTGATGAATTCTCTCTCTCATTCCTACAACCACAAAACCATGCATTAGTTGGGTCTTTAATCACTTATTTCAAGCATAGTTAGTAATAAAATGGGGTTAGAATATGCACATTTAAGAGCTCAACGGAAGTTCCTCGAATTTATGGTCAGACAACGAGGTATATGAAATTACACCTTTTGGAGTAAATGCGTATGCGTGCGGAAGCTTTGAGAACAAATAGAGTTATGGCTAAATCCTGTAGGGGGGGGGGGGGGGGGGGGGGATTAGGACTTTGAAATTCTTTTCGCCTACTTAACAGTTTTAACAAATTAAACTAAGTAAGAACACTTCGGCTTCCAAGCCTAGGTGGGTCTAATCACACAACTAGCATATTGTAAGCAATAAGCAACCTGGTCTAAGCATGCATAGATACTCAAATGATTAAACAAATCAAGCTCCTAATCTATGCAACCTAAGTAGACTATAGAGGATGGATCAATTAAGCTCAAGTCTACACGACTAAGTGAAAGTACATCTTGTGTGTGGATGTGCATATCTAGTGCCTAGCATACATTCCTATTAAGCATTCAAAATTAACAATTAAACGTACAATGCTAAGATAACAATGTGCTCAAATACAAACACAAACACAAGCATGTATAGTGTTCGACTACTTGTCTACTCTACTCCCGGTTCAATTACTCAACCCCTTTGAGCACACCGGCATTCACTAGGGAGTTTAAATCTGATTCCTCCCAACCAAGGTGTTTTAAATCGGCTCCACCCAACCGAGGAGTTTATAAGTTCCTCCCAACCTATGGGATCTACTCAAGGTCACCTCAAGTCCTACTCAAGGACAATGCACGTTCACTCCTGTGTCGGTGGCTCCCCCTTAGAGACTTTGTTTAGGCTCGACAAACGAGCCAAGGAGCGCCAAACAGCCCCTAGTCTTTAGGCCGACAAATGCGCCAAGGAATGGCCAACGTCCCTAGAGTTTTAGGCTCAACTAGTAAGCCAAGGATCAGCAAATGACCCTAATTCGAGTTTGACAAATAAAATCTACACTCAACTCCCACAGGGAATTGAGTGGAAGGACTCTCTATAATGACAACCTTACTTGTCGGATGAGCCCCTTGTTCAGCACCGATTCGAGTTACTTAATCTCCGCTCTCCCGTGCTTCAATCAGCTTTCCTTGCTCCCCCGATCGTGTTGTCGTTGCATCGTCAACGCCTCAACTACACTTGATCAACCACCTTGCAACTTTGATATGCCTAAGGTGAGGGTAGGTTTGAGATCTCTACAACTTATGGGAATAGGTTGCCTAGAGAGTCTCACCTACAAATATCTCATCATAGAGTATTGAATAGGAATATGACTATGAAGATCAATCCAATCTTTAGAAATCAAAAGAAGGACAAGTGCATCTTCTTCTTGAGCTTTGAATGCTCCATACTTGTGATGAATCACAAGGAAGATCACTTGTTTGGATTAGGAATAGAGCTCTTAATGATCTTCAACAATGGTGGCTTCTATTTCTTCAAATCTCCTCTCTTATCTAAAAAATGAATCCCCCATCTTAAATAAATTTTCTTTTAATGGTAAAAAAGGGCAAATTCACGTATCTCCGATTGATAAAAAAAAAGGTTCGATTGATCAGATACCTGTCCAATTGATCGGATGAATGTCCGATTGATAAAAAATTTGTCCAGTGAATTCTCTGGAAGATATTCCGATTGATCGGAATCATGGTCCGATTGATCAGACTAACCCTTTTCGATGGATCAAAAATATGTCCAATTGATCAAAAATTTATCCAGTGGTTTTTCAAACTTGTTGGAACAAATTTTGATGGATCGGGACTTCTGTCTGATTGATCGAAGTCTAATCGAAACAATCGAAAACTGCTATTTGAGCTGTTTTGTTTACATCATCTTCCACCTCTTTAATTAGTCTAACTTATCATATTTTTTAAAGAGTTCTAAGACTAATGATGATGACTAAGTGTATACCTAGTTGGTCCAAGTCATCTAAGAGGTTATCGGTTTGGGTAGGTTCAAGGCAAGGCACACCAAGGCATCTCTTTTACTTGTTTCTTCATCCTTGATGTAGCTGGTCCATCTTGAGTCTTCGATCTTCGTCGTCATTAAGATCAACCGACACTAGAGTCACTGACCTAAGTGATTGACAAACAAGGTGCACGAGTATTCCACAAAAAAGTGCACTAACAATCTCCCCCTTTGTCAATTACTTACAAAAATTTAACCTACCAAAACAAAGTACATGAACAAGAGATTATATTGAAATGAAAATAAATAGAGGACTCTTAACATGCCTAACTAAGCAGCTCCTTTTCAGTTTGCTCCCCCATAACCTGTTAATCCCTGCATCACAAAACATAGCAAACTAATTTTGGTAGGACTTGATCTTTCTCCCCCTTTTTGTTAGCAATTGACAAACTATTCTCTCCCTCTTAATGATACATCAATCAAGGTTAAGGTAAGAGAAGATAGTATGTCGCAGTTATAACTATAAGCACATGCTAACAAGGAGAGTATAGGGTGCATGAACTTTAAAACATGGAGCATGCTAAGGAACATGATTAACACGAAAATGAAACTATCTAAGCATAGTTAATCATGCATAATTGGTCAAGGATATACATTTGCAATGAAAGCACAAAGGCTTAAAGCCCAATCAACTAACCTCCCCAATTGGTATATCAAGACCTATCCCAAGCAAAAATTAGCATATAATTAAGCATAAAATTATCATAATTAGCTAATCTAAGCAGAGAGATAGTCTAGCAACAAATATATAAAATAAAAGCAAGGCTAAACTACCAAATTTAAGTTAATGAGACTTGAATCCTCTGACTTGCCCATACACACAAATATGAGGCTGAAATCCTCAAATATTCTTATAAAAACACTTTCTAACTACCCTTACTAACTATATTTAGTTTGAAAGGCCTAAGGGTAACTAATTTCCTCAACACCCTTATAAAATGTAGTATGAGGTGAGGTGTTGGGAACTTCTTCTTTTAGAAGGGATAACGGTCAGGATCCTCTCTTAAATTAGGGGGAAGAGAGGTAGTAGCAGAAGCCATGAGGGCTTTATCAATATTTTGGCTCCCATCACTATTGGGGTCATTAGATTTGGATTCGGACTCTTTTGTATCATCCCAAGTGGGAGCCATTGTCTTTTTTCCTTTCGGTTTAGGTCTGTTTGGACATTCTGATGCAATGTGGCCACGATAACCGCAACCGTAACATTGGACGGATTTAAGATTTGATGATTTCCCTTTATGTTTGTCACCCTTCTTGTCCTTCTTTTCACAGCTACTCCCTCTATCAAATTTGAGGAATCTTTTGAATTTTTTATTTAACTTATCTTCCTCATCTTCATCACTATCTTACTCCGACTCACTCTTAATTTTCTTATGTTTGTGAGAGGACTTTAGAGTGATGCTTTTCTTTCTAGAGGAGGCCTTAAAGTGTAGTTCATGAGTTTGTAGGGAACTTATGAGTTCTTCTACTTTCATGTTATCTATGTCTCTACACTCTTCGAAGGCTACTCCCGGATTCACCTCCCCTCGGTTGCGTAGCCATATACTATTACCTCTTCATCCTCGGAGTACGTCTTCCCCTTCACCCTTTTATTCGTGACGTACTCCGCACCTATAAAATTGCCCCTGGACAACTTATTGTCAATGGTTGGAGGGTAGTTCTTAGTGCGTTTGTTCTCTGAAAGCAAGCCGACAATGGAGATTTAACTGCCGAGGAGTTCCTTAGAATGTTCCAACTCAAGAAAGATCCCTCCAGCGATGGCTGGTACTATTTATGTTACTGGCACAGGGATAATTATGTCTTGGGGAAACCCACTTCAAATTATCCTAGGTGGAGGAAATGCTGGTTCTTTGCCTCTGGGAACTAGGAGTCTAAAATGGGATCCACCTGTGGAGGCCATAATGTGAGCCACTTCTTCGGTGAAGGTCGGTGGAACTTTACTCTAACCCAATTTGCAAGCGGACTTTAAACTTTCGTTTATCTGACCTCTACTCGTATTCGCAGGTATTCCAATCGGGGGAAAGCCGAGCTTGAAGGGAGGAATCAACGAAAAGATTGTCAAAGTTTACAAATTACCAGCTTGTGACAGGGATATCGAGACCTGTCTGTCACCCTCCCGACTCACAACTGCTGGGTTGATATCCCGAGAGGAGGCTGTCATGGCAAACGTCGAAGAGAAGAGGGGATTGCTGTCTCGCTTAAAGGGTACTGGTTGGAAGAGACAAAAGAAGACGTCTGCTGGCCCATCTCACCCATCTAATCGGTCGGGTGAGCCTGCTCAGACCCCACAGCCGTGTGAACCTCTCCCTGACACCGCTGTAGCTACATCGATGGTTCCTCCCGAACCATCGGTCATCGATATTGCTGATAATTCCCCAAGGAATGATGGGGCGGGGGCAAGTTGCCCCCTGGCTGAAGAACCTAACCAGCCTAAAGGTGCTCGCGAGTTGATTCCCGCTCGTAAGCAACCCATTGCTCAAGATGCGAGCCCTGCTGGGCTAGTCGTAGCCCAGCCTTCCGGAGTTGGGACGTTTACCGTTCCAAGCCATCTGCACCCGATCTGCAAATTTCTTTTTGATAACATCCCCCCCCAGACCTTCGGCACTCTCCCTGAACCAAGTCCCAAGACCTCTCTCTAGACGCAGGAGTGAGGATGGTCTAGGTAAAGAATACTCCGATTTTAACCTGTTTCTTGCTTTCTTTGTTGGTTTTCAAGTGAACATCTCATAATCCTTTTTCTCTTTGAACAGGGTCTGAATATCATCATGGGAACGAGGCGTGACATCCTCGCTGCCCGTCGTATTATAAATGAGGCTGAGGGGAAGAGGGTTGCCCTAGAGAAGGCAGTCGACGGGAGGGACCAAGTCATTAAATCTTGCGAGACCTTAATCGCGAAGATGACCGAGGAGAGAAAAATCCTCATTGAAAAGGTCCAAGTCCTAACTGACAGATACCAGGCCTTGGACACAAACTTCGCCAGGCTCACGGAGATGAAAGAGAAGATAGAGAGAGAGAGAGAGAGAGAGATCTTTTGCCAAGATAAGATCTCACTGGAGGAGCAGGTCGCGACTAAAAGAAGTCAGCGACAGTCTGGAAAAAGAATGATCCACCCTTGCGCAGCTCAAAGACGACTCTATTCATTAGGAGGAGGAGAGAGTGGCCCTCGTCAAGATGCTCTATGAAGAGGGGCCCTGCGCTATCATGGAGTTCCGTACCTCGCAGTTCTACGACGATGAAAGATATGAATCGTACGATGCTTGTCACGACTTCGCACTGCGAGTGGTGCAGCGGATGTCTTCATCGTTTGACATGGGAGAGTTCGAGAAGATCGCGGCTATCATAGTTGCAGAGGAGAGGGCAGCCACTGAGAACAAGGTCACTGAGGTTACACAAGTTGGAGGGGTCTCTGAAGCAGGCCCTGAGGTTGAAATTAATGCTCCTTCTTCAAGTGATGCGCAAGAATGATCGTCTCCTTTCTTCTCTCTTTCTATCTTATGTAAAAAATTTCATTCTCCTTTTGCAAACGATCTAAATATTTTAGTCAATGAAATGGATGAAAAACCTTTTGATACTATGGCCCGTTTGGTATTTCTCCTTCCCTCTTTCTTTCTCGTTGGTCATATGTTGAATGCCTGAGTACTTAACTCATGAAAGAATGAGTTAGGCTCAATTCGGGGGTCTTGGTGACCATGTCCACATAGAGACAGACTGATCTATCAATTGAGGCTTTGACTCTGCCGAAAGCAGAGGATTTGGCTAAGGGAATGCGTATATTCCCTTCAGGGCTATTCGGGTCCAACTAATGGAGTAGCGACCAAAAGAAAATCCATCTTTATTTGAATAACATTCTGATTTACATCAGGTTAAGGAAAATATCTGAGTAGATACTCTACATGCCAAGGGCAACGTAGGGGTCTTCCTTGCATATCTTCAAGATAATATGTACCTAGTCGCACAATTTTGATAACTCGATAAGGGCCTTCCCAATTCGGATCCAATGAGCGAGTAGGAATTCAGAGATTCTGTCTAATGACCAAATCACCAAGTTGGAAAGCTCTGGGTCGGACTTTGGCATTACGATAGCGAGAAATACGCTGTTGATAAGCTGTTGCTCGAAGTCGGGATGCGTCCCTTCTTTCTTCCAAGAGGTCAAGATGAAGCCTCAACCCCTCTTGATTATTCGTGGAATCATACTGCTCGATTCGATACGAGGGTACTTGGACTTTGACTGGGACAACTACGTCAGTGCCGAATGCTAAAGAGAAAGGATTTTCTCCAGTTGACGTGCGAGTTAGTAGTTCTATAGGCCCATAAGACTTCAGGTAGAAGCTCTGGCCACATGCCCTTACATTCATCGAGCTTAGTCTTTAGATGATGTTTGATGATCTTATTGACTGCTTCAACTTGTCCATTAGCCTGAGGATGATATGGGGAGGTACGAATACTTCGTATCTTCCATTTTTCGCAAAACTCCGAGAATGTGGCATTGTCGAACTGTTTTCCATTGTCGGTGATTATAGTGTGGGGGAGCCCATAATGGCATATAATGTTTCTCCACATGAACCTAGTAGTCTGCTTTTTGATGATTGTGGTTAACAGTTCTGCCTCGACCCATTTGGTGAAATAATCGACTGCTACAATTACAAACCTATTCTGACCTTTCCCGATGGGCAATGGTCCGATGATATCGACTCCACATTGGGCGAAGGGCCAAGGGCCGTCCATCAGCGTCATCTGTTCAGATGGTACATGAGGTATTGGAGAATATCGCTGGCATTTGTCACAATTTTTTGAAAAATTCGATTGCGTCAGCCTTCATGGTGGGCCAGTAGTACCCTTGCCTCATTACTTTATATGCTAAAGAACGTCCCTTAGGATGGTTACCGCATGTCCCCTAGTGTATTTCATCAAGAACGCGATGCGCCTCTTCTAGATGTAGACACCTTAAGTATGGTAAAGTAAAGCTTTTACGTAGTAAAATTCAATTTTGTAAGGTATACCTGGCAGCACGGTGACGAATTTGTCGTGCAGATTTTTTATCATCTGGGAGTTGTCCATCTTTGAGATAAAGGAGGATGGGGTCCATCCAACATGAGGAAGAATGTATTGTGACTACTTGCTCTGGGGTCATTGTGACTACTCTCATGAAGATGCTCGATGGGAACAGATCGCGTTAATTCAGACTTTGGTGCAGAGGCTAGCTTTGCCAAGGAATCTGCGAGCTTGTTCTTCTCGTGAGGGATGTGAATTATTTCATATTTGTTTAGCTTTGCGAGCAGGATAAGTACTCGAGATTTGTATAAAGTCATTGGCTCTTCTTTTGCTTCAAATTTGCCGAGCACTTGATTGACTATGAGTTGAGAGTCACTATGAATAAGTAAACTCGGTATCACGAGCACATTCGCTAGTTTAAGGCCGACGATCAAAGCCTCATATTCTGCTTCATTATTAGAGACATGAGTGTCAAATCTTAAAGCATATTGAAAATGCGACCCGTCAGGAGCAATTAAGATTAAGCCGGCTCCTGCTACCGGTGGCGCGTGAAGACCCATCCGCAAAGAGCGACCAGGGGGTCTAGTCGCTAGTTACAGGGTCATTATTGGAGGAAGAATATGTGAATTCAGCAATGAAATCAGCCACCGCTTGACCCTTAGTTGCGATTCTTGGGAAGAACGATATATCGTGCTCACTGATCTCAATTGCCCATTTAGTTAATCGCCCTGAAACCTCGGGTTTTTGAAGGACCTGTCTTAATGGATGACTCGTAGGTATCAATATAGAGTGGGCTTGGAAATATGGTCACAATTTTCAAGCAGCAGTCACTAAGGCGAGAGCTAATTTCTTCATATCAGAATATCGAGTTTCGGCATCCACCATCGCTCGACTAATATAATAAACGGGCATTTGAACCCCGGAATCTTCTCTTATTAATGCGGCACTAACTGCCATAGAAGACATAGATAAATAAAGGAGCTGCTCGTGTAAAACAGGTTTCGATAGGATAGGGGGCGTGCTCATATATTACTTCAGTTGTTGAAATGCTTCTTCGCATTGTTGAGTCCACACCCAGTCGGTTTTTACGGTAGCTCGAAGAAGCTTAAAGAAAGGAAGGCACTTATCAGAGGCACGCGAAATAAACCTGTTCAATGATGCAATGCGACCAGCTAGTCGTTGGACATCTTTGAGAGTGGACGGAGACTTCATTTCAATTAAGGCTTTTATTTTCTTGGGATTTGCTTCGATTCCTCATTGGCCAACCATAAACCAAAGAAATTTCCCGGCGAAAACTCTGAAAGCACATTTTTCTGGATTTAGCTTCATTCGATACTTCCTCATTAGGTCGAAGGCTTCTCAAAGATCTGCGAGATGGTTGTTGGCTGCGATGCTTTTCACGAGCATGTCGTCGACATAAACTTTCATGTTCTTACCGATTTGCGTAGCGAACATTTTATCGACCAGACGTTGATAGGTGGCTCCTGCATTCTTTAGACCAAAAGGCATTACCTTGTAGCAATACAAGCCGCAGTATAAAGGCACTGTGTTGACCATCAGGCGGGTGCATCATGATTTGGTTATAACCAGAGTAGGCGTCCATAAAACTAAGGAGGGCATGCCCTGCTGTTGAATCAACCAATTGGTCGATGCGGGGAGTGGGGAAACTATCCTTTGGGCATGCTTTGTTTAAATCAGAGTAATCTACGCACATTCTCCACTTACCATTAGTTTTTCAACAAGGACCACGTTCGCAACCCATTCTGGGTAGTCAACTTCCTCAATGAAATTGACGGTCAACAATTTTTTTACCTCAATTTTAATCACCATTTGCCTTTCTGCGGTGAACGCTCGTCGACGTTGATGAACAGGTTTGTGCTTCAGATCAACTTCCAGGCGATAAACTATGATGTTGAGGTCGATACCTGGCATATCACTATGAGACCAAGCAAATACATCTTGATATTCGGTGAGAAAATGAGTCAAATTTTCACGAAAGATATCGCTCAAAGAAGAACCAATGTAAACCTTCTTGGATGAATTTTCTTTAGATAAGTAGATTGCGACTGTCTCTTCCCCCGGGATACCTGATTGAAGAGCGTTCTCTCTTGGGTTTGACATTGTAGCTATCGGGAGATCCGATAAGTTTCCTGTTATCGTCATAATGGGAGCTACTTGGGCTTTCTTTTGATCTTATACGGCAATTTCGTAACATGCTCGAGCTTCCTTTTGATTTCCTCGTACAACCCCGACTCCGTTTGGAGTAGGGAATTTGACGTATAGGTACAAGGGGTGTAAATCTGCCCCTATCGTGGTGAGCAAAGGTCGACCCAAAATAACGTTGTATGCTGATCTTCGATCCACCACGAGGAAATTAACGAATACTGTGGTTTTTGCTGGACTTTCTCCGAAGGTGACTGGAAGATCGATGCTTCCTTCCGGTGTTACAACTTCACCCCCGAAGCCGATGATGGGAGTTGAGATTGGTTTGAGTAGACTTCTGGCGAGTGCCATTTTATTCAAAGCTTCCAGGTAAAGAACATCAGCGGAGCTACCTACATCTAACATAATACGATGAGTTAAATAATTTGATACCTTTAACGCGACTACGATGGAGTCCTCGTGAGGGAAGTGAATCCCTTCTGCATCTTCAAGAGAAAAAGAGATCGGATGATAGCTAGGATTTGATATATCAGACGATTTTTCCAGCCTAATAAATATGTTGCACTACCAAAAAAATGACTTTTCCTGACAGCCCTGCCTTTTTTTTCCGACGGCTCTGAGCCGTCCGAATTTCCGACGGTCTAAAACCGTCAGCGAATGTCTATCGGCCGTCAGGAAAAACTACCCAAAAAATAACCTTTCCCGACGGTCCCGCCCTTTTTTCCGACGGCTTTTAGCCGTCGGAATCTCCAACAGTCTGCAACCGTCGGAAAACGAAAATATGCTTCTTTTCATAATTTAATGAAACGAACCCACCCTGTTATCCTTACATTGGGGCCCACCTACATGATTTAATGTATATCCATGCCGCCCATCAATTTTAAAAACTCATTTTAGAGTTTTACCCCAAAGAAGGAGGCAGGTCGAAAGCTCAAGTGGACCACACCATATGGAGTCATATCCAAGTCGTCAATTGTTGATTTTAGTGTTGCTCACTTGGACCTTCAATCTGCCTCATTTTTTGGATCATGCCCTAAAATGATATGTAAAAAGGGATGGACAGCATGGATGAATCAACACCATGGACCCCATGATCCCCTGTTTGGATTGTCTGTTTCTAGCACCTCAATCATCACTCGAATTGGGGTGCGAATTAGCTTAGTGTTACCCATATATGCATGTAACAGATTAGTGGGTGTTACCCCTACCATGGGGCCCACATTGATGTTTTTTTATATATCCACACCGTCCATCCGTTTTCTTTCGACCATTTTAAGATGTGATGGCCAAAATTTATAGAGAGATTAATCTCAAGTGGATCAGTACCACATGAAATGTTGATTCGAGTGCCTCACCATTAAAATTTCCAAAGGCCGGCCTATTATAACATTTCCTTGATGTTTATTTGTAATCCAACCTATTGATAAATGTCAAGAAGATCTGTATGAAGGAAAATTAGAAAGATAATATTGATCCAAAGCTTTTGTGGCCCGCAACAATGTTTTTAATGGTGATTCATCACTCTTTCTAGTGGTATGGTCCACCTGAGATTTGGTTCTTCTTATAATTTTGGATCGATTCCTAAAATGAGATGAAAAAATAGATGGATGGAATGGATATACAGAAAAAAAAAATCAAGGTAGGCCGCACACAGTAAAGGTAACACCTACTAAGTTGTTATCTTCTAATTCAACTACAACAAATTGTAGGTGTTAACGGCATGCGGTAAAAAAACACCATCAATTACTTATTTTTATGGCAGTGCACAATCTAGCATTGTTAAAGATCCACTTTATAATGGCATTTACTAATTGAACGCCGTTAAAACACATTGTTAAATATCTTATACGATGATTAATTTGCATATCGTCTTCGACCTTGCCACTACTGTAGCAGGTACTGATCGGTGCTTGTGGGGCCCACCGTGATTTATGAGTTTTATCCATTAAACATGCCTTAAACATTACAGGGCCCTAGGACATTTTTAATGGACAGTGGACATTCAATCACTATTGTTTTCTTGTGTTGTGGTCCACCTGAGATTTAGATATGGCTCATTTATAGGATCAAGTCTTGCTATAATTAATCTTGAGAAATGAATGAACAAAATGGATAAATTAAACACAATAATCGTGGGGTCCATAGAGCCCGACCACTAGCACCTGATCACCAATGTCAATAGCCAAACTGTTGGGAACCGAGGGGCCTATTGTGATGTTTGTGAAAATCCACCATGTCCATCCGTTTTGTGAGCCCATTTTAGGACATGCATGAGACAAAAAAATGAGCTGGGATCCAAAAGTCGTGTGGGCTGAAAACATAAGGATTGAATGACCATGCATGGTTTAAATATTTGTGGGATCATAAAAGTTTTTAATCAGGCTAATATAAATTAATATAATTTGTTTTTTCATGTTCATCCCAGGAGGACTGAGATGTTGCGAACGGTATGGAATATTGTAATGGTAGATCTAAATGTCAACTGGACCAGCACAAGAAACAATGTAATTGAATGCCCACCGTTAAGCTTCTTTGGAGGCCATGAAAGTTTTAGATCAAGTTGTTATTTGTTTTTTCCTTGTATCCATGTTTGTATGACCTAATCAAGAGGTTGGATGTCAATAAACATTGGTGGACATTCAATCACTACTATTTTGTTATGGTGTGGTCCACCTGAGATTTAGATTTGCCTAATTTTTTAGATAAAGCCCTAAAATGATCAGTAGAAATTAATGGACAACATGGATAAAAACATACATCATGATGCCAAAAGCATCAAGGGCTTTTTTGTCTTTCCATAAGAAGATCCAATGCTCTCGGATGACTATAAGTTGTACTGCTCCTAGTAGCTTACGGGCCCTTGATCAGTCAGATTGATTGATTTGGATCGTTCATTAAATGATCAAGGGCCCATTTCTTGTGTTATTACCATGTAAATTAAAATTACACCAACCAAATGATTCCAACGGACCGATCAACTGCCTTTAAAATGGGCAATTAGGATCATTCACAGAAAATTAAGGAGGTTCAATCAACAATTTAAACCCTTCATTTGTTGGGGCCTACCATGGATCGCTCTTAGTTCTCAATAGCTCCTTTAAGAAGAGAATCCTGACCATCAGTCCATGGCTTATGAAATGGATGGCTAGCTATTCCTATAGATTAGAGCATCTGATCAGTACTGTGAGTTAACACATTGGACCACACCACAGAAGAAAAGTGTTGATTGAAGGTCCACCATTAAAAACTTCCCAGGGCCCACCGTGATGTTTATTTGCCATCCAACCTGTTGATAAGGTCACACAGACCTTGATGAAGTGAAAACAAAAATTAATATCAGCTTGATCCAAAACTACTAGCCTCCAAGAAGTTTTCAATGGTGAGAATTCAATTCCCACTTTTTCCTGTGGTGTGGTCCACCTGAGATTTGGATCTGCCTCATTTTTTGGCCTGTGCACTAAAATGAGGTGGAAAAATGGGTGGACAGCGTGGATAAAACACATACATCATGGTGGAGCCCACACAGCTTTGACACAAGCCACCTGGATAGTGTGGGGTCACTAGCCAATCCACGTCCGCTGGACATTATGAACGGTATGGATGGCATATGATCCCATTCATTTTTTGTCACAACGCCTAAAATGAGCTCAGAAAATAGTTGGACGGCGTAGATTTCTCATAAACATCATGGTGGGCCTCACCCACATTCTGAGCGCAGAGAGCATACGAGGTTTCCGCGCGCCAATACCCATTTTTTGGTTTTTTCCAAAACCCATCTCCCGCCTCTCCCTCTACCTCTCCCTCTCTGAAAAGGGTTTTTTTTTCCCAAACCCATCTCCCGCCTCTCCCTCTACCTCTCCCTCTCTGAAAAGGGTTTTTTTTCCCAAACCCATCTCCCGCCTCTCCCTCCCTTTCTCCCTGTCCGATCTCCATCCCTCTCCCTCTCTCCGTCTCTTGTCACTGTGAAGGACGTACGCAACCCTCTCCGTCCCTCTCCCTGCACCGATCGAAAGAAACAAAGGGTTTCTTCAGCCGTTCCACTGCTGCCCCTTTATTTGGCGTCACAGGTATCTCTTTCTCCCTCAAACATCGAATAATCTTGCCCCATATTTAAAAACATGGACTGAATAGCATGAGGCCATTTTATAGGATACATGTATGCCATGTATAATAGCCTTGCATAGCATTTGTTTGATGAAATGTCTATGTTTGCATTTTTCAATTTATAAATGCATGTCATATATAGAATAGTCTTGCCTTAAATTGTTTGTTGTGAATGCTAAGTGTGCACATCATGTGTTTGCTGAAATGTCTCTGTTTAACATATTTCCTTATGTTGCTGAATTTTTCTAAGTACTAGACTGTTGCAAGTAGGCCTGTTTGCCACCTTATGGTGGGCCCTCATGATCTGTATCTAAGGATCTCACAATGGGATATGTCTATTCTACATGTTAGTGTATGGTATTGTCCTACTAATTCATTGGAAATAATCCTCATGTGTTGGTGAAGTGGAGCCAAAGTTGGGACAGACTCATTGCCAAAGACTGCAAGTCTGAATATTGTGTCTGGGACTTTAGGTCCCCGTGGTGAGCTTCATGTATGAGATATATTGGGGCCACTAAGATGAATTTCTAATCTACATAAGTGTGTAGATAAATGATACTTTAGTTGGACCAATGTGGGCCTTAGGTGATCTTTCATCTGACTCCAAATTGGGGCTAGGCAGAATTGTGCAGAAATTTCAGATGGCTATGTTGGGCCATGTGCCACAAATTGTACACATGGAATCAGAGGGTCCTACCTTATGGAATTTTATGACCAAATATGAGAATACCAGGGACACTTGATGGTATGTCGAAATATGGCCTCATGTGCCTGTGGCAACCTCCCAAAGTTGGACAAAAACCATTCCTGCACAACATTTCTGCATAGTCCTTCAAGTGCTAGTGTTTGAGCTCTTGCCAAAATTTATAAACTCATCTTAAAGGGGCCATAGTTTCTGAGTTGTGAAGCCCATGCATGGGGCTGCCAGATGAGTAAATTCTTTTTTCAAATGTGAGCCCCACATGATCACAAGGTAGGCCACAAGACGGCCCAAAACCATTTATGTGTTATACCAAAACTTATGACTATTTGGGTAGAACTTGGCATGGACCCATTTCCATGGGCTCCACCTCTCATCCTAAGATATTTTATGGACTAATTAGGCCCTGGACATGGACGATTCACAGTGGTAGACTATTTCCTAGCGGGCCACCTTATGTGGACCTTACCCTTGCTCATGTGGCCCGTATTATATGTCTTCTGAACTTAATTTATACTCTGATGATGTGGGTCATGTGGTGGACATCTTCATTGTCCATTTATTTATCATAAGTTATTTGGGTCCTTGGGCCTATATAAATGAATTAAAAGTAAGGCTCAAGTGGGACAAATACCAAGAGAGATAGTTGGGAGTGAGAAGTCCACCATAGTGACTTTACTTGGACCCGTTGGGTAGGCCCATTTTATAGTGGGCAGCATGCCTTGCATAGTACCATTAGTCAAGTAGACAACACCCAATGAGTCCATGTTGGATTATATGAGTTGTAGATTTGGGGCCTTTTATATGATTTACTTATGCATGTAACTAGTAGGCCCAAAATGATGTGGAATGTGTAATAATGTTGGCATCTTGATCCTATGTTTGAGATTGTGCATGGTTTTATTTAATGGTTAAGATGATGACGACGTTGATGATTGAATTGATGGTAGGTTGAATTTTTGGACAGTTTAAGGTTGAATAGATTGTAGTGTTAATGCACACGCTAGTTCCGTTTCATCTCTCCCTTTCTCTCTGGAGTATTCCTTACACTTGTTTTCGCGTCAAATATCCATACCTTTTGTGGATAGTTGACGTGGAATCAAATGCCTAATCAATATTTCTGGAGAGAAGGGGATATGCAGTCGTAGAAGTTGGACTGATATTTGATTGTTATGGTTGTATACCTTCTATAGGTACACATCATAATTAAAGAGGTTGTATCCAATGGATAGGGAGTGGATTACTCTACGTTACCCAGACCCACGTTTTATGGATGGTATTTTAAGTTTTGTAACGTTCGCATCAGAACACCTTCCTGGTAGAGAAACCATTCATTGCCCATGCACCAAATGCAGATGTATACGTTTACCCTGCATAATTGACGACGTGAAGGTACATCTGATGAAATATGGATTTGATCCAACATATAAGGTGTGGAACATGCACGGTGAGCTTGCAACACCCAAGTATACCGAACGTGCTCCAATTTCCCACCAGTACCCCAGTGTGGCAAACTTAAACGACATTGTCAATGCGATTGTTGAAGACCTTGGTGGTAATAACCTAGACGAAGTTGTTCAGGATGACCCTAATGTAGCCCCCGAAGTTGAAGACGTTTTTGGGGACGCTACAGGTAATGAGTTTGAAGCAAATCTACGAGATGCAATGACTGAGTTGTATCCTGGTTGTCACGAATTCACCTTGTTGACTTTTATTGTACAACTTTTTAAATTAAAGGTGAACCATGGATGGAGTGAACAAAGCTTTACTGATCTCCTTCAACTACTCCAAAGTGTGTTGCCATCCGATAATAAGACCCCAGCTAATACCTACCAAGCGAAGAAGATCATTACAAAGTTGGGTCTTGATTACCAGAAGATTCATGCTTGTCCAAATGATTGCATGTTGTACTGGAGAGAGCACGAGAAGAAGACGAGTTGTCCAAACTGTGGTACTTCTAGGTACAAAAAAGAATCAGATTCTAAGTCAAAACGAGCGAAAGTACCTGCGAAGGTGTTAAGGTATTTTCCAATAACACCAAGGCTACAAAGGATGTACAGTGTGCCGTGGGTGGCAAAAGAGATGACCTGGCACTCAACTGGAAAAATGCAGTGTGGAAAGATGGGGCATCCGGTTGACTCCAACACATGGAAGCTTGTCGACAACAAGTATGAGGATTTTGCAACTGAGCCTCGCAATGTTCGATTGGGTCTAGCCACCGATGGGTTTAACCCCTTTGGGACTTCTAGCACATCGTATAGTTCATGGCCTATTATGTGTGTAACGTACAACCTTCCACCGAAGCTATGTATGAAACCGCAATTTATTATACTCACTTTGCTTATTGAAGGGCCGCAACAACCGGGGAAGGATATTGACATTTATTTGTAACCATTGATTGCTGAGTTGCAAGACTTATGGCGGAAAGGGATCATGACAATTGATGCATACCACGGAAACAAATTCAACATGCGTGTTATCCTGTTGTGGACAATCCACGACTTTCTCGCATATGGTAATATTTCTGGTTGTAGGACAAAGGGTAAGTATGGTTGTCCTGCATGTGGCCCTAAGACAGATTCATTGCGACTACACCATGGAATTAAACATGTTTATATGGGTCACAGACGGTGGTTGCCACTCAATGACAAGGCTAGATATGACTCAAGTGCAAGCACCTTTAATAAGGAGGAGGACCATCGACCACAACCAATTAGTCTGACTGGTACAGAGATCGAAAGAATTGTTGCAAAGCTAAATGTGCAGTGGGGGAAGATCGAGAAGAAGAAACGAAGGGGGTATAGGAGGACAGGAGCAAGTGGATGATGCTGAGTCAACATGCTTCTTTAAGCGGTCCATATTATTTGATCTAGATTATTGGAAGGAGTTGCCTGTACGCCACAACCTTGATGTTATGCACATCGAGAAAAATGTATGCGAAATACTTATTGCCTTGATGTTGAACACAAAGGGAAAAAGCAAGGATGATGCTAATGCACGAAGGGACTTGAAGCGATTGGGAATTAAGAAGCATTTATGGCTGAAAAATATCAACGGTAAGGTGATCCAAAAACGAGGTCCTTTCTTGTTGCAAAAAGAAGAGAAATTTTTTTTCATTCAGACTTTGCGTGAGTTACGTGTTCCGGTCGGTTTTAGTGGAAATTGGAAGAACATTGTAAAGGAAGATAACATGGATTTGAAGGGAATGAAGTCTTATGATTACCATGTGTTGATGCAACATCTACTTCCAATTTTGATCCAGCATGCATTCATGGATAGCAAGCCCATCCGCAATATAATTAGAAGCTTATGTACCTTCTTCAACGCCCTTTGCTCACGAACCATTGATATTGAAATGTTATTGATTCTCAAAAAGGGCATGGCTAAGACGTTATGTGAGCTTGAAATTACATGCCCTCCTTCTATTTTTGTTGTGATGATGCATCTACCAATCCACTTGGCTTACGAGGCTCGCGTATGTGGTCCTGTTTACTATCGATGGATGTATCCATTTGAAAGGTATGACATGAGTTTAATGTGAAAAACTTGGATTAGACATTTGCATTTATATTTCTTAAGTTTTGTTAACTCATTCAGGTTCATGAAGACGTTTAAGGCATATGTACGCAATAAAATGCGGCCGGAAGGTTGTACAGCTGAACGGTACATATAAGAAGAGACACTTGTACACTGTAACCAATATAGAGGGAAAAAGAAAACAAGCCTCTTAGAGAAACTAGAAAAGCGATTTGATGGATCAACTTCACTCATGTCGAGGTCGGAAGATTTTGTTGACGACTTTGATGGTGAAGTCGTAGGTCCAATTGGCCCGGGTCAAAATGTCGTCCTAGAAGGTATTGAGTATGAACAGGCTCGTATCTGGGTTCTGAAGAGTCAATCTACCTACGATACATGGCAAAGGTATATATTGGACTTAGCTTGTATGTATATGTCTTCTTCATTTTTTATTCAATAACATTGTAATAACAATCCTAAAAAAAGGTCATGTCTATAACATCATTCTTCGTGCAGGAAGTATGCCAATTTCTTGCAGCAATGCAAGGTAGTTGCAGGGAAGAGGACCAAGGTGGCGAGTAATGATGAGTTTATACCTTGGTTGAAGAAGCAATTAGAGTTAGATGAATCAACTAATGAAGACTTTAAAGACATAATCAGGGGACCAACTCATTTTTCTATACAGTACAATAAGTATTGTATTAATGGTTTCCTATTCGTCACTAAGGACTACGAGAAAAATAAAACGAACCAGAATAGTGGGGTTAGCACAGAGAGTATGACCACCTTTCGATCTAGTGCTAAGGACAGGAACCCAATGGATGAATGTATACCTTACTATGGAGTCATCCGGAAAATAATCCAAATGGAGTACCGACATGGGTACAAGCCGATTCTATTCAAGTGTGATTGGGTGAAGGTGACGCAACGAGGTGTTTCTTTTGATGTTGAAGGAAATCTTACCATGTTGAATTTGTCTAATCTTCTTAGTTCAGACAAATTGAGTGATGAGCTATTCATTCTTGCAGAGCATGCCGTGCAAGTTTTCTATTCTAGAGATCCAAAATATCCCGATTGGCATGTGGTCTTGGAGGTTCCAAAAAAGATTTTTGTCGAAGATGAGCCATGCCTTTTTCAGAACAACGGGTTGTAACTCTTGACGAAGTAGGACCTGATCTAACCGAAGTAGAGATTGGTGATGAGTTATTTTACGATGACCCTGAAGACATCCATGTGGTTGTTGAAAAAAAGAAGAAAAGAAAGCGAGCTAGAAGATGAACCTCATGTATTCTACTTTTGTGCATGTATTTAAATGATTTTTGTGTTTTGTCTATTATTGCACTCCATGTAGATGTTGGATCCTTTAAATGAGTTTTATGTTTTGTCTATTATTGCACTCCATGTAGATGTTGGATCCTTGTTATATATTAAAATATGCATTTCATTTTTTAATGTTATGTATACATTATAAGTCAGATATGAGTTGTATTGAAGTCTTATTTGCATTTCACTTCATTCTATGTCATTCACTTTTAATTTCTTACGCCTTAGCAGCAGATAAGAGTCTTACATGGATGTGGAGGAAGAGGCATTGGGCACAAAGCAGCTCGCGGATGTAGCCCATGACGAGTTGCCTGGGGTTGTAGCCCCTGAAGATGCTAGAGGTAATAAGATACCTCTCCTTGACTATGTTAAACTAAAGTTTCTTTTACTTTGACCATGTATATTAATATTTAATATTGCTTGGGGTTGTACCTATTCTTCTTTTGATGTAGAGGGGTCGTTGTCTACATCTTCTAAGAAGAGAGGACCCGCGCGAGGTAAGGAATTAATTGAGGGATCGAAGAAGAAGTTCATAACAACTAATGAACATGGGCAACCAAATGCATTGGATTATAATCTAGTTGATTTCTCAACATCCAAAGGTGTCCTCACACGAACAAATATCCCGATCACCTACACCAACATCCGCGATGTGCCTTGTGAGCACATTCAGATGGTCATTAATGGCTTGGGGAGAAATTATGAGTTTGAACATGAGAGTGTGTGGTTAGATTATGTTCCGAACCGCATGAAGGCATGTTGGAGGAATTACAAGAGTTATTTATATACAAAGTTTATCAAGGGTAAGGATCCTGCAGTTGTGAAACAAGATCCTGCCCCTGCTGGTGTGCCTATTGAGGACTGGATTACTTTTGTGGATCAACGTAATAGCCAAGATTTCCTGGAGTTAAGTGCAAGGAATGCATCCAATCGGGCCAAGAAGTTGGCCCTTCTACACTTGGGCGGCGTAGCTTGGCTGTCACACGCCATCAGATGGTATATGTCTTAAAATATACATCGTATTATTTATTTCAAATTCTACCAAGCATTCCTTCATTCCATTAATGATGCATATTGATATTGATGTAACATGGGAAAGGCACTTGAAAAGAATCTCACCTCTGATGCCGAGATCAGTAGGTCTGATATGTACATTCGAGCACATACAACAAAGGAAAACGAATTCCAGTTTCCTGAAGTCTTAATAAGTGCGCCCCTCGTACCTCCTGACTTCTTTAGGACGACATATGGAATATAAATGTGAGTTTGAGTTGTAATGGTTTCTTTTGGATTTTGTCATAAGAAAAAATAAAGGAGGCTCAGAGTAGTAATCCTGGATCTTTGATGACTGGTATAGATGATGCCCTTACACAGGTATGCTTGAACATCAAATACTTGAGGTACAGGTAGTTATGCCTTTTCTGATAAATTAACTTTCATTTCTGTCTACAGTCAATTGGGAGTGACAGTAGAGGGCGCATGCGGGGTATAGGTGGAACTGTATCCAAGACTGCATTGAAGAAAACAATCCCAGTATTAAAAAAGCTAAACACGGTGACACAAGAGCGAGATAATTTGGCACATAAATTAGAGGATATCGATAAAACCCTGTCACAACTCCAACAGACTGTTAAAACCATGACAGAAAGTCAAGGGCAACCGGTTGTTGTCCCTACTCCTACAACATCTCCATTTAAATCTAGTCAAGACTCTTCGGTATGTACATGTTTCCCTAATACTAGTTTGAGCTTATTTTACACTATAAATTAAGATGTGTACTGATGACATGCATTTTGTATAGCCTGATTCGCTACATTTGGGCAAGAGATGCGATCTTTGCGATTGGAAGAAACGGGTACAGGCTCGTGGTGAGGTGCATATAGTTGATCCTACCGCATTAGTCCATGGATCTGAGCTAGGCGAGGGAAATTATAGCGTTATATTGACCAAGATTATTGTTGGGCATGCAGAGTTGTGGAAGGAAGATGGTTATCATCACATACTTGGAGAGGTCGGCGTGGGAGGATTTGTCGTTTGGCCTCGACAATTTATTACGGTTTATCCGTAATATTTATGAATAGACTTTGTACTTATTCACACTTACCAAACAATCCCATGTATTGTTCGGTTTTTTTATTTTTTTGGGTTGACCTTCAACCCAATTTCTTTTATTGTGCTTTTTTTATCTAAGCAATGGGTGAATGGTATTTCGATGATTTCTGGCAAGATGAGGTACATTTATCTTCAAGGATGTATGCATGTGACTAGCTTGGTACATGATCTTTTGTGAGTTGGGTCTCAAACTTGATTTCCTTGTGTGTTTTTTTATTATTTTGTTATAACATGAAAATGCACTCTTGATGATTTCTTGTAAGATAAAATATATTGACTATTGTTGATCATGTATGTAGGTGAGATCGATGGATGGATTTGCTCTCTCTCTCTCTCTCTCTCTCTCTCTCTCTCTCTCTCTCTCTATAGTATATGACCATATTAATTGATGTGTTGAAAAGCATTTTGATTTATGGGTTTTGGTTTTTCTAATGCTTAGTATTTCATATGCTGTGCAGTTCCAAATCCATTTCCTCTGTGGTGGACCTAGATAGAAAGCTTGGACGAACTGTAAGTCTTCAAAACCTTGAACTTGGTTAGATATCTTTTATTTTTATAAATTTTGTTAATAGTTAGTTGAATTAGAAGATGTGTGGATGTAGGCAGCTATCTCGTTGCCCAATGGTTTTAGATGGTGAATGAATGTTGCAATTGAGCATGGAAAATAATCAACGAATTATATATATATATATATATATATATATATATATATATATATATATACATATATATATATACATATATATATATATGTTATTGAAGGAGGATGTTGGTTTTAGGGGGACATGATATTCTTGTAGCTTATATATGGTGCCCCGATATTGCTTGTATGTTACTAGTATATAGTAAATATTATTAGGTTATTTAGTTTATATATACTTGTCAACTACAATGACCATAGGTTTTGAGCTATTTCTGCCCACTGTGCGTTAAAGATGTTGGGTTGCTTGAATGATGAACTTGTTGAATTCTATTCCTGTTTAGCCGAACTTGAACATAATTTGATAATCATTTTCGAGTTTTGTTGGTTAAATGCATGTCTTTATGTTTTTATAATTCACCCTGTGCAGTACCATCAAGTTTTGGTCATGTCCTTATCGCGGTCTGTAGCCAAAGTATGCTCGAGCCTTAGGGAGTTATTGCAATTGGACTTATATAACCTATCTTCTTCAGGTCGAGGGGGTGTACTATTTTGTTTCCTGATGGATGTAATGAAATGTAATGAACTACAATGACCTGATCTTATCAAGATGATAAGTATGTAACTTGGCCTTAGTTGAGTTCTATTATGAAATGAACAAATTTAGCATAGAGCTCGACTGATAGGTTTCTGCCTGCATGGTGTAGGTCTTCTGTTAGTGATTTCTGACCATAGGATTTGAACTTACTAACAGAAGATCTCCACCATGGAGGCATAAATGTATTAGATGGGTTGTACGCTAAAGATGTTCATTTCTTCAATGGAGCTCAACTGAAAATCAAGTTACATAATGATAAACTACAACAACATGATCTTATCACGATGATAAGTATGTAGGCAGCTCTCTCGTTTGTTACGGAGAGTCCGGTCAAAAAAAAAAAAAATCAATTTGACTTCATGGTCCAGAATCATGCGGCCCCAGGAAGTTTATGGGACCATACCCAGAATCACTCACTCACACTATAATGTCTCTACCAGCTCATCTACTTTTGATTAATATCAAGGATAGCCAAACCGATGACAAAAATAAGCCAAAATGGGCAGCAACTAATCTGGACTATTTTTTAGGCCAAACCTTGTCCAAATCTGGACAGTTTTTGGGCCCCAAAAACGTGTATAATCTGGAGCATTTTTTAAGTTTAGAATTCAGTCAAATCTGGACTAAAGATGGCCCTAAATTTTATGTCAAATCTGAACTCTTTTGGGCCTTAAAAATGGGACCCGAATTTGAACTATTGTTCGTCCTCAATTAGAGTAGAAATCTGGATTGTACCTCGACATGTCTTATGTGAACCTTTCCATGGCAAGCCATGATTGGGTGCACGTAATGAACAAGTCTCCTTCCCTCGCTGACCTACGCTTACCATATTGTTAATTTCACTTCGCTCTGTTTCTTTGATCTCTCTTCGAACGAATTCAACGGACTTGTTAAAGCAGAAAAAGCCAAGATTGTGAGCAGAACGATCATGAAAAACATGATTACGGCATGCTCGGGTAAGAAAGCATAGATCACACCCGTACCCATTTGAATACCAACACTAACGGCCATAGTAATCACGAGAATTGCCAAGGCTATAATGTTCGAGAGCACCTCGGAGTACTCCATAGTTCCTAGAGAGGTCATGAAGTTGCCCATTGCGGTGCAAATCAGGATGGTGCCACTGAGCTTGGTCAGCTGATCTTGACGGCGTGGCATCGATGTGTTCGGATCCACGAGCAGTTTTGTGGCGATGGATAAGAGGGTTAAGGAAGTAGCGTTAAGTGAGAAGAACTTGCAAGGGAACCAGAGCTTTCAATGACGGAACCCATAAAAGGTGTCGATTGCCATGGCAAGTGAGCACACCAGTGAAGCTCCGGCTATGTAGAGGCCAATCCATGGCATCGGCTCACTGAATTTCTGGTCGTCAAGCTCGCCAGTGGAGCTGCAGCCATGCAGCCCCATCTATTCTCTTTATTATTCTCTCTTGGTTGTGTTCTTCTTGTCCTCTAGAAAGACAATCACAAATTTACTACTAAAGCGAGAGAGTAGAAAAGCAGAGTGAAAACGAAAGGGATGCCATCAAGAAGCAATGCAAAGGTGCGTTCCTCTTGTCAGTTCACAGAAGAATACCTAAGATGCTCTACCTCCAGTAAGATGGCCAAAGTCCCTCCAACCACCGCACTTCTCTACTTGCAGAAAATCTCTGTTCGCAGAATACTTTTGAATTCTGATCTCACTGAAAGCCCAATGCACCACTGAGTAGGTGACTCCTCTTATGTGTCTGGCAAGAGGAAGATTTGCCGGCCATTTCCTTTCTTCCACAAACACCACATGATGGTAAGTTGCCTGGCTTGCTAGGACTGTTGTTAGATTCTGATGTCTGAATTTAAAATAGCATCTGGAAGGTGTTCTCTGCCTTTTCACATATAATTGCTTGTCCTGAAAAGGCCAAATATATGTTGGTGTTGACTTTTCTTGAATGGTAAGGGACCTGGTAATTTTGCAAATGGTGGAATGCATGTAGCTAGATCCAAACCATCCAAATAGTAGGGTCCACCGTAGATGGGGTACCAACCCCAAATTTGGTTTTATAATTCAATGATCTTTATCCGGTTAAATGCTATATGGTTCTACAATTCTGGCGGGTGACTAATTCTCATTTTAACTGTCAGGCATGTCATGATAATTAGTGTGGTTTAGGCATCATGGTCTGTGCATGCCACGCTCACAGAGGCATGGTGCATGCTGGAGTATTGAAGCTTTTTTGAGTTTTAGTCCAGAAATTTTCACTTGGGTCATGTGAGAGCTTGGGTTGATCTCTGAAGAGTTTGCTTAATAACATGTTACTATAATTGTTTGCTGGTTCATTACATTGCAACTCTGAAATTTGATTTCTATAGGCCAGGGTTATTTTTGTAAAGAGGACAGCTTTGATACTCTGGCAGAGTGTGATGGATGCTATGCAGGCAATACATGCCATATAAGTAAATTCGAAATTAAAGAGGCTATTCTATCAGTCCGGTTTAGATGTGTCAACGACCAATGCAACGGCTGCACACATGCATGAGGAAGGAAATGTCTTCCTTAACGGGAACGTGTGGTGCTTGTTATGCTGTAGAACACATGAGAGAGATGTCTCTCTATTGATTGCAGTTGCTGGTGAGCTGCTTCATTGGAGGATGTTCAGTCCATGGCTGTTTTAGAGATTAACGGCTGGAAGATGATGCAGTGAGAGGTAGCTGTGATGGACGGCTGGAGAACTCCTTCAGTAACCACTCTCTTTTTAAGTTCCTTTCTGATTGCATGGCTGTAAAGTAAACACTTTTGTGAGAGATGACGAGTTTGTCTCTCAGCCAACGGTTTTTCGAATTCTTTTGCAACTTTTGTAATGCAAAAGTCCCCAGTCATAGACAAGGTCCCAGTATGTACTGACAAGAACTGCAATTGCTGAAGTGATTGCAGCCAGTACCCTCCAACCCATTCCCTTTTCCACATCATAAGCAGTCCTCATGATGATTGCAACAATCTCTCAAATTGGTCAGTTTCTCCAGTCCATCATCCATCCAGCTTCCCGCCTCTACTAATTTTATAGTCTAGAGATTGTTTAAGCGATGGAGAGTCGTGTATTACCAGAAGTAGAATGTGTGGGTGTATTATCATTTAGGATGGGTGCAACTAAAAAAAGTAATTTCATTTCTTTCCTGACAAATGCTTTTAACTGCACATGCTTCACACCTTGAAACGATGCACATGTATGTAATATCAGAGCCGTCCATTAGGCCACACCATCTATATGTAGATGCCCTGATTAAAAATCAGGGAGCACTTGCACTTGCACTATGAACAGCTTGAATGGCAAATATATAAACATAGATGTGCATGTGTGGGATTGTGTTAGTATATCTATATCTAAAACATCTGCCTGCATGAGCATGGATAGTCACATATCCTTTTATCTAAGTTTCAAATTACAGATACATGAGATTAGATGATCCTAATTCCTAGCCATGTATTCAATGACGTTAAAAGCAATGGTAGAAACAAGCTATTCAAAGGTTAGGCATGTATGGTGCATTGAACCTCTGAGGTTGTCAACTGTAGGCATGTATGGTAATGCTTTCAATCTGTGCAATTCGCTTATTGCAATGTACTCAAAATGTGGGTATGTGGATAAGGCTTTTAGGGTGTTTGATGAGATGGTTGACAGAAATGTAATTACCTGGAGTGCAATGATTTCTGGGTTGGCAATGAATGGCCATGGAAGGGAAGCCATTGAAGCATTTGGAGAAATGCAGAGAGTAGGTATTGTGCCAGACGACCAGACTTTTACAGGTGTTTTATCAGCTTGCAGTCATGGTGGATTGGTGGATGAAGGTTTGAAGTTTTTTGATTTAATGAAGTCTGGATTCGGATTAGTGCCAAACATCCATCACTATGGGTGCATGGTTGATCTTTTGGGTCGTGCAAGTCTGCTGGATCAGGCCTACCATCTTATAAATTCAATGATGGTCAAGCCGGATTCTACAATTTGGAGGACTCTGCTAGGCGCTTGCAGAATTCATGGTCACGTTGCGCTCGGTGAACACGTTGTTGGGCATTTGATCGAGTTAAAAGCCCAGCAAGCTGGGGATTATGTTTTGTTATTGAATATTTATGCTTCTACTGGGAATTGGGAGAAGGTGGCAGATGTGAGGAGGTTGATGAAAGAGAAAGGAATCCAAACGATGCCTGGTTGTAGTACAATTGAACTAAGAGGAGAAGTCCATGAGTTTGTTGTGGACGATGATTCACATCCACAGAAGGAGGAGATCTATGAGATGTTGGATGAAATTGGAAAGCAACTGAAGATTACTGGTTATATTCCAGATATGACAGCTGAGCTGCACAACTTAGATATGGAAGGAAAGGAGAATGCGCTCTCTTATCAATGCGAGAAGTTGGCCATTGCTTTTGGGATGGTTATGACTCCTCCTAGAACGACAATAAGAATTGCTAAGGACCTTCGCATCTGTGTTGATTGCCACAATTTTGCAAAGGTTCTATCTGGGGTTTATAATCGGGAGGTAGTTGTGAGAGATCGCAGCCGGTTCCACCATTTCCGAGAAGGATCATGTTCCTGTAATGATTACTAGTAGGCCTCCTTTTATTTCAAATCATGTGCAAAAGTGCTGACTGGGGCATTGACTGATGGAGGTCTTGCCCCAACAAAACCAGAATATTAAGAAATCAAATGAAACTAGTCAGTTCCTACAGCTAGACAAACTCATCTATGTTCATTGGTGGTGAAATGCTGGCAATTGAGACTAAGTGGTCTGATAATTACAAATACCGACTGCAGTAATTCAAATGTTCTTTAAACAGTTTGGACTATGGTGGGAATGAAGTACTACAGTCCACAATGTGGTCTTCAGCAGATCCTCAAACATGGAGATCATCCCTCAACTAATCTCAATCAAGAGGTGGATTTCAATGATCATAACTGATTGCTCAGTCACACCATGTCATGGAAAGATCTTGCCTACTCCTCAGAGGAATGATGTTGAGTTATTTTATAAGATCAGTCCAGAACTTTTGGAATGGGTGATTCTATGTACTTTTATCACTAAATATGGAAGTTCGAAGGGGTCTATCTTTAAAATTCATGGGAAGTACTAAAGTAAGTTTAGCCAACTACGGGAGGTGCACAAATAGGCTATTTTGAGAGCTCTTTCTATTGAACATGAAATCAAGATTATATCACTCCATTTCTTTATCACAAATTGCAGTGGGTTTTTATCATTACATATGATGTACAGTATCCAGGCTGCTCAAGCTGTAATCAGCTCAGAAACAGGTTTTGTATTGATTTTGTCCAGTGGAATATCAGTGAACTCAGATAGGATTGCTCTGAATTCATCTCCATTTAGAGTTTCCTTTTCTAAGAGAACCTCTACTAGCTTGTCAATGGCTGCCGGGTTATTCCTTATGTGGGTCTTTGCAATTTCATATGCATTGTCAATAATTGCCTTTATTGACTTATCAATATCTTCAGCAAGTTTTTCTGACATGGAATTCCTTTCTAGCATCCTCAATACTACATCACTGCTTTGAACTGCTGGATCAGTCAATGCCTGGATGGATTATTGTCTAGGCCAGGACAGGACGCAATCTGCATGCCAGTTAAACAGGGGAAAGAGTATTAATTTATAAGTTGGAAGAGCGGCTGTATGTAGTTGGCAGCATCACCTTTTCAATTAAAAAATAGAGATGAACTTTGTGGGTCCCACCATGATTAGAGTTGGACACAAACATGGCTCACACTCACATGGCATCACCTTTTGCACACACTCACACCATAGTTGGTACAGTGCACTGTGCACATAAACAGATTTACCACCTACATGACTTTATGAATGAGCTGTCCTTGTTTCTTCATGGTGGCCAACAAGGAATGATAGGTTACTTCCTTGACTTTATGTGAATGGTATCATAGTGTGAACTATTGCTGTTTTTTTTTTTTTTTCCCTCTTTCTTACACATCTATTTGTTGGCCACCATGAAAGGGTGAGGATATCCACCATAGCCATCAATTTCGATCAGTGAACCATGGGCTCCAATTGGAAAAACTTAAAAACTCAAACAGAGCTATACAATCTTTTGGGATGAGCAATATTTGGAACAGATTTTTTTTTTTTTTGGGTTGATTGTGTGATGGTAAAATAGTATGGAGATCACCACCTATGAAACAAAAACATACATGTATAATGAGAGCATACGAAAAAAGGTAGAAGCAATGGAGATCACCAAATGGAGAGAGGGAGAGAATACATGTTTTGATTCCCAACCAGATTGCATGGAGCTTGGCGCTTGGACTATGTTAAGATCGAAAGCACATGGAATGTTAATACAGCTTTACTATTTTATTTTATTTTTCTATTTTCCTAAAAGCAGTTAAGAGACGGTGTGTGGAGTGAAAGGTGGCATTTGTTGTTACAGAAAGCGAGATGGTAAAGAAAATGGGGCTCAAGTAAAAGTCCAAAGAAACCTCATTTTCTCACTGTCCATAAAAAAAAGGAAATTGGTACTTTTGTAATTTGGAATGAGGACTCACCTTCAACTTCACGTGGAAAAGGCCTGCTTGCTACAGACACCCAACTCATGATTTGAAGAATGGTGATGAGAAGAGGCCAGAACACTCTCTTCTTTTGCTCAGTCCACATTCTCATGATGATGGTGATGATGGATGATGAGAGAGAGAGAGAGAGAGACAGAGAGAGATGTGAGGCTTTTGAATCACTTCAAGAGGAAATGATTGCCTGGATATATAGCACAACAAAGTTCCAACAAGGCTCCTTTATTTATTGATTTTCTTCGTGGGTCTCTCTGCAATAGATCTTGCTTTCCATACAAGCGATTCTTCTGTTATTTCAAGACTTCAATCCTCCTAAAATCACCTCTCTCTCACCTTGACAACTCACTTGAAAACCATACCATCAATCCGTTCTTCGTGTCCCTTCTCCTCTATCTTTGCTTTAATTACAAGGCACCTTCTAAGAGAGATTTTCAGCAGTCCATGTAACAGAGATAGTATGAGGTGGTCCTTTTTTTTTTTTTTTCCCTTCAAGTCTGAGGAAGTAGCGTGCTTTTGGGTACTTCAAAACGTAAAGCTGCTACGTGTGTGAAGATTTAAGAAAAGATCTTAAACACCCAATCACTTAAGACTGCAGAGCCCTTGACTCTTCCAGCAATCTTAGACTGCAGAGCCCCTGATTCTTCCAGTAACGGAAAGGAGCCCACATGCCCCTTTTTAAATGCATCACTACCTACCTCTCTCCCCACTCCACATTCATTTCTCACCCTCAGATTACTCCATGAAAGGGACACTGATTGGACGGTGAGGAGCCCACCACCCACCTCAGTGGCGAAATTTCATTGGTGGGGCCGTACTCTGTGAGAGGTGGGCCCGGGCGAGTACATACGTGTTTTTTTTTCTCATTTGTCCCTTGCTAACTTACGTAACCGTTCTGATAGGAGAATATATGTAGTCCAGTTGTAGAGAGGTCATTGGGCTGTAATCTTCTTTCTAGGAAAGTGTCTAATCCAGCGTTAGAACTATGAGAATATTTCACTTATACAATCCCATCCGAGCCATCCAAACAGTGGGCCCCACCATGAAGATGAACTGTCCAAAAATTCCTGTGCATTCCAAACACATTCCTGTGCATATGATGGTAATTAGCAACTTATATATGTACGAATTGTGTTTATGGTGACATGAACTGTAATTTCTGGTCATGCAACAACTTCACATCTTTCAATAACAGGGGTTTTGTCAAAACATGTAGAATGGTTGCGTAAATGATTAGGAGACAGACATTTGGTTCATTTTTTCTTTAATTCTACTATTGCAGATGGATCACCTATTGGACAGCTTGGGTGTGTAGTGACTTTAATCTTGATAGAAAATGGGCCGCCTTTTAAATGCATCCCTGATTAGCCAACCTCAATTGTTTCCTCACCTGTATATATTGTATTTGTATATACTGATTGCTGTGATGACTTTTGTTTTCCACCTATGTAACTACAATCCCTACTACAAATTGAGCTAAATTGGGCAGCGTGGGACCCATTTCTAAATGTCTACATGACCTATCTCAAATGGTGGGCCTCACTACGATACAGTAGCTACGAATGGACAATCAAAAGCCAAATTTGATTGCATATGTAGTGCTTGTTGCTTTCTTTCTTCTTCTTTTTTTCCTTTTTTCATGCAACTTATTGTACATGTGGCATATGTAGTGCTTGTTGCTTTCTCTCTTCTTGTACATGTGGCAAATTGCACAAGATCAGAGTCGTCAAGTCAGCCATCTTGGACAATTTTAAGAAAATGTGTAACTTTTGGATAGTGTCCCACCTGAAGAACAGTTTGGATCACCGGATTGTTGCAATTTGCATCTTACTATTGTATTGTAATGTCGTTAACACAGATTTGAGAATGATGTCTTTGAAATTCTCCTTAATATGGTTTTTTTTATTCAGATTAAGATTTGTTAATTATGATAGTTTGTGTCAATTGTGAAGCAATGATGAAATCAAATATTCTCAACAGCAAAAGCATACAATTGTAAAATTCTAGAACTGATAACATTTGCTTGAAGGATTTCATTTGGAATTCTCATGGATGTAATATTAAGATTTGAAATTTTTATGCTTTTTATCAAATGCCTCGCAAGAAAAACATCTAACAACAGCATTAGTTTTGTTTTTGAGAGAGAGAGAGATTGAGAGAGAGAGAGAGAGAGAGGTTGCTCGTCTTTGATATTCTAGTGGATTTTGATGTTTCAAAATATTAATTGCTTTTTTTTTTCTTCAACTGATGAGCAGAGAAACATGGCATACATCTGTAAGCTAGAGGCATGCATGTACTCAATCAAATAAGACTGAAGTGATCATTACTCGAGATAATATGTGTTATACAAACTAGTTAAAACAAATAAAATTCCCATCACCCTTTGCAAAAGAGAGACGAAGATTTTGTTTTGTAATAATCATGTTCTTACTATGGCATATGAATTGCTTTACACCAAATGCTTGTGTACCATTTCAGTAATTGTAAGATATGGTTTGATTGCAGTTATTTATACTGATTTGATAAGTCATTCTCATTCATGTAGACCTCTATAGCATTTACTAGCCTGGCGATTGCAGCTGTATCAACTCTTATTGTAAGTTACTTGATCTTATCTCACTCATTGTCATTTTACAACACTTTTGAGTTGTCACAAACAAGGCACTCTGCAATCTGTATACAGATGTGTAACATATTTAAAATATTAATTGCTTAAATGCTAATGGTTGGCCATGCTTAAATGTTGTATCAACTCTTATATTGCTTTAAGGAACTTTTCTAGGTGCACGTGTGGCCATGCTTAATGCTAACCGGTTTTTTTCATATTCTGAAGAAACGCCGACGGTCATAAACCGTCGGAAATTCCGACGGTGTGGAGCCGTCGAAATTTCCGAAGGGACCGTCGGAATTGACCGTCGGAATTTCCGACGGCTAATCACAGTCGACAATTCCGACGGCTCCACACCGTCGGAATTGCCGACGGTCGAGCGACGGCCGACTGACGACTTTCCGACGGCCCATAACCGTCGGAAAGCAATTGTGACGCCCCCTTTCCCGACGGCCCATCCGACGGCCAAAAGCCGTCGGGAAAGTCATCTGCCGACGGCTTTCAGCCATCGGGAAAAGTCATTTTTCTGGTAGTGTTAGGGCTTTTGAGATGCCTTGCGAGCATATGCTTTTCTTAACGCTTGAGAATCTCCTCCACAAGCTGGACCTCCAGCAATGGTTCTAATCTCACCAGTTGAGGTGACTTTTTCCTTTGTGATGGGGCTTCCGTTCTTTTAGGTGACCGACCCTGTCGCGCCACGTAATCCCGGAGATGACCCTTTCGAATCAGGCTTCAATGTGATCTTTTAATGATATACAATCTTGGGTGTTATGCCCGTGATCTTTATGAAAATAGCAGAACTTCCTCTTGTCTCTTTTTCAGGATCGGACTTGATCCTTGAAGGCCACTTCACGTACGGTTTGTGCTTGATCTCCATTAATACTTTCTCAAGAGACTGGTTAAGAGGTGTGCAGTTATGATATTTACCAACGTAGGGCTTCTTTGGGGAACGGTCCCGTTGATCGCACCGATATTTCTTATCAGGAGGAGAGATCTCCTCAGACTTACACTTCTTGCCCTGTATACCGTGACATGCCAAAGCGACTTCTTCCGCATTGATGTATTTTTTAGCCTTGGCTTGGAATTCCGTCATAGTTTTAGGAGGGTTTTTGTCCAGGGCGAACCGGAATTTTTCGCTTGTAATTTCGGCTATAAGGGCGATGTGGCATTTATCTTCAGTATAACTGTTCGCTTGCCTCAAGTGTAAGGCTGTGATGTAGTAATAAAACTCGGTAAGACCGAGGTCAATCCACAGGGAATTGGAAAACAGATTCCAAAGTATTCCAGCAACTCAGTTTGCAATAGATATGAGGTTTAATTGGAATATTTATTCTAAAACAGTAACTTAATGAAAATCAGTAGTTTAAGGTACTAAGGCATTCAAGGATCCACTTGTAGCAATCCCATGTCAATCCAATCAATCCAAGCAAGATACACAACTAGATTTGAAGTCCTCTCTCTCATCTAGTTGGAAAATAAAGCATTAAACACATTCATTCAATCTCATTCAAGTTGAACTTCCAAGTTCTAGTCCCATTCAACACATGTAGACTTCGAAATCATAGCCTTCAGAGTAACAGTGTTCGCTTCCCCAAGTGTAGGGTTGCGATGTAGTAATAATCTCGGTAAGACCGAGGTCGATCCACAGGGAAGAAGTAAACAATTCAAACTATCCTAATAACTAGAATCTTAAGAGATTGTGAAATTGATTTTGAACATAAAATAGAAAATCTGATAATGAAAAGATAACTAGAGCATCAAGGATCCACTTATAGCTTTCCTTAGATGCATAATTCGCTATGGTTTCTCACTTTCTCAACTAGAATCGATATTAAGATCTATCTAGCCGGATGATAGAGCTGTTAAACCAAACAATCTGTCATATGTAAGTTCAAAGCATAGGATTCAGTCAATGTAGGCTGAGCTGAACATGCTCAACTGCATAGGTCATTCCCCATTCCAAAAGGTTCAGTTCACAATCATAACCATCCTCAAGTCCTGTCACGAGACAAGGCTAGATCATGATTTGAACTTGATTCAAATCACATGCACAATCCATACATATTACAGAAATTCAGAAAAGTAGAACTTTGGTAGGAAGTCCCCACATGAAGATTATAGTACTAGAGCGCACTCCAATTCCTCGAATCATACAGGTCTAGACTGATGCAAACCAATTAAGAATTTAAGTAATTCTCCCAAACATCCATGAGTCATCATAAGTCTAAGAAAAACTACTTAAAGCTTGTATAAACTTCAAACCATAGTTCATAATCATGAATTCCAACTTTAAAACCAATAAAACGAATTAAACAATCTAAGAAAACTATAAGGTTCACCTCTTAGCTCTAGCTAAGAGATTAGCTAATGAAAAGCATATTAAAAACTAGAACTAGAACTAAGAAAAGAAAGAAAAACTAGCTGGAGGAGGCTAGGAAGCCTCCTATGACTTGAACTCCTTGCTCCCCACGTCCTTGGTTGCCTTGGAATAGAAGAGAGCACCTCCTTTTATAGTGCAGCAATAGTACAGCAACATAGCAGAATTTGTTTCGCTTGGTACGGCTTAACCAATGGTTGGATTGCCTTCAAAATTGATTTATAACTTCCTTGTAATGTGATCTTCCTCATAGATGATTTAGATTTCCAAGATTATCCTCTGAATGGGCCCACCAATCAGATCACCGACCGCCTCTCAAAATCGCGCACTTCGGGTACCTTCAGAACCAGTCATCTTGCTTTCAACACTCCGGAGTATACAGATGTCGGATTGATCCCAAATTTGGAACATTAGTAGAAAACTTCCTCCTCTACATGATAGATGGATTAGATTGTCCAAAATGATCCCAGAATATGGTCCGAAAATTAGAACAATTAGGGCTTTTATAAACTCTGTGCAGTTGGATCTTTCTGGATGGTCCATCTTTCTTCTACCGGTACGATCAAACCACACATCCTTTTGATCTGAAACTTTGTGGTTATTCATATATGGATGTGTTCTAAAAGATGGTCAAAGTAGATTCTTCATATCATCAATGATGGGCCACCTGGACTGGCCCAGAGTGGAACAGCGAAATCTGAAACTTTCTGGACAGTTCGTATTGTTTTGGCCACCACGATCAATCCGTAGCTCCGATCGACACGAAACCACTTGGGTTAGTTCTGCGTCGAGCTCCTCTTCGATATGGATGTGTTGGATTTCCAAATATCATTACGATGGGCCCAGAAAATAGGTCCAAAAATTCAGAAACGGAAATGGCCTGCTGTCTGCAATCTGCAACTCAAAATTTTCATGGTCGACCGGTCAAGACCGGTCGGACAGGGCTGGCCGACCGGTCAAGACTGGTCGGACAAGGCTGGCCTTGCTCCAGCAGCTTCTGTAGAAAGCTTCCATGTTGGCCGACCGGTCTAGACCTGTCGGGGACTGTTTGGCCGACCGGTCTTGACCGGTGGGACCACCTTTTGGGCATTATTTCTTCTTTCTTTTCTTTCCTTCTTTCTTCCTCATCCTCCTCTCTTTCTTCATCATTCTTTGGTCCACGGCCTTCATCAAAGGCTCCTAAATGTGCCCTTTTGGTCATCAATTGGGCAAAGCAACTCTCATTCCTACAACCACAAAACATGTATTTGATTAGTCTTTAAATCATGAAAATCTTGCATAATGAGTGATGAATTGGGGTTAGAATATGCACAATTAAGAGCTCAACACACCCCCCAACCAGCATTTTTCTAGTCCCGAGCAAAACATGCGTGAAACAAGTTTCATTCTCCAAAATCCAACTCTCCTCTAGAAACTATTCTTCTATACATTCCAAGACACACAAGCATAAAAATCAGAGAAATTAGGTGATAGAGGTTGAAACCTTAAACTCTCAGAACATAATAAGTGTTTATATGAAATTCCCGCTGATTGATTGATAAATAGAAGAACTTGAACAAATTCAACCTAGTGTGCATAGTGAAAGTTCATCTCATGAGTTTTCGGGATTATCTTCTTCATAGATCAACTAAACTATAGATCTCAAGGTGTATAGAGCAACAACAAGCCTATGACAGGAATTTGTCTTACCGTCCTTCCTACGGCTTTCACACTACGTCCCATTTCCGGCTTTGGTTACGGGTAGACCATCCCCCGGTTGGTAGTAGGTAACCCTAATCGAAAATTTCCACCATTTTTCCATCATTCCCAATTTCATCCTTCCTTTTCCTTTGTCTTTTACATTAGATAGGATTTTTAGAAATCCATATCTTTCGTTACTTTCCCATGGACAAAGATGGACAAAGTACCCCGGCTTGGTTTCTCAACACCTTAAATCAAAGTCTAGCTAATTCACGAATCACATAATCCTTTCAACCCATGAAAATCGTGAATGTGAACTAGGTGTAAAAGTGTTTAAATTTTCTATCACTCACATAAATAGGGGAATTCACATATAAAACCATTATATTAAGACAAATTCAAAGCTTGCAACATCACTCACTTTGTATCTCCTCTCCTTATACTCGTGTCATCTTGAATGCATAGAAACAACATTTTCCAAAAGAGTTTCGAATTTTAGAAAAATCGAAAATTTTCTACATAATTGCTCGAAATGTCACAAAAGCTAGTAGATTCATCTAAGGAATCTCACCCCCAACCAAAATCTTACATTGTCCTCAATGTAATAAGATATGCAATATGCATGACATGAGAGCAATGACATAAAACAAAGGAGAGTGAAAACGAGAGTACCTGAGGTAGCAAGTTGATCAATTCTAGCATCTTCCATTGTCTCAATGAGACTTATTCAATCCTAAATGCAGAAAGAAATCCTAACCTACCTACCTACCTTTGATTAGTCCGATCGACTACATGATCAAATTTGAGTAGGATCTTCATGAATTTCAATAGGTTTCTCATGAGGACCATCCAAAGTCCTGCTCGAATGTATACATGGGTGCGTTTCTTCATGAAGATCCAATCATAGTGTGCACCACACGCATGTAAGGAGGAGATAAGAGCAGCAAAAAGATATCTCCTCAAGTTCTGAATTGGGTTGTAATTGATTAAAAATGGGTCCTCACAATCAGAATTTTTAATGGGTTGAAGAACCCATAATGGTGGAGAGACATTCATTAAGTATTTTTCAGTTTGGGTTGTCTCCTCCACAAATTCAAAATTGCATGGTGTTTCTACAGACAATGGTAAAGAGTGTAAATCAGTGGAATGGTGTTCTTCAGGCACCGAAACCATGTCTAACAAACTATCCAACTCCTTAAACATCTCATCATCCAGATCATAGGGGTGGGTCATGCATTCTTCTAGAAAATCGAAAGAGTGGGATAAAGGGTCCTCGTTCTCCCTAAGTGATTGAGGAAATTCTGTTTCAAGGGTAAGGAATTCCTCCTCTATAGAGGGGGGGTCTTTCAAAGAAAAATTTTCAGATTCAGTGGTAAGCACATCATCTAGCATTGGTTGATCTTTTGAAATTTTAGATTGTGCCACCCCATCATCCAAAGAAACAGAATTTTCAACCCAAGGGAGTTCTTCCACAATAGAATCCGACATGTGTTGTTGGTGGAAGGACTAAAAAATATCAACTTCGGCCATCTCTCTAGCAAGAATATCTTTCGGTGATTCAAAAACATTCGGCCCTTTGAAAGAACAAATCATGGACTCACAATCATCCTTCAAACCCTCATTGTAGGCAATCAAACTATCACTTTCAGATTTTGTAGATTCCTCGGGTTCGTCAACCGTCCTTGAAATCTCTTCATCATTCAAATCGGAATAGCTAAAAGAGATAGTTGATTCACCATAATCGATGGTAATGGTGGGATCACTGAGATCTACATCCCCTAAAAGTTTAGTCATCAAATCGGAAGAGGGTTGGGCTTGGATAGCCACATCCTCCTCTATGTTGGAGATTGATTCGGTGTTCCCAATGTCGGGTTCAGGATTTTGAGATGGCGAGAGGTTTTGTATGCATTGCTCAGTTATTTCCATAAACTCTCGCAACGTATCCTCAAGAGTTCGTGTCGGTTGTGGATCATGAGAAAGAAACTCTTGAGGATAATTGTTGGCATCCATGGTTGGCTCATGTTCCATTGGACTAGAGGTGTAAGGACTCTCTTGATGAAGACCATACATGTTATATGACGAAGACTGATAAGATGGTTGATAGGCATAATCATACAAGTGATCACGCAATGTCTTTACCGGCTGGTCATTACTCCCCCGGTCCTTTTTCTTATTCCTACCTCCAGTTAAACTTGGTGGAACACTCTTGTTATTTTCAACCCAGTAATCACGTAACGTCTTACGTTGGGGGGTAATGGAGGTTGATTGAATCTCAGAATAATACTTATGCTTAAATTGGTTCCAATCATAAAGAGTTTTGATTCCATGGTCTGTCATCTCATCTTCCAAAAGGTATGCATAAGCACCACACTTCCAATCAGCCATAATGAGATTTTAAAGAGTTGGAACTACCCTAATCTAGAAAAAAGAACAAAAAGAAGGGAGATGGAGAGATGTTACCCAATAGAGCGAGATATATGTAAGCAACAATGTCCTACAAAATCCAACAAAAAATTGTTAGTAATCTAGAAAAAAAAAATCAGAAAATCTTCTTCTATAAAAACTGAAAATCCTACCTAACTAAGACTACTCTATAGCTACTAGAACAATTAGAACCGTTTAACCTCTTCCCCGGCAACGGCGCCAAAAACTTGTTCGCTTCCCCAAGTGTAGGGTTGCGATGTAGTAATAATCTCGGTGAGACCGAGGTCGATCCACAGGGAAGGAAGTAAACAATTCAAACTATCCTAATAACTAGAATCTTAAGAGGATTGTGAAATTGATTTTGAACATAAAATAGAAAATCTGATAATGAAAAGATAACTAGAGCATCAAAGATTCACTCGTAGCTTTCCTTAGATGCATAATTCGCTATGGTTTCTCACTTTCTCAACTAGAATCGATATTAAGATCTATCTAGCCGGATGATAGAGCTGTTAAACCAAACAATCTGTCATATGTAAGTTCAATGCATAGGATTCACTCAATGTAGGCTGAGCTGAGCATGCTCAATTGCATAGGTCATTCCCCATTCCAAAAGGTTCAGTTCACAATCATAACCATCCTCAAGTCCTGTCACGAGACAAGGCTAGATCATGATTTGAACTTGATTCAAATCACATGCACAATCCATACATATTATAGAAATTCAGAAAAGTAGAACTTTGGTACGAAGTCCCCACATGAAGATCATAGTACTAGAGCGCACTCCAATTCCTCGGATCATACAGGTCTAGACTGATGCAAACCAATTAAGAATTTAAGTAATTCTCCCAAACATCCATGATTCATCATAAGACTAAGAAAAACTACTTAAAGCTTGTATAAACTTCAAACCATAGTTCATAATCATGAATTCCAACTTTAAAACCAATAAAACGAATTAAACAATCTAAGAAAACTATAAGGTTCACCTCTTAGCTCTAGCTAAGAGATTAGCTAATGAAAAGCATATTAAAAACTAGAACTAGAACTAAGAAAAGAAAGAAAAATTAGCTGGAGGAGGCTAGGAAGCCTCCTATGACTTGAACTCCTTGCTTCCCCACGTCCTTGGTTGCCTTGGAATAGAAGAGAGCACCTCCTTTTATAGTGCAGCAATAGTACAGCAACATAGCAGAATTTGTTTCGCTTGGTACGGCTTAACCAATGGTTGGATTGCCTTCAAAATTGATTTATAGCTTCCTTGTAATGTGATCTTCCTCATAGATGATTTAGATTTCCAAGATTATCCTCTGAATGGGCCCACCAATCAGATCACCGACCGCCTATCAAAATCGCGCACTTCGGGTACCTTCAGAACCAGTCATCTTACTTTCAACACTCCGGAGTTTACAGATGTCGGATTGATCCCAAATTTGTAAAATTAGTAGAAAACTTCCTCCTCTACATGATAGATGGATTAGATTGTCCAAAATGATCCCAGAATATGGTCCGAAAATTAGAACAATTAGGGCTTTTATAAACTCTGCGCAGTTGGATCTTTCTGGATGGTCCATCTTTCTTCTACCGGTACGATCAAACCACACATCCTTTTGATCTGAAACTTTGTGGTTATTCATATATGGATGTGTTCTAAAATATGGTCAAAGTAGATTCTTCATATCATCAATGATGGGCCACCTGGACTGGCCCAGAGTGGAACAGCGAAATCTGAAACTTTCTGGACAGTTCGTATTGTTTTGGCCACCACGATCAATCCGTAGCTCCGATCGACACGAAACCACTTGGGTTAGTTCGGCGTCGAGATCCTCTTCGACATGGATGTGTTGGATTTCCAAATATCATTAAGATGGGCTCAGAAAATAGGTCCAAAAATTCAGAAACGGGAATGGCCTGCTGTCTGCAATCTGCAACTCAAAATTTTCATGGCCGACCGGTCAAGACCGGTCGGACAGGGCTGGCCGACCGGTCAAGACCGGTCGGACAAGGCTGGCCTTGTTTCAGCAGTTTCTGTAGAAGGCTTCCATGTTGGCCGACCGGTCTAGACCGGTCAGGGACTGTTTGGCCGACCGGTCTTGACCGGTCGAACCACCTTTTGGGCATTATTTCTTCTTTCTTTTCTTTCCTTCTTTCTTCCTCATCCTCCTCTCTTTCTTCATCATTCTTTGGTCCACCTTGGGCCTTCATCAAAGGCTCCTAAATGTGCCCTTTTGGTCATCAATTGGGCAAAGCAACTCTCATTCCTACAACCACAAAACATGTATTTGATTAGTCTTTAAATCATGAAAATCTTGCATAATGAGTGATGAATTGGGGTTAGAATATGCACAATTAAGAGCTCAACAAACAGCCATGCCTATGGACTATGGCTTGCTCAAGGATTACTATAATTCGAATCTAAACACCACAACATATGATAATCTCAGAGAATTGCAAGGAATTCATGTCCGAAGCACATGAACTCTCATAAAACATCTCAAACTACCAACTTAAGGGACTAAAAGATTAAAAACCCAAACTTGAATTGAAATTACTTGAATTAAACTGAATCAAACATGGACATTGGCTACAAGCTTCACCTCTCAGCCTTAGCTGAGAGATTCTAGCCGAGCATTGTCATACTACAACTAAAACTCATGAAAAAAATATAAAAACTCGAAAAATCGGAGTTTAGAGGGTTGCGGACGCTCCACGACTGGCTTCCTCTCTCTAGCACCACGTCCCTTAGCTTCTATGATGACCTAGGAAGAGCCCCTAGGTGTCCTTTTATAGTGGGAAAGCCCCTTGCGTCGGAAACATCCAGAAATTGCGTAAGGTTACGCACTGCGTAGAAATTTCCGGAGTCCCGATTTAGAAACTGCTTGTTTTGAATATGGCCGACCGGTCGGGCTGGGCTGGCCGACCGGTCACGACCGGTTGGACCTGTCTTGGAGTCAGTCTAGCGTGCACAGAAACATCCTGCTTTGCTGGCCGACCGGTCAAGACCGGTCGGACCTCAGTGAATTTGAGTCCAGGGAGTTTTAACAAGTCCACCGACCTGTTCGCCGACTGGTCAAGACCGGTCGGACCAACTGGTCCTTCCTTCAGTGCTTCCCAATGGCGTAGCCGACCGGTTGGACTTGCTGTTCTTCTCCTTTTTCTTCCTTTCTTTCTTCAACTTTCTTTTCTCCTTGCTTTCTTCTCTCTTTGCTCCTCTTTCAATCTTCATCCCATGCATCTAAATGTATTCTTTTGGTCCCCAATTGGGTGAAGTCTGCTCTCATCCCTACAATCACAAAACATGCGTTAGATGGGCCTTTTAATCATGAAAACCATTCATATACTGTGATGTAGTGGGCAATGCAATGTATAAATTGGAGGTTCAACAATAACCTTCAGTTTGGACGGCTTCTGCAGTGAACCGAACCGTGAACTCCTTAATTATCTCCCCATGCTGTTGCTTCAGATCCATTAAATGAGATGTCGGTTTTTTGGTGCGGATGCTTCCCATGAACTGAGAAAGGAAAACCTCCGACAATTGGGAGAAGGATCCGATAATCGAGGTTTTAGGCCTCGAAACCATGTACGTGCTGCATCCTTTAGAGTTAAGGAGAAAGCCCTACACATAATTTCTGAACCATATCCTTCTAGCTCCATAAGAGACTTATACATCTCCAGATGTTCGAGAGGATCGCCGGTGCCCGTATACGGGACGATGATAGGTGTTCGGTATTTCTTAGGTAAGGGAGCCTCTATAACCTTGCGGGTGAAGGGAGATTCAGATTGATGGATTAATGCAAGAGCAATAGGTGGGAGGTTAGACCGATATCGCTGCTCCATATCGTCAAAGCGATCCTCGATTCTCTTGAGATCTCCTTCTCATGGTAAGGTGTAGGTTGAAGTTTCGACGGCAGACCCCTAAGATTGTTGTTGCCGGGAAGTACTGGAGTGTATAGATTGTGGAGGAGGTACCGGGACTTGATTGCCAAGTGGCATTCGATTTGAAGGAGGATTTGGTTGGGTTCGTGGCTTGCCTACGAAATGTTGGAAGCTACTGGTACAGGTTGCACCGGCGGCCCTTCTGGAGGTTGTTGTTGTGGTTCCGGAAAGTATTGATCAAACCGATTAGATAAGGTTTGAAGCCTAGCTTTGAGAGTAAGAAGTGTGTTTCCGACGAAACGCATAATGTCTTCTTGACTGCCGGATACATCGTAAAATGGATTTTGTGACGACAAATTGGGCTCTCCCGGGGGCATGACCGTCGAAGTAGTCTGAGGGAGATTAAACGCTAGTTCAGTGATGTCAGACAGAGGTAACGTCTGTCTTGAAGTGGAAGGATGGACCGTCTTTTTGGGAGGCATAGTGGGAGATAACGATCAGTGATGAGAATGGCTAATTCTAATAACCCGTTCCCACAGACGGCGTCAATCTATTTACGTCTAATTTAGTAACAGGATCCTCCAGACATTCATCTTCCTTCGAGCAAGCTTCCCTCCAAACTTGAAAAAGTAGAGGAGAAAATTAAGGGTGGCCGGCGTTCAGCCATTAACCCTCCGAAGCTTAAGTTAGATGAGATATGGTTATAAAGTGAAAAGTTAGATATGAGCTTAGGGATTGTGTACCTTTATCATCTGTGGAGCCATATATTTATATAGATCTAGATGATCCAATCTATTACGCAAGCCGTTAAGATCACTGCTGATTTTTGGGGACAAGGTGCTTATCTTGTTAATCCTTAAATAGAGGGATGACCTAACAACCTTAGACGTCTAACTGATTACGTCTCTTGATGGAGATGCTCGAAATAATGGATAAAGACAAACCAAAATTGATCTGTACAGACTGATACTGAAAGGCAATGATTATTCACCTCGAAGATAACTTCGTTTAACAACCTTGAAGTGGGCTACTCGCATGTTGATATACGATCCCTTTCGACGACCACGAGCCGAGTTGCTCGCATGCAAAACCTTTATTTTGGAACCAAGGAGTAAAGGCAGATGAATTATGAAAATACCCTCATCCGATGACCAGCGACCAAGCCAGCTTGCATATTCGGGAGTGTATACCATACTCTTACGATATGCGAGCTTCGATCATAAAGGCTCGCAGGTTAAACACCATAAACCACAAAGGCGCTCGCAGGTCTTGAGTATTTGATATCTTCGACCACCGTTTTTCGGCTATAACAGATATAGTTATCCCGATGCCAATAACATAAGTAATACCAGCCCTCACTGGATGGAACCTTCTTTAGTTGGAATAGCCTCAAGAATTCATCAGCTGTTAGTTCTCCATTGCCAGCTTGTTTCCAGAGGACGTAAGCACTTAACACCACTCTCCAGACATTTATGATAAGCTGTCCAGGGGCTATTTTGTATATGCGAAGAACATTTCGAATAAAGGGATGGAGAGGAAGACGCACGCCAAGTTCGAAAAAATATTTATACATGGCAACGCACCCTAACGGTGGTGAATTGGTGATTTCCCATTCTTTGGGTAATTTAAGTGTAATCGAATTAAGGATCTGATATCTCTTAGGCATCTCTCCTAATTCTTCCTTCCTCATTATAGAAAGGTACCTGGATGCAGAGTACTTCCCAACAGGTACTTGTACGTTATTTAAGTAGGAAGAATCTGGAGTTTCGTCCCCTAATGGAACAACCTCACTATCGGATCATCGCGCCATTGAAGGAAAAGAAACAGGAATAGAAGAAGAAGAAAAAATACCTCAGAAAGGAGGTCTCGCCAAAGGAAGAAAAGAGAAAGGAAGGAATTTGAATTTCATCGAAAACTTCGAAGTAAAGAAATATCCTACGAGTGCTCGTATATATACGCAATCATTCTTTTTAGGATTTAAATGACACGCGGTGACTTTTCGTTTGGCAAGACAGTCGAACAGGCATGCACATTTAACTTCTGAACATGTGGCGAGCGCCTCTTCATTTTCTTCGACCGAAAGGATGGCGCTTATTAATGCGAACGTTCAATCATGTACGGCCTCTCCCCTTCAAAAGACGCGTCAAGCGGTTATATGTGTAATTAAGTCATTCGCTTAGTTGCTCAAAACAAAGGACTTAAGGGGGCATCTGTTGTAGAATAAAGTTGGTCGAAGATGTTCACGATCAGCGACTCTCGAGCAGCTTTACACGTACGATATGCGAGCGCCTCCTTGGTATTTTAAACTGTGAGCAGGACAACATAATATATCGTCTAGCGAGTCAAGTTGAGCGTATCTCGCAATTTAATTAAATCTGCTCATTAGCCAATCACTCATCTATATTCGAGCAGCCGTGGTCGTCAGTCGTTTGGTGAGGACGTTCCACGAGTCGTAGTCCTAGCAACCCATATAGTTCAGGAGTTAGCCCAGATTATAGATCTGTTTAGATCTGCTCCTACTTGTCAGTCTCGGATTAAATGGGATTATCATCGATCAACGTGACTGTTTATGTCTCTAACCAGATGAGATAACGTCTATCCCCCAATATCGGGAAGATCTCAACTACTTATGTAACAAACTAGTCCATCGGGATGAAAATAAATGGAGTTTCTCATAGATGAGGAAGGTACACAACATCTTAACCTACATTTCACACTTCATCTTACTTTCAAAGCCTGTCTCTAACTTAAGCATCGGAGGGCTAACGGCTGGACGCTGGCCACCCTTAGTCTCCTTTTTGGTTTTTAGGTGAGAATGAGGAATTCATCTTTAGGAGGATCGTAGATCTGAAGGAAAGAAAGCTATTACCAGAATCTGATGTTAATACCAAGGAGAGTTTTAATGGTAGTCATTCCATTCTCACTACTTTTTAAGGTGTGGTTGTCTTGAGCTTTTTATGTCTTCATTTTTTGGGATCATGCTCTAGAACAATTTTAAAAAGTTGATGGATGGTGTGGATCTAACATAAAAATTATGGTGGGCCCAAAGAAGTGCCACACGTTAAAAGTTGGTTATGTATCATGCAAATGAGAAAATCTCTCTCATATAGAGTAATTTTGGATTTTTTAAAAAAGAGTTGCTGTGCGCATTAAGTCACCATTAAGCTAAACCCCTTTTGGGAGCGCTTTCCACATGTTAACGAACAACACTAAATGCCAAGCGTTTTGAGGATTCCTCGTTAAGTAAAAAACCGGCCCTTATATCTGCTTCATTCTCTAAAATGCATACATTAATCTGGTCCAAGCTCTGGCCGCACCTCGCCCGTTCCTTTCGCCTCTGTGGCTGAGCAACCGGTTGAGTGGATTGATACTGCATAAAGTTGCATAAAGTTCCCTTTGTCTGTAGTTAGGTAGGGCCCACCGTGATGTTTGTCAGAAATCTATGCCGTTCATCCATTCTTTTATATCATTTTAAGGCATGAACCCAAAAGTGAGTAAGATCCAATATTGTGGCCCCACGATAGGAAAAAGTAAGGAGGGAAATGCGTACAGTTAAAATCGTTACAGGATCCACCGTGATGTTTATATGCCATTCAAACCGTTCATAAGGTCATTCGCACTGGGATGAACTTTAAAAAACAAAAATATTACTGTTTTCCAGAAATTTTGTGGGCCCATGAATGTTTCAATGGTGGTATTCAGTCCCGACTGTTTTCTGTCGTGTGGCTCACTTTAGTTTTCGATCTATCTCATCTTTTATCTCATGCCCTGATATGAGCTGGATGAACCGATGGACAGGATGGATTTCTCACAAACATCACAGTGGGCCCTACATAGTTTCCGGCGGCAGCAACTTCCTGCAGCGGGCTGCAGGCAATCCGCGTAACAGTTGCGTTGCCTACTGACATCCACGTGCTTTGTACAATGATCAGAACCGTCCATGTTACAAAACATCTTCTTTTAAATCCACCGTAAAAAACTTAGGGCGATCGTATGATTCTAGCCATCTATATCTGTATAGGCATTTATATCAATGAAATGAAGATTTTGAGTGGCTGGCATTCAACTGTAAAAACCAAAGGTTACGATCATCACAGGTGCTTGATTACGGCAGAATATCTTCTTATCGTATCAAAGAGAGAACTGACGGTCCAAATCATCAGACCATCTCAGCACGTGGGTCGCAGTGGATGGCGACACCCGAAAAACTCAGTCGCGACAGAGGCAAAACGAACTCCTAACGGCGGAGGCGTCCTCCCCTCTGGTTTGCGTCGCGACTCTCCCGCACACTTGCCTATGAGGTAAAAAAGTCAAGTAGTCCGCGGACTACCTACTTAAAATAGTAGTCTTTCATCTAGACAACGTGGATCGGCATACAACCTACCCCCAAAACGTAGGCCTCACCGAAAGGTAGCCCATGGGCAGTCCTCTTTTCTTCAACAAAGATGCCATCAACAATTTGAAAATGGACGAAAATGTAAAACATTGACCATCAATTTCTCTGTTTACAGATCGAATGGCCAGGATACATTTCTACAAATAATACTTTTCTCATGCCCTTCCGTGATGGTATCGACTTCTTGAACCGTTCAGATCATCCCTACGCATGGTTCAACCATCGAACTATGAGTTAAATTCAGTGTACCGCGGACTACGAGAAGGATCTTTCTCCGATTCCTTATATTCCCTTCCCTTTTTGCCCTTTTTCCTATTATATCCCCTCAAGCGTCCCAAACGCTCCCCCACCATAGCTTTAAGTATAAGAACAAATCTCCTCAGTCTCTCTGAAAACCCTTGCAAGATTTCTCACACTACTACGACTACTAGTAATCTTCTAGAAGCTTCTAGAAAGGGCAATCTATGACATTTCTGCCCCTACATTGTTAGCATATTTTCTTATTTTAGAACAATGGAGAAAAAGCAAGGCTTCTTCTCATCACTGAAAGAAGAGGTCGTTCGCGGCCTCTCCCCTTCAAGATCGAGGGCCAAGAGCCCCATGTCGGGGCTTTTGAGTCGGAGGAAGCATCATTGCCACGCGGCGCAACCTGAGGCGTTGATTCCAAGATCAGGAAGTTTGAGGCCGGTCATGGAAGGGCCTGATCCGGATGGGTACGATGGTGATGGAGGGAATGGAAAGAAGGATGGTTGGAGCCATTGGATGAAGGGCCATCTGTCGAGAGCCCCATCGGTGTCTTCGTCAGCCTCGACGGGTTACAAGCGGTCGGATCTGCGGCTGCTGCTTGGGGTCATGGGTGCGCCACTCGCACCAGTGCACGTTAGCTCTGCAGAGCCTTTGCCGCATCTCAGCATCAAAGATACGCCCATTGTGAGTTTTTCTTGTTGTTTTCTTCATTTCGGAATTTTAAACGGTTGGAAATAAATGTTAAAGATTATTTTATTTGATTTTTTTGATTTATAGAAGAATGTGTGAATTGGTTTTTCAATTTTGGTGTATTCTTATTTTATTTATCAATTTAAAAAAAAAAAAAAACTGTTAGTATTTTTATATTTTTTTCTTGGGGTAATTTTTTTTTTTGTATTTTTATATTTGTTAGTTTAGATTTAGAGACAATTTTAAATTTTAATATGGGCTTATTTTTCCCTTTTTTTTTTATAGTAATTTATTTATTTTTAGTTTATTTTATTTGGTTGTAGTTGGTTGTTTGATCTTTGGGCTTTTTGGTTTTATGGAGAAATATAGTAATGGGTTTTTTCCTTGGTTATTTTATATATGGAAATTACATGATTTTGGTGCCTTCGATTTTTCGGTATTTTTCCTAGATTTCCTAGAAAAATTCACAAATCAGTGTTTGGGCGTATCACATTGTGTTTTAATCGTTGCCAGTAGATGTACGATCCTATGGAAATATGCCTGTTCTTGATGTCCTGTTGTTTGGATTTCTACCCAAATATGCAAATGAGTGGTTTGTGATTTGGCAATGCTTAGCGAAAAACTGTAGATTTTGATCTTGTTTTATAGATGAGATTTCCTTCTGTAGGCTTCTAGATTGGTCTTGATGGTAATAGCGAAAGCAGCAATGGGTTTTGTAGAGAGTGAATTAGGAGATGGAGACTGTCATTTGCTCTTGTTTGAGATTGGTGAACTGTAGTGTTTGCTTCAAGGACCTTCTGTTGAGTCGAGTTTGTGTTTGAGATTGAGCAGTGAGGGGTGTTTCTGCAGGAAACTTCGTCTGCTCAGTACATACTGCAGCAATTCACAGCTGCTACGGGTGGGCAAAGGTTGCAGAGCTCTATCCGTAATGCGTATGCAATGGGAAAGGTGAAGATGGTAGCTTCTGAGTTTGAGACGGCTAATAAGGTTACAAAGCATCGGAGCACATCAAGGGCTACTGAATCAGGTGGGTTCGTCTTGTGGCAGATGATGCCGGACATGTGGTATGTGGAGCTCGCGGTTGGTGGTATGAAAGTTCATGCTGGCTGCAATGGCAAGCTTGTCTGGAGGCACACACCCTGGCTCGGTGTTCATGCTGCCAAAGGGCCTGTGAGACCCTTGCGACGTGCCCTGCAGGTGAAATTTTCTCTCTGCCATTATCGCCGTTGCATTGCAATTAGATCTGTTTGTTGCTTGCTTTCTTATTCTGGTTGTTGCCTCTTTTCCTGCAGGGTCTGGATCCAAGAACCACGGCCAGCATGTTCACGGATGCTAGATGCATAGGTGAGAAGAAGGTTGGCGGTGAGGATTGCTTCATACTCAAGCTCTGCGCTGACCCGCATACACTGAAGGCACGGAGCGAAGGCCCAGCAGAGATCATAAGGCATGTGCTGTTCGGCTATTTCAACCAAAAGACTGGGTTTCTTGTTCAGATGGAAGACTCCCACCTGACCCGCATCCAGACGAACAGTGGTGACACTGTCTACTGGGAGACCACCATCAATTCCTTCCTCAGTGATTACCGGTCTGTTGACGGTATCATGATTGCCCATTCAGGCCATTCCATCGTCACCCTTTTCAAGTTTGGGGAGATGGCCATGAGCCACACCAAGACAAGGATGGAAGAGGTCTGGACGATCGAGGAGGTTGCCTTCAACATCCCTGGTCTGTCGATGGACTGTTTCATACCCCCTGCCGATATTAGATGTGGGTCCATCAGTGAGACCTGTGAGCTCCCCCATGGAGAGAGGGGAAAGACTGCAGCCGGAACTCATCGTTCCAAGGTAGCTGCTTTGGAGAAACCCAACAACAACCAGGATAACTTCACATTGAAGGTTGAAGTCTAATGGGTAGGTTCGAATCGAATTGTTTATACTGATAGTCTCCAAATCAACTGACATATTCGACTTTAGTTAGAATCACATTTTGAAGAATTTTGCGATTTGGCATGCATCATTGGCCGTGAATAGAGAATACCATAATCATTCTTAGGTTCTCCAATCCAATATCAATGTCCATATAGTTTTTGAGCTGGGCATGGAGCAGATGGGCGTTTGTTTTTCAATCATTGCGCAGAGCTTTTATTTCTCAAACAGCAACTGCTCAGACTCCATTCCTACTGATTCTACACTGCATCGACTCTCTGATGGTTTCCATGTTTTCCCAGTTCTTTTACTGTTATGTGTCAATTGATGAGGTCAAATGCTACTTTTGGTGTGGAAAGAGATGGTTGATTTCTAGATGAAGGGGTGAGAGAGAATGAGATAAAAACCCATTTTTCCCTGCAACCTACGGTAACCAGTTGAGTGTCTACATCTAGTTGTGTATTGTGCCAGTGGCTGGTGAAAGATGTAAACAAGCTCATTTTCTATCAGATATTGAATGCTTATAATATTATATGGAATTTTTTTTTTTCCTTTGCTTTTGGGACTGTGAATTGTTCATCTCAATAAAATCCTTTCTCCATATATTGTTGCATGACAGTATCCACCCCATCCAGAGTTTGGTACTAGAAAATTCAATACCAGTGTGAGACTGGGTCCACATTCAGTTGGGTGAAATGTTGTAGTCCCATTCAGTCAGGCTTTTTTCTGTTTTTTTCTTGGGTTGTTGGGAAGGAGATGGTACAGCTACTCAAAGAGTAAAAACATCTGAATTGGAACATGTTCGAGATCGAGGCAGGTCATCAAATGGGTCCCACTCTGTTGTGCCATTCGATGCAGTAATCAGGTTGGCCAATACACAGGCTGAATGCCTGATTGGTCGAACTGGGCCATGGCACATACATAGTAACACCCAACAGATGAAGGATCCAGGTTCCACACGTGCCCCATTGGCATGTGTGGAGGGTAGGAATCGTTGGAACTTGTGGTGGAAGTATGTGAGGCATCATTACAGGATGCCACGAGGTAAAAGATGGGTCATGTGGGTTCTCATCTAGTATTATTTTTTTCATGGGTCAGAGAAGTGAATGTGAATCTGATAATTTTACCTGCTTTCTGCAGACATTGTCCCACGGCTAGGGGTTTTCCTTTCGAGGTGGTCTGAGTCCAACCGGTTGGACCTCAAGTTAACGGTTCACTCCGCTCATAACTTCCAACTTTTTGACTGCATGCTCCATTAACTTGTCCAATAGGTTGGTCCCACCGTGAAGATCACTTTATATGAAAATCAGCTATATCCGTAGTGGACCACACTTGTATATAGCTATTTAACACTGAGTAGACTGATGCGGTCCACCTGACGAGTAGATGGGGCTAATTTGTATGCTAGGCAGTCCTTTTTCTTGGGGCACACAACTGGAAGGGTTGGATGGTACATGCACTTGACTAGATGGAAGTTATCTAGTGGGTGGACTGAACTAATGGTCCAACAAGGTGGACATGAGGCCTATTCACTTTATTATTTAAAATAAATCTCGCAAAGAAGCTTCCCATCATTATGTTTCCATGAGATAAATCCCATTGATGACCATTATTAGCTCTTTTTTTTTTTTTTAGTGGTTTATTTTATTTAATGGTATATTTAAGGACACTCATTAATAAGGAACACATCAACCCCAATTGCATCAGGCGCAATTGAGGAATTATATATGTCTTCACTTATGTACAAGTGGGGGCCATTATTTGATTCATATTATTGGCCTATTGGGTCCATTGTAAATGTACGATCCTCTTAAAGTCAATCCTTCCCATCAATACTGAGCCTTTTTTCAGTGGAAATGTGGAACCCTCCATTCATTCTTTTTCTTGACTGGCTATCTGCTAGCCAGAAGATGGTCAGGTCTGTCCTACTCGTGAGATTTTTGGGCCATTTTCATTTCACTCACTTCCAAAAACTGAACCCAAGTACAACAATGACTATATAATTCTTCATTTGAAGTACTGTAGTACTCTGGTAGAGTCTGATGGACGACCGGGCAGTTATAAATTACTGATTTCTGTACCATAATTTGGAGATGGCGGGTTTCACAAAGTTATTCAGGTTTAATCTGGGTCAATATCTGCCAAATGTATCATTCTAAGTACCTGTATATCAGGCATCGTAAACAGCGTTAGTATCAAACGGGAGCGAATTAGGTGAGACCCTGGATCCACTAAGGTGGGTGGGACTCCTGACTATGGGGCCCACTTGTGATGTATGTGACTACATTCAGGCCGTCCATCTGTATTGAAAGCTCATTTTAGGCCATGATCCAAAAATGAAGCAGTTCCAAATACCACATGGACCATAGTACAGGAACGGTAAACCATTAAAAACTTGTTGTGGGCCACAAAAGCTTTGGATCAAGATGATATTTGTGTGGTCTCTTCATCTAGGTGTTTGTGACCTTATCAACAGGTTGGATGGAAAATAAACATTCCGGTGAATCTATGAAGTTTTAATGGCGGGGATTCAATCACGACTATTTCCTCTGGTGTGGTCCAACTAAAATTTTAATCAGCTTCATTTTTAGGACCATGCCCTAAAATGAATCTTTCAAAATATCTGAACTGTGTCGATTTAAGTTACATACATTACTGTGAGCCCTACAGTCAGGGGTCCCACCCACCTCGGTGGATCCGGGGTCCCACCGGAGGCGGATTGCGTCCGACCCTTAAGGGTCCGACCAGATCTGTAGGTCCCACCATGACATATCTGTTTATCTAAGCCGTCCATCCATTTTCTAAGATCATGTTAAGGCTAGGCCCCAAACGTGCAAACGTGAGTCAGATCCAAATCTATAGTGGACCACAACAGAGATTACTATGGCGTTTAAGGCAAGGACGCGGATTGGCTAGTGACCCCAACACCAGCCAGGGGGCTGGTGTCAAAGCTGTGTGGGACCCACCATGATGTATGTGTTTTATCCACGCTGTCCATCCATTTTTTCACCTCATTTTAGGGCTTGGGCTAAAAAATGAGGCAGATCCAAATCTCAGGTGAACCACACCACAGGAAACATTGGGAATTGAACTTCCATCGTTGAAAACTTCTTGGAGGCCACGGGAGTTTTGGATCAAGCTGATATTTGTGTTTTCACTTTTCCAGGTCTGTGTGACCTTATCAACAGGTTGGATGGCAAATAAACATCACAGTGGACCTGGGAAGTTTTTAATGGTGGACGTTCAATCAACACTGTTTTCCTCTGGTGTGGTCCACCTGAGATTTGGATCTGCCTCATTTTTAGGCCCATGCCCTAAAATATAAGGTGGAAAACTGGATGGACAACGTGGATAAAACACATACATCATAGTGGGGCCCACACAGCTTTGACACCAGCCCCCTGGCTGGTGTTTGGGTCACTAGCCAATCCGCGTCCGTAATGCAACTTGCAGTCTATGCTCCGAGCATTTAATATGCATTTAATGCAAACATGTGGTCTACTACAGCGTTGGATATGCCTCAATTTTTGGCCGATGCCTTAAAATGATCTTAGAAAATGGATGGACGGCTTAGATAAACAGATACGTCATGGTGGGACCCTACTCAGATCTGGTTGGCCGCTTAAAGGTCCGATTAGGGGTTGGACGCAATCCGCGTCCGGGTCTCACCTAATCTGCTCCTGCATCAAACAACTCTAATACCTGTTGCAGGGAGTTCCTGGAACATAAAGCCTTGTGGGGTCCATTGTGATGTCCGTGTGAAATCCACTCCGTTCATCAGTTTCTCCATCTCATGTTGGCATGAGAGCCTAATAATGAGGCAGATACAACATGCGAGTGGGCCACACCACTGGAAACAGTGGGCAACCTTCCTGGGTGCACTGTGTGGTTTATATGCAATCAAACCCGTTCATAAGCTGATTCCCAGAAGGATAAAGGGAAAATATAAATAACAGCCTGATCGAAAACTTTTGTTGTCACAAACATGGTTTTAGACGGTGGCCATTCAATCCCCACTCTTTACTATGGTTTGGCCCACTTGAGTATTGTAACCTCAGTTTTGGGCTAACTCACAGTGAATTTCAGACGAGCTGGGCCCCACAGGACTTTGTGTTGCAAGAACAATTCACGGTCAATTTCACACGAGGTGGCCCCACGGGACTTTGTATTGAAAGAAAAACCCACGTCCATAAATCCCCTTCTTCATTGCCATATGCAGGGGTACTGTATAGACATAGATTTGGGTTAATGGAGACAATCTATACAGGGAATTCGATTCGTTCATCTTTTGGTTATTTATGGCTGGGATCTGTTTGGGACCTTATGTCATTTAAAGGTGGTGATGATCTGGCCATCTGATTGATTGTCTTTCCATTGGCATTTTGTAAGGCAATTAAATATTGAGATTTTTGTACAACCCTTATTAAGTAATACAATCACCTCCAGCTTTTGTTAATATATGGTAAGGAAATATCTAGCTTTTCCTTAAACAATTGCCTAAGATTCCATGTTTTCACAAGAAGATTTGCTAGATTTGCTTCTGTTTTATCCGTCCATTCTAATTTATTCTAGAGATCTGCAGCTTGTTGAGGGAGGCCTTGGTATGGACGGTTCATGTTGCGAAATCCGCTATGATTAATGGGAAGGTCTTACATGCAACCAGCACATGAAAATATGTGCTACTAGCTAAGAATGGGGCCCACTGTGGTGTATGTATGTCCTCCAATCCATCTAATATGGTTGTCCCATCATGAAAATGGCCAAAAACTCATGCCCATCCAATGGTCATGTGTGGGCCACTTGATCGCAAAAAGCAAAAGATGGACAGGCACCCAAAAACTTTAAAATTCATGCGGTGCCCACTTGATTGATGGTTGGATAGGCATAACTTTTAGTACATTTCATTTTCATTATGGGTAACAATTTTAGATCGGTTGGAAGCCATAGATGCATCACCGTAGGGAAAGCGAATTAGGTGAGGCCCGGGCCTAACCCAAGACGGTGCGGCACTAACCGTGGGGCCCACCTTGATGTATGTATTTTGTATCCACGTCGTTCATCCATTTTTTTCCGATCAGTTTAGGGGATTGTCCCAAAAATGAAGCTGATCCAATTATAAGGTGGACCATTCCATAGGAAATAGTGTTGATTGAACGCTCTACCATTAAAAACTTCTTAGAGCGCATCTTAATGTTTTCGTATTGTTTATTTGCCATCCAATCTGTTGATAAGGTCACGTAAGCCAGGTTGAAGGGAAGAAAACAAATATAAGAATAATTCAAAACTTTTACAGCTCATTAATAGTCAATTATCCATCCGGATAATTGGATTTACTTCATTTTTGGGATAATGCCCTAAAATGATCCGAAAAAATGGATGGACAGTATGGATACAGAATAAATATATCAGGGTAGGCCCCACGATAAGGTCCGCAGTGTCTTGGGTGAGGTTGGGTTCTCACCTAATCATCTCCCCACGGTGGGCTCCCTAGTTGTATCTACAACTAGCTATATGTTATACCTCCTCATGATTAATAGACTTTCTTTTTCTATTTTCTTAGAATGTTGCTGGATCTATACCGAGGATGGTTGGTTTTTTTTTTTTTTCGGTATCCAGGGCTCAGATTCGGTAGGTACCCCTCCAGTACCGAGATGGGTGGTACTGGTCAGTGCTGTAGGCTCCACAATGACGAATGTGTTTTATCCATGTCATCTCTTCATTTTCCAACTCATTTTAGGGCATTAGCCCAAAAATAAGGCAAATCTTTATCTCAGCTGGACCACAGCACAGAAAACTGTGGTGATTAACATGCACTTAAAAACTTCTTGGGGCCACAAAGGTTCTGGATCAAGTTGATATTTGTATTTTCCCTTCATCCATGTCCCTGCCACCTAATCAACAAGTTGAATTGCAAATAAACATTACAGTGGGCTTTAAGAAGTTTTTAGTGGCGGGCGTTCAATCACCACTGTTTCATGTGATGTGCTCCACCCGAGACTTGGATCTACCTCATTTTTTGGTTCATATCCTAAAATCAGATGGAAAAATGAATGGACAGCATGGATAAAACACACAAATCATGGTGTGCCAAAGCACCGGTTAGCACATCGACCTAGTACTGGGGTCACGACAATCCGCGTCCTATTTGAAGGCCAGAAGCTCAGGAATATGTGCTGGCTGTGAGTTTTTAATACCATGGATTATCCACCGTAGGGGCCATTAGGATTGAAGGATCCACATGTTCCATGCAGTCGGAAAGAACCATTATTGTTTCTTCCTGAAGAAATGAAGTGGTCGAATGGTGAGACAAGTATTCTTTTGTACAATTGAATAGAACATCTTTAAGTTATTCACATGGCTGTGGTAGACCCTGCGGTTTTTAACATTAATGTCATGTGATCGAGTACACGTGGTGTGAGGGTACATCTTTTAAAAAAAGAAAAAGAAAATAACAAAAAAAATTATTCACATTGACAAGAATGCTATAAAGAGAAAGGACAGTCTAATTGACCAATCTGTACTATATATTAAGGCCACAACACATTTTTATGGACAACTACGTAAAAATCATGCTTATCTAATCCATCCTTAGACGCCATGAATAGTATGGTTAGGATTTTCTGAAAGCATTTTTGTGGACGACTATGTAAAAAAACATTTTTTATGGACAACTGTGTAAAAATCATGCTTATCTCATGATCTAGTCCATCCCTAATTGTAGCCATCCTTTTCCCATGCCATGGACGGGATGGTAAGGATTTTCCGAAAAAAAAAAAAAAAGGTGACTCTTTAGAATCATAAGCAACCTATGATGAGATCCAACAAATAGATTGATCAAATTGTTGAACAGAAGTTGTCTTGTGTAAATGATTTGGACCATACAAATTAAAGTCCGATGATCAAATAGTTTCAATTGTCATATTTAGCGCAATATTTGTAAGGTAGCCCATAAAATTTATGTTAAATCTAATCGACAGTTAGATCAAGCGATTGGATTGTCAAAGTGTACCATTACACGTAGTAGCACTATAACTTATCGGACATAAACATGTGTGTGTCTAAGGTCTCAAGTCCAATCGGTTGGACCCCAGGCTATGGTCCACCTAGAGGATAACTTCTAACTTATTAAGTGCAGGGGCATCCAACCCGTTCAATAGATTGGCCCCACAATGGGGAACTCTTTATGCACAAATCAGCCCTATCCACTCATCAAGTGAGCCATTGTGGGGCCAATCTATTAAATGGGTTAGATGTCCAATACACTTAACAGGTTGGAATTGGACTGTATATGTGCCGAGCTGTGTGGGCCCCACTGTGATATGTATCTAACATCCACACCATGCATTTGGTGGGTACCCTATTGGTTATGGGATATCCTAAAAGTCAGCTGTATCTGGAACTCAAGTGGGCCATACCAACTGAAACAGTATAACATCATGCCTATAACAACTAAAAGCATTTGTTAGGGCCCACCTGAGTTTTGGATACGGTTGAAACTTGGTGTGACCTCTTGTTTAAGTGGGACACGCACAATGGATGGGCTAGATTTCTCAACCACATCTCAGTCGATCCTATAAACAATCATAAATGTTTTAATGGGTGGATATCCACTCTTAACTGTTGTATATGGTGTGGCCCACCCAAGTCATGGATTGGCTTGAGTTCTAGGCCCATGGCCCAACATGGAATGGTGCATCTGACTGGTGGTATGGATGCCCATCACACATCAAGGGGGGTCCACAGAGCTCGACCTCATGGGAACTTCCCATGAGGTCACATCGCATGGTACCTTTTCCCATGTATGTGTGTGTGTGTGTGTCTTTCTGTTTAGGTGCAAGTAGTCCGCATCTTTGTAGACATGTTTATTTCACCGAGCCTATATCATTATACTTCTTGTGTAGATTGGGACTTATCCAATAAGGAATTTTGCTACCTTAGGACTGTTTAGTTATGGCCTCCGTTCACTGAGGCTTTGGTCGTCGGCTCCTTTGTCATTAGGTCACCAACTTCCTTAACCTTTCGGCACTGGGCATATGTCAACCCCCATACATGATCTTACGACTTTGTGGAGACTTGCGTTTTTTGTAAACAGTCGCTGTTATAGGCAAAATAAGGGAGATCAACTCAGCTGTTAAGATTGTACACGGACGCCCATTCGACTCTCGAGAACATCTGAGCGAGAGTCGCAAATCGGGTAAATACGGAAGTACCCATTGGACCCTCGAGATCATCTGATCACAAGTCGCAGATCGGGTAAGTGCAGGATGCCCATCTGACTCTCGAGATCATATGCTCGAGAGTCGTAGGATGGATTAATACGGAGCACCTACTCGCAAGGCGTCGAGCTCCCATAGCCGATGGTCAGATAAAGCAAAGCAAAGATTCCCTTCTTGAACCGCGAGCAGACCTTCTCACAAGTCGTTGAAAGGTGTTACATCAAAATGAGCGAGCACTTGGACTCGCGACCATGTTCCAACATGCGAACAGCTTTTCTGCGGTGACATCTCTTAGCCTTCAGTACTAGCACCCGATTCCCGTCGAGCAGCTTGTCCAATCCCTCTGCGATGCCAGGCAGGGCTACACCCAGTTCGGTGGTTTCCGTCTTGTCGGCGTCTCCTTCCTTTTCGCTGGCTATTACTCCAACTACGGTTTCCAACTCTACATGAGCGATTAGCGCTATTACTACGCCTACCGACAGCCCGTATAGGTCGGTTTTGGGCTTATCTTCTCTGGTGGTTCCGGATCTCAAGGGATTGCCATCAAGGAACGTGATTGCCGAAATAAGTCATTGGGTTGGATCTCGTCTCTAAGGATGAGGATCTTATCTCACGAAATCAGCAAGATCTCAGTATCGTACACGAGATCAGCGGGATCTCGATATCTTACGTAACAGATTGAACCGCTTCAGATCTATATAAAGGGATGACTCCATTAAGAGAAAGGTACACAATATTCAATCCCTGCCCTGTTTTGGCCTGGTTATTCTTCTTCTTGCTTCGGCCTGACTTAAGCATCGGAGGGCTAACGGCTGGACACCAGCCACCCTTAGTTGCTTTCTGTCTCCTTTCAGGTCTGGCGGAGGAAATATCTGTTGGAGAGAAGGTGAACGTCCGGAGGATCCAGTTACAAAATCTAACGTTAACAGTTTGGCGCCGTCTGTGGGAACGACTTGATCGTCAAATCAATCGTTCTAAACACCGATAAAGATCTTTCAGCGATGCCTCCTAAAAAGGCTGTTCATCCTTCGACTTCGAGGCAGGCACCACCTCCGCCCGATGAGACGGAATCCGTACCTACCCTTTCACCTGCCTCGACAAACATCCCTCAAGGAGCCCCAACTATGCCATCAGCAAACCCATTATTGGAAGCTTCTGGAAATAAAGACGATGTCCTACGTTTCCTCGGAAACACTCTCCTAACTCTAAATGCCGGAGTTCAGGCGCTGTCAATTCGGCTTGATCAGCATTTCCCCGAACCGCAGAGACAAGCCTCCGAAGGGTTACCACCGCAGCCTATACCAGTGGCATCTAGACATTCTATGGATGAACCACAAGTCCCACCACTTGGTAGCCATCTCCCTGTACCGTCTCCACATTCTATACATTCTAGTTCGTCTCGACAACCTCAACCACAGGGCTCCACCGCCGAAACATCAAGCTATACCCTACCATGGGAAGGAGATCTCAAAAGAATCCATGATCGTTTTGATGTCATGGAACAGCGATACCAGGCAAATCGGCCATCTGCCGTCATGGCGGCGATACATCAATCCGAGTCCCCCTTTACCAGCGAGGTTATGGAAGCCCCGTTACTCAGAAAGTATCGAACGCCTGTTATCACCCCATACACAGGTATTGGCGACCCTCTTGAACACCTGGAAACATACAGGTCCCTCATGGAGTTGGAGGGACATGGTTCAGAAATCATGTGTAGGGCTTTTTCCCTAACATTGAAAGAGGCAGCTCGTACGTGGTTCCGAGGATTAAAGCCTCGTTCCATCAGCTCCTTTTCTCAGTTATCGGAGATATTCCTTTCTCAATTCATGGGAAGCATCCGCATCAAGAAGTCAGCCTCCCATCTAATGAATCTAAAACAGCAGCATGGGGAAACGATAAAGGAGTTCACAGTACGGTTCACCGCTGAAGCCGTTCAAACTGAAGGTTATACTGAAGAAAAAGGCCTCGCAGCCCTCATAGCCGGAATAACGAGCGAGAAATTCAGGTTTGCTTTAGACAAGAGCCCTCCAAAAACTATGGCAGAGTTCCAAGCCAAAGCTCAGAAATATATCAATGCAGAAGAAGTCGCATTGACACGCCATGGAGTACAGGGTAAGAAACGCAAGCCAGAAGGAGCCTCTTCTACAGATAAAAAATATCGTCGTGATCAACGCGAGCGTTCTCCCAAGAAGCCTTATTCCGGTAAATATCATAACTACACTCTTCTTAATCGGTCTCATGAAAAGGTTCTAATGGAGATTAAACACAAGCCATATGTGAAGTGGCCTGCAAAGATCAAATCCGATCCTGAGAAGAGAGACAAGAGCAAGTTCTGTTACTTCCACAAAGATCATGGGCATAGAACCCAGGACTGCATCTCTCTACGAGACCATATCGAAGCTCTCATTCGAAAAGGCCATCTCCAGGATTATTGTTCACTTGCCTCAAGTGTAAGGCTGCGATGTAGTAATAAATCTCGGTAAGACCGAGGTCGATCCACAAGGAAATAGTAACAGCTACCAAATCACTCCAGCAACTCGGCTTTTTAAAGGAAATCAGATTTAAAAGAGTGCTTACTTAAAACAGGAATTTAATGAAAAATCAGAGATACTAAGTACTAAGGCTTTCAAGGATCCACTTGTAGCAATCCTATGTCAATTCAGTCAATCCAAATAGAGAACACAACTAGATTTGAAGTCCTATCTCTCATCTAGTTGGAAAGTAAAGCATTCACACACATTCCATCACATTCAAGTTGAACTTCCAAGTTCTAGTTCCATTCAATCAATACAAAACTCAAACTATAGCCTGCGGAGTAACAGCCATGCCTCTGGACTATGGCCTGCTCAAGGATTACTATAATCCGAATTTAGATAAACAAACATAATAATCTCAGAGAATTAAAAGGAATTCATGTCCGGAGCACATAAACTCAGATAAAACATCTCAAACTACCATTATTTGGAACTAAACCATGCAAAAATCCAAACTTGAATGTAAATTACTTGAATTAAACTGAAATCAACATAGTATTAGCTACAAGCTTCACCTCTCAGCCTTAGCTGAGAGGTTTTAGCCGAGCATAGTCATGCTACAACTAAAAACTCTGAAATAAAGCATAAAAATAGAAAAACCCGAATAGAAGAGTTGCAGTCGCTCCACGATCGCCTTCACTCTCCAAACTCACGTTCCTTAGCCTCTCTGATACCCTAGGAAGAGCCCCTAGGTGTCTTTTTATAGCAAACAACCTTCCTTGCGTCGGATTTTGCGAAGGACTACGCATTGCGCAGCAATTTTCGGAGTCCTAAATTAGAAAGGGATCTTCTTACGCAGAGCCGACCGGTCGTGACTGGTCGGACTAATCTTTTGAGCATTCCAAGGAACACTGCCGACCGGTCAAGACCGGTCGGACAGACCTGTCCATTCATTCCAGCAAACATACCCGACCGGTCATGACCGGTTGGGCTGATCTATCAACCATCCAGCGTGTATGGCCGACCGGTCATGACCGGTCGGCCTTCCTTCTCTTTGATCAGCCTTCATGGCCGACCGGTCATGACCGGTCGGCCTGTCTTCTAGTTGCTCCTTTGATGTGGCTGACCGGTTGGACGACCGGTCAGCCTTGCTTTTCTTCCAGTTTTTCTTCTTTTCTTCATTCTCTTTTCTCCCTCTTTCTTCTTCTTTCTCTGATCCATCTTAGGACTTCATGCAATAGCTCCAAATAACTCGTGTTAAGCTCTAATTGGATGAAGTCTGCTCTCATCCCTACAATCACAAAAACCTGTGTTAGGTGGGCCTTTAAACCATAAAAATCATGCAAACCATGTAGTGTAATGGGCAATGCAATGTATAAATTGGAGGTTCAACACACCCCCCAACCAGCTTTTTGCTAGTCCCGAGCAAAACATGCGTGAAACAATTTCAAACCTCCAAACCCAACTCTCTTCTAGAAACTATGTTTCTACCCATTCCAGGATGTACAAGTATAAAATTTGGAGAAGCTAGGTGATAGAAGCTGAACCTTAGACTCTCAAAACATAAGAAGTGTCTACATGAAATTCCTGCTGATTGATTGATAAATAGAAGAACTCGAACAAATTCAACCTAGTGTGTATAGTGAAAATTCATCTCATGAGTTCCTGGGATCATCTTCTTCATAGATTAGGTAAACCAATGATTTTAAGGTGCACAGAGCAACAGCAAGCCTATGATAGGAATTTGCCTTACCGTCCTTCCGACGGCTTTCACTCTACGTCCCATTTCCGGCTTTGGTTACGGTTCGACCATCCCCCGGTTGGTAATAGGTAGCCCTTTTCGAAATTTTCCACCATTTTTCTTTCCTTCCCGATTTCATCCTTTCTTTCCTTTTTCTTTTAAAATTAGATAGGATTTTTAGAAATCCATATCCTCCGTTATTTTCCCATGGACAAGGATGGACAAAATACCCCGGCTTGGTTTCTCAACACCTTTATATCAAAGTCTAGCTAATCCACAAATCACATAAACCTTTCAACTCATGAAAATCGTGTAATGTGAACTTGGTGTGAAGGTGTTCAAATTTTCTATCAATCACAACAATAGGAGAACTAACATATAAAACCATTATGTTGAGAGAAATTCAAAACTACAACATCACACACTTCGTTTTTCCTCCTCTTCTACTCATAACCTCTCGAATGTAAAGAAACAAGATTTTCTAAAGGATTTTTGAGATGTTAGAAAATTCGAAAAAATTTCGTGCATATGAAGCTCGAAATGTGGCAATATGCTAGATGAGGGATCTCATCTCACCCCCCCAACCAAATCTTGCATTGTCCTCAATGTAAAAAGATAGTCAAGTAGCATGAACATGAGAGCAATGGTAAAATATGAGAGAGTGAGAACAATAATACCTGGGAGAGCGATCATGGAAGTCTGCAACTACAACAACTAAATCCTATTAAAACAGCAAAACAAAACTAAACCTACCTATGCTATACCTCCATCAGACTAGGAGATCAATCATCCTGATAGACATGATCATTCAAGGAGATGGACATGTCCTCTGAATCAAATTTCTCAACGAATGGTTTAAGGCGTTGTCCATTAACTTTGAAACAGTCACCATTTGCTGCATTCTCAATCTCAACAGCCCCATGAGGAAAAACTTCTTTGACAATATATGGGCCGGTCCATCGAGATCGTAATTTTCCCGGAAAAAGATGACGTCGGGCATTATACAAGAGCACTTTCTGTCCTTCCTGGAAAGATTTCCTTAAGATGTGCTTGTCATGAAAGGCCTTCATCTTGCTCTTGTAAATTCTCGAATTCTCATATGCATCGTTCCGGATCTCATCAAGCTCATTTAATTGAAGTCTGCGAAGCGAGCTAGCCTTGTCAATGTCAAAATTTAGAGCTCGAATTGCCCAATAGGCTTTGTGTTCTATCTCCACAGGCAAGTGGCAAGCTTTCCCATAGACAAGTCTATAAGGGGACATTCCAATGGATGTCTTGTAGGCAGTACGGTGAGCCCAAAGTGCATCATCTAATCTTAGGGACCAATCCTTGCGATCCGGTCTCACCGTCTTTTTCAAAATCTGCTTGATTTCCCTATTGGAGATTTCAGCTTGCCCACTTGTTTGTGGGTGGTATGGGGTACTCACTTTGTGCCTAATACCATATTTCTTCATCAAAGTTTCAAAAGGTCTATTGCAAAAGTGAGAACCACCATCACTAATAATGGCTCGAGGCGTCCCAAATCTAGAAAGTATGTTTTCTTTGAGAAACTTGAGAACCGTACGATGATCGTTGGTTCTACATGGGATAGCCTCTATCCATTTAGACACATAGTCTACGGCCAACAAAATATAGACATGTCCAAAAGATGAGGGGAATGGTCCCATGAAATCGATGCCCCAACAGTCAAAGACTTCAAGATGTTGAATTGGGGTGAGAGGCATCATATTTCGACGGGATAATCCTCCTAACTTCTGGCAGCGCTCGCACGCTTTGCAAAACTCGTGGGTATCTTTAAATAATGTGGGCCAATAAAAACCACACTGCAGAATTTTTGCAGTTGTTTTCTTGGCTGAAAAATGACCCCCACATGCTTGATCATGACAAAAGGAGATGACTGAATTGTGTTCATCATCGGGGACGCATCTCCTTATAATTTGGTCTGGGCAATATTTAAACAATAGAGGTTCATCCCAGAAAAATCTGCGCACTTCCCTTAGAAATTTACGTTTGTCTTGCGCAGTCCAATGAGTCGGCATCACACCTGTGGAAAGATAATTGGCTATATCAGCGTACCATGGTGGATGCATAGCAACAAAGAGTTGCTCATCAGGGAATGAGTCCTCAATAGGTGACTCGTCAATGGAATTTGGTAGGACTAGGCGGGATAGATGATCCGCCACCACATTTTCTACCCCCTTCTTATCTTTGATCTCCAAATCGAATTCTTGAAGGAGTAGGATCCATCTTAGCAAACGGGGCTTAGCATCCTTCTTGGAAAGAAGGTATTTCAGCGCCGCATGATCTGTATAAACAATAACTTTGGATCCTATTAAGTATGGCCTGAATTTGTCCAAGGCAAAAATGACAGCTAGGAACTCTTTCTCCGTAGTCGAATAGTTAACTTGGGCAGGATTCAAGGTCCTACTTGCGTAGTAGATGACATGGGGCTTTTTATTCTTCTTTTGGCCTAACACCGCCCCAATAGCAAAATCGCTTACATCGCACATCAACTCAAAAGGAGTGGACCAATCTGGTGGTTGCATGATAGGAGCGGTTGTTAACATGTCTTTCAGCTTTGAAAAAGCTAATTGACATTCGACACTCCACTCAAATTGGTTCTCCTTTTGTAGAAGGTTGCATAAAGGCCTTGAGATGTGACTAAAGTCCTTTATAAACCTTCGATAGAAACCGACGTGTCCAAGGAAGGACCGCACATCGCGTATGCTTTTGGGTGGTGGTAGATTGGAAATTATGTCAATTTTCGCCCGGTCTACTTCTATTCCATTGGACGAGATGATATGTCTAAGGACTATTCCTCTTTGTACCATGAAATGGCACTTTTCCCAGTTTAATACAAGTTGCTTTTCCTCACACCTCATCAAAACCAACTTCAAGTGCTCGAGACACTCATCAAATGTACAACCAAAAACAGAAAAGTCATCCATGAACACCTCAAGAAACTCACCCACCATGTCCGAGAAAATACTCAACATGCATCGTTGGAATGTGGCGGGTGCATTGCATAACCCGAATGGCATCCTTCGGTAAGCAAAGGTACCAAACGGGCATGTAAATGTGGTTTTCTCTTGGTCTTCCGGAGCTATCTCAATTTGGTTGTATCCGGAATAGCCATCTAGGAAGCAATAATAGGGATGGCCTGCCAACCTCTCCAAAATTTGATCCATAAATGGGAGAGGGAAGTGGTCTTTCCTAGTAACCGTGTTGAGCTTCCTATAATCAGTGCACATACGCCAACCGGTGGTCACCCTAGTCGGTATAAGCTCGTTGTTGGTGTTTTCAATGATGGTAATTGTTGAACCTCCAATTTATACATTGCATTGCCCATTACACTACTTAGTTTGCATGATTTTCATGGGTTAAAGGCCCAACTAACACGTGTTTTTGTGATTTTAGGGATGAGAGCGGACTTCGTCCAATTGGAGCGTAACAAGGGATATTTGAAGACATTGGAGGAAGTCCTAAGATGGATCAAGGAAAGAAGAAGAAAGAGAGAGAAAAGAAGATGAAGAAATACAAGGCTGACCGGTCGTCCGACCGGTCAGCCACATCAAAGGAATCAAGTAGAAGAGAGGCCGACCGGTCATGACCGGTCGGCCATGAACACTGAATGAAGGCTGGCCACATTGCATTGGGGCCGACCGGTCATGACCGGTCGGCCATGTGCACTGGATGAATGCTGGAAGTTGGACAACAATGTCCGACCGGTCATGACCGGTCGGCTGTGTACACTGGCCAAAGCAGAAACAATGCCCGACCGGTCATGACCGGTCGGATAGGCACACTGGACTCCCTGGATGGTTTGAAAAACTAGTCCGACCGGTCACGACCGGTCGGCCCTGCGTAAGAAGTCTCCTTTCTAAATTGGGACTCCGAATTTCACTGCGCAATGCGAAGGCTTTTGCAGAATCCGACGCAAGGAAGGATTGTTGCTATAAAAGGCCACCTAGGGGCTCTCCCTAAGGTATCAGAGAAGAGAAGGAACGTGAGTTTGGAGGCTGAAGGCGACTGTGGAGCGTCTGCAACATCTATCTTCGAGTTTTTCTAGTTTTATGCTTTATTTTTGAGTTTTTAGTTGTAGCATGATTATGCTCGGCTAAAACCTCTCAGCTAAGGCTGAGAGGTGAAGCTTGTAGCCAGTTCTATGTTAATTTCAGTTTGATTCAAGTATTTTTTTCAATTCAAAGTTTGATTTTCCTTATGTTTCAGTCCAATAGGTGGTAGTTTGAGATGTCTTATCTGAGTTTATGTGCTCCGGACATGAATTCCTTTTAATTCTCTGAGATTATCACAGGTTGCTTGTTTAGATTCGAATTATAGTAATCCTTGAGCAGGCCATAGTCCATAGGCATGGCTGTTACTCCGCAGGCTATGAATTTGAATTCTACATTGATTGAATGGACTTGAACTTGGAAGTTCAACTTGAATTGGATGAATGTGTGTGAATGCTTTACTTTCCCACTAGATGAGAGATAGGACTTCAAATCTAGTTGTGTTCTCTACTTGGATTGACTGAATTGACATAGGATTGCTACAAGTGGATCCTTGAAAGCCTTAGTACATTATATCTCTGATTTTTCATTAAGTTACTGTTTTAATTAAACATCCCATAGAATTTGAATTTACTCTATTAAACTGAGTTGCTGGAGTAATTAGGAAGCTGTTACTCTTTCCCTGTGGATCGACCTCGGTCTTACCGAGATTTATTACTACATCGCAGCCTTACACATGAGGCGAGCGATCAGTAATACCGGATTTCTTGGGGACAACTTGGGTGGGACTCACCCATTGGCTATCTGAGATGGGGTAGATGATACCCACATCCAATAGCTTTAACACCTCGGCTTTGACAACCTCCATCATGTTTGGATTTAGCCTTCTTTGAGGTTGTCTAGACGTTTTTGCATTTTCTTCAAGGTGTATACGGTGAGTGCAAACCGAAGGATCTATCCCTTTGAGATCCGCTATTGTCCAACCTATGGCTTCCCGATGTTCTTTGAGTAGCTCAATCAACTTGAGCTCTTGGTCTTTCTCTAGGTGGGAGGCAATGACAACTGGGAACGTTTCCTCTTGACCCAAATATACGTATTTAAGCTCTGATGGCAGTGGTTTGAGGTCAAGCTTTGGTGGTTTGATGTTAGACGGTAAAGGCCTTGATGTGGTTGGTGGCAATTTTTCAAAGTGGGGCCTCCACCGGCTAGTATCAACTACCGGTCTTTCTATATTTAATGCCTGCACAATCTCACTACTGATGGGATCTTCGGAATCCATGAAATGTGCTAAGCATGTCTCCAAGCTTTCTAGTGGTTCAAGTTGGAGGAGTTCTTCTTCTTCAAAAGTTTCGAGCATGTTCACATCGAAGAACTCATCATCATCGACATCCCTATGTCTTTTGCCCAAATGAAACACATTTACCTCTAGTGTCATGTTTTCAAAAGATAGTTGCATCACCCCATTCCGGCAATTGATGATTGCGTTTGATGTGGTAAGGAATGGGCGGCCTAATATCACCGGTATTTGGGTGCTAGCATCCAAAACCGGTTGTGTGTCCAAGACTATAAAATCTACCGGGTAGTAGAATTTGTCAACTTGGACTAGAACATCCTCAACTATCCCCCTCGGTACACGGATAGATCTATCAGCGAGTTGCAATGTGGTTTTGGTGGGTTTTAATTCACCAAGGCCCAATTGCTCATATACCGAGTATGGGATCAAGTTCACACTCGCCCCCAAGTTTAACAAGGCACGTTCAATCCGGTAGTCTCCAATGATACATGAGACGGTGGGACTACCGGGATCTTAGAATTTTGGGGGAGTCTTTTGACTGAGGATGGCACTAACTTGCTCAGTTAAGAAGGCCTTTTGCTGCACATTATATTTGCGTTTTGTTGTGTATAGGTCTTTTAGAAACTTGGCATAAGAGGAAATTTGTTTGATGGCATCAAGCAAAGGGATATTGATCTTGACTTGTCTGAAAATCTTTAGAATATCTTGAGAATTTGGGAGAGATTTTGGGGCAACCAATCTCGATGGGAATGGTGCTATGGGCTTGTAAATGCGTTCCGGTTGTTGTGGGGCTAAGTTAGATCCATTTTCATCCTCAGAATTTACCGGATCATTAGGCTCATCGGCCTTCACCGGAATAGTTTTGTCAATTTGTTTACCATTTCTAAGGGTGGTAATGGATTTAGCTTGCTCCATGTTTTGGTTGGAAGAATTAGGGATGCTTACTTCATGTACTTGCTTTGGATTGGGCTGAGGTTGGGCCGGAAAGGTCCCTTCCCTAGCATTCAAGCGTCCCTTAATCTCATCAACCGAGACTTTCAGCTCTTGGAACAATTGCTGATTCGATTCATTTATTTGCGCTTGCCCTTGCATAAACGCTCTTAAGGTATCCTCCAATGAGAATTGAGGTGGGGCCATATTTTGCATGGGTGGCCCTCTTTAGGAGTTGGTAGGATTGCCCGTAGGAGCATTCTTCCAACTGAAATTCGGGTGGTTCTTCCAACTCTCATTGTATGTATTACCTACCGGTCCATTGAAGGGCCGTTGATAACCATATGTGGCATTGGCTGTCTCTTGCAACACTTCCTTAAATGCAGGAATTGTGGGACAATCTTGCGTAGCGTGTAAGTCGGTGAGACAAATCCCACATGCGGTTTCAACAGCTTCCTTGGACTTGGAAACTCCATTTTTGCTAAGTTCCATGGCCTCAACCTTCCTTGTGAGGTTGGCTATCCTTGCATTCACGTCGTCTTCCTCTTTAAGGACATATATCCCTCCTTTCTCTTGAGTAGGCTTGGGGTTCTTGGGTTTATCCGAGGTATCCCAAGATTGGGCGTTTTCAGCCAACATGTCCAAGTAACTCCAAGCATCATCTGGATTTTTACTCATAAACTCGCCATTGCACATCATTTCCACAAATTGGCGCATATTGGAACTTAATCCATCGTTGAAAAAATTTATAACTCGCCAACTCTCATAGCCATGATGTGGGCAAGCAAGCAGAAGTTCCTTAAATCTTTCCCAACATTGAAAGAATGATTCACCCTCTTTAGCTGAGAAATTCATTATGGCCCTTCGAAGAGTGTTTGTTTTATGAGCCGGGAAGAACTTTTTCAAGAATTCCCGGTTCATCTCAACCCATGTCCTAATCGAATGTGGTCTAAGAGAGTGAAGCCAATCTTTGGCTCTTTCTTTCAAAGTGAAGGGAAAAAGTTTAAGTCTGATTGTATCCCCGGAAACATTGGGATAATGCAAGGTGGCCAACACTTCTTCGAATTCTTGCAAGTGTAAGTATGGGCGGTCAGAGTCTAGCCCATGGAATTTAGGTAAAAGTTGGATTACTCCCGGTTTTATGTCAAGGGTCCTACCGTTAGCTGGTAGAACTATGCAAGAAGGTGTAATTGTATGAGCAGGTTGTAGGTAATCCCGTAGTGATCTCATTGGAGGAACATTATGTACCTCATTCTCTCCTACTCCTTCCTGATTTGCGTTTGTGGTTGGAGTAGGGGGGGGGGGGGGGGAGGAGGATTTCTTAAGGGTGTTTGATCCATACTCCCCAAACTTTCACAATGCTCTTGATAATTCCGGACTCGTCTATGGACTGACAATGGTCCAACTAAACCACCTTCAGATTGGAGACGATTTGAATGATTACATTCCCAACGGGACATAAACCACTCTACCAGAAACTGAAACTAATCCTATTCTAGAAAACTAAAATCTGAAACTGAAAGAAAATTCTGCAGAAGCTAAGTTAGAAGGGTATCACCTGATGCGCTTGAACTAGAGAAAAACTCCTACAAAACAGAAAAACTTGTTAGTTCTAAGAAAATAAAAAAGCCTAACTATTTCTACTTCTACAGCCACTGAAATTATTTGAAAACCGTTATCTAATTTCCCCGGCAGCGGCGCCAAAAACTTGTTCCATGGCCTCTCTGATACCCTAGGAAGAGCCCCTAGGTGTCTTTTTATAGCAAACAACCTTCCTTGCGTCGGATTTTGCGAAAGACTACGCATTGCGCAGCAATTTTCGGAGTCCTAAATTAGAAAGGGATCTTCTTACGCAGAGCCGACCGGTCGGACTAATCTTTTGAGCATTCCAGGGAACACTGCCGACCGGTCAAGACCGGTCGGACAGACCTGTCCATTCATTCCAGCAAACATACCCGACCGGTCATGACCGGTCGGGCTGATCTATCAACCATCCAGCGTGTATGGCCGACCGGTCATGACCGGTCGGCCTTCCTTCTCTTTGATCAGCCTTCATGGCCGACCGGTCATGACCGGTCGGCCTGTCTTCTAGTTGCTCCTTTGATGTGGCTAACCGGTTGGACGACCGGTCAGCCTTGCTTTTCTTCCAGTTTTTCTTCTTTTCTTCATTCTCTTTTCTCCCTCTTTCTTCTTCTTTCTCTGATCCATCTTAGGACTTCATGCAATAGCTCCAAATAACTCGTGTTAAGCTCCAATTGGATGAAGTCTGCTCTCATCCCTACCATCACAAAAACCTGTGTTAGGTGGGCCTTTAAACCATAAAAATCATGCAAACCATGTAGTGTAATGGGCAATGCAATGTATAAATTGGAGGTTCAACAATTATGTTGCTCGTAAAAATCGATCACCAGAAAGGGCGAACACCTCGTCTCGCCAAAAGGAACAACCTCATCATCAAACTGACCAAGAGGACGCTGAGCCTACGGGGGAAATCCGCACCATCGTCGGAGGACCAGCTTGCGGGGGCGATTCTCAAGCTTCAAGAAAAGCATACGCTCGAAAGGCGTCCAAAGAACCCCAGCAAATCTACTGGCTGGAACAGACGTCTGGCTCGTCGAAGACCAGCCATCCTCCAATTTCCTTCACTCTCGAAGATGCAAAGGGAATTCATTTCCCTCACGAAGACTCCATCGTAGTCACATTGAAGGTATCAAATTATCTGACACATCGAATTATGGTGGATACAAGTAGCTCAGCCGATATTCTATACTTGGAGGCTTTCAACAAAATGGCACTGGCCAGAAACCTTCTCAAGCCAGTTTCGACCCCCCTCGTCGGCTTCGGAGGTGAGGTAGTAACGCTTGAAGGAAGCATCGATCTCCCAGTTACTTTTGGAGAAAGTCCAGCGAAGACCACCGTTTTCATAAACTTCCTCGTGGTGGATCGAAAATCAGCGTATAACGCCATTTTGGGGCGGCCGTCTCTTACTAAGGTCGGGGTAGCCTTGCATCCTTCATATCTGTGTGTCAAATTTCCTACCCCAAATGGTATCGGGGTCGTGCGAGGAAGTCAACAGGAGGCACGGTCTTGCTACCAGATAGCCCTCCAAGATCGAAAGAAGGCTCAAGCGACTCCTGTTATGGAGATAGCACAAGGTTCACCCAACTTTCCCTCCAACACCTCGTTGGATCCGAGAGAAAATGCTCTTAAGTCAGGAACTCCTGGGGAGGAAACAGTGGCGATTCACCTGACCGAAGACAACCCGTCTAAGATCGTGTACATTGGATCTTCTTTAACCAGTGTCCACCGCGGAGATTTGATCCGTTTCCTCACTGAATACCAGGACGTGTTTGCTTGGTCTCATAAAGATATGCCAGGCATCGACCCCAATGTCATCGTACATCGTCTCAATATCGATCCAAAGCATAAACCCGTACACCAGCGTCGACGAGCTTTCACTGCAGAAAGGCAAATGGCGATCAAAACTGAAGTCGAGAAGTTACTCACGGTCAATTTCATAAAAGAAGTAGACTACCCAAAGTGGGTCGCGAACGTGGTCCTTGTCCGGAAAGCTAATGGGAAATGGAGAATGTGCGTCGACTATTCAGATTTAAACAAAGCTTGCCCCAAAGATAGCTTCCCTACCCCGCGGATTGACTAGTTAGTCGATTCAACAACTGGACACGCTCTGCTCAGTTTTATGGATGCTTATTCTGGTTACAACCAGATCATGATGCATCCACCTGATAGCCAGCATACCGCCTTCATCACAGATCGGGGATTATATTGCTACCAGGTAATGCCGTTCGGTCTTAAAAATGTAGGGGTCACTTATCAACGTCTCGTCAACAAAATATTCGCTGCTCAAATCGGTAGGAATATGGAAGTTTGTGTTGACGACATGCTCGTGAAAAGCACCGTAGAAGATGATCATATTTCTGATCTTCGAGAAGCCTTCGACCTAATGAGGAGGTATCAAATGAAATTGAACCCAGAAAAATGTGCGTTCGGTGTGTCTGCAGGGAAATTTCTCGGGTTCATGGTTGGCCAACGCGGAATTGAGGCAAATACTGAGAAGATAAAAGCATTGATAGAGATGAAATCCCCCACCACTCTGAAGGACGTCCAGCGTCTGGCTGGTCGCATCGCATCGTTAAACAGGTTCATCTCGCGAGCATCTGACAAGTGTTTACCATTCTTCAAACTCCTTCGTGCAACGGCCAAGTCTGATTGAAAATGGACGCCACAATGTGAGGAAGCCTTTCAACAATTGAAGCTATACATGAGCACACCCCCCATTTTATCTAAACCTGTAGCACATGAGCAACTCATTCTTTATCTCTCTGTGTCCACTACGGCCGTTAGCGCCGCTTTAATAAGAGAAGATTCCGGGGTACAGAGGCCCATTTATTTTATCAGTCGAGCAATGGTTGATGCAGAAACTAGGTATTCTGATATGGAGAAACTAGCCCTAGCCTTGGTCACGGCAGCTCGAAAACTGCGACCATACTTTCAAGCCCACGCTATTTTAGTACCGACGAATCATCCGCTACGACAAGTCCTTCAAAAACCTAAGGCTTCTGGACGGTTAACTAAATGGGCAGTCGAGATCAGCGAGCACGATATCTCATTCTGCCCTAGGACCGCGGTAAAGGGCCAGGCCGTGGCTGATTTCATCGCCGAATTCACGTACTCTCCTGATGGTAATACCATGACCAGCGACCAGCCTCCTTGGTTACTTTTCGTGGACGGGTCGTCGTGGGCCACTGGTAGCGGAGCGAGCCTGATTTTAGTAGCTCCCGACGGGTCACATTTTCAATATGCTCTACGTTTCGAATTTTGCGTCTCAAATAATGAAGCAGAATATGAGGCCCTGATCGTTGGCCTCGAACTAGCCATAGTCCTTGCAGTTCAGAATCTGTTAATTCATAGCGATTCCCAGCTCATTGTTAACTAAGTCCTTGGTGAATTCAAAACCAAAGAAGAAAGGATGGCCTTATACAAGTCCCGTGTCCTCATCCTGCTCGCAAAACTGAAGACTTATGAAATAATTCATATTCCTCGCGAGAAGAACCAACTTGCTGATTCCTTGGCAAAGCTCGCTTCTGCACCAGAATCTGAGTTATCACATTCGATCCCCATCGAGCATCGTCAGAACCTGAGTATCGACCAAGCGACTCTCGAGCATGTAATATCGGTACAATCATCTCCATGCTGGATGGATCCTATCATCCTTTATCTCAGAGACGGACACCTACCAGAGGACAAGAAAGCTGCAAGGCAAATTCGTCTTCGGGCTGCCAGGTATACTTTGCAAGACGGAATATTATTGCGCAAAAGCTTTTCCTTGCCTTATTTAAGGTGTCTTCATCCAGAAGAAGCACTTCATGTTCTAGACGAAGTACACCAGGGGGCATGTGGTAACCATCCCAGGGGGCGATCCCTAGCATATAAAGCGATGAGGTAAGGATATTATTAGCCCACTATGAAAGCAGATGCAATTGAATTTTCTAAAAAATGTGACAAGTGTCAACGATATTTACCTATACCTCATGCACCGTCCGAGCGGATGACCCCAGTTGATAGCCCTTGGCCTTTTGCTCAGTGGGGGGTCGATATCATCAGGCCCTTACCCATGGGAAAGGGACAAAATAAGTTCGCGATTGTGGCGGTTGATTACTTCACCAAATGGGCCGAGGCAGAACCATTAGCCAAGATTACTGAGAAACAAACTACCAAGTTTATATGGAGAAATATTATATGTCGTTATGGACTCCCCCACACTATAATCACCGACAATGGAACGCAATTCGACAACGCAGCCTTTGATGAATTTTGTGAAAAATGGAAGATACGTAATCTCCGCACTTCTCCATATCATCCTCAGGCGAATGGACAGGTCGAGGCAGTGAATAAGATCATCAAGCACCATTTAAAGACCAAGCTAGGTGAATGTAAAGGGGTGTGGCCAGAACTCCTGCCAGAAGTATTATGGGCATATAGAACCACGGCTTGTACATCAACAGGTGAAACCCCTTTCTCCTTAGCATTTGGTGTCGACGTAGTGGTACCAGTGGAAATTCAAGTGCCCTCGTATCGGATCGAGCAGTATGACCCCGCGAGTAATCAGGAAAACCTCCGACTTCATCTCGATCTCTTGGAAGAGCGAATAAATGCTTCTCAAGTATGAGTGGCAGCATATCAACAACGTATTGCTCATTATCGAAATGATAGGGTTCGGCCTAGATCCTTCCAGCCCAGAGATTTGGTACTAAGGCAAAATCTCGGAGTTCCCGCTCGTTCACTGGATCCAAATTGGGAAGGCCCGTATCGGGTTATTAGGATTGTGCAACCCGGTACTTATTACCTTGAAGACATGCAGGGAAAGCCCGTACGTCGCCCTTGGCATGTGAAGCATTTGCTACGATACTACCCCTAGATTTGATGTAGTTCATATACAACTTTTTATGAATAAAGTGAAAGATATCTTTTGGTCGCTACTCCATTAACTTGGACCTGAATAGCCTCGAAGAGGATGCATATAATCCCTTGGCCAATTGCCTACCTTTGGTAGGATTAAATTCACCTAGGATGGTCGCATTTTCACTTTATGGATGACCTTCATACCCTTGGTAAACTTGGAGGCAAATTTGGAGTCTCAATCGATAGATCAGTCTATCTCCACGAGGGTTTGGTCGCTACGACCCCTCGGATTGAGCACATTCTCTCAATCGATAGATCAGTCTATCTCCACGAGGGTTTGGTCGCTACGACCCCCCGGATTGAGCACATTATCTCTCAATCGATAGATCAGTCTATCTCCACGAGGGCATGGTCGCTACGACCCCCCGGGTTGAGCATAACTCATTGCAACAGGAGGGCATTTAGTGCAAGAAAAGAAAGTAAACAAGAACAACACTTCCAAAAAATATCTTTTCATTGATGATAAATATTTACAATATATGCTCGCGAGTACAAGAGAGGAAAACAAAAAGAAGATCAATCTCTTAGAGGAGCTGTGCTCTCGACTTCAGGGCCCATCTCTGGAGCCCCTCCAGCTTGCATTGCTTCAGTCACCTCGTTCTCAGCAGCAGCTTGCTCTTCTGCAGCTATGATGGTTGCGACTCGACCAAATTCCCCCATATCAAAGGATGGGATCATTCGTTGCACTACTCTTAGCGCAAAGTCGCGACCAGCATCATACGACTCGTATCTTCGTTGTCATATAGCTGCGAAGTCCGGAACTCGGAAATTGCTCGAGGACCTTCCTCCGAGAGCATTTTTTACAAGGGCGACTTTCTCCTCGTCCCAGTGGATCGAGTCGTCCTTAAGCTGTACAAGAGCGGAGCGCTCCTTGTCCAGGTTGTCGTTGGCCTCCTTGAGCTGCGACCTGGCCTCCGCAAACTGCTCCTCCAACGAGATCTTATCTTGGTGGAAAGATCTCCCTCTCTCTCTCAGCCTTCTCCTTCAAACCGTGAGCTTCACGAAGTCTGAGTCCAAGGCCTGATACCTGTCGGTCAGGACTTGGATTTTCTCGATGAGGATCTTCTTCTCCTCATCTCTCTTCGCGATCACCGCCTCATGGGCCTTGAGCAGCTGATCTCTTCCTTGAACTGCCTTCTCCAAGGCAGTCCTCTTCCCCTCAGCTTCAATCTATCACGCGACGGGCGGCAACGATATCACGCCTCGTTCGCAGGATAAGATTTAAGCCCTGCAAAGTAATGAAAAATGTGAGAAAAGTATTCTGGAACGTAATAACAGATTAAGCAGGCCTTGGCAGAGTCTCACCTGAACCATCCTCACCCCCGCTTCAAGGAAAAGGTTCTCAAGGCTTGGCTCGGGAAGAGAGCCGAAGGCTTGGGGGGGGGACGTTCTCGAATAAAAATTTACATACTGGATGGAGGTGGCGGGGAATAGAATATGTCCCGCTCCCTGACGGTTGGGCAACGACCAACCCGGCTGGCTCGCGAGGTGGAGGCATCGACTCGCGAGCAGGTCCCTGCTCGGCAGCAGGGATCAGTTCGCGAGCAGGAGCCGGCTCTTGAGGCTTTATCTGCTCTCGAGCCTCTTCAGCTGGGGGGCAGCTGGACCCCGCCCCATACGGAGGAATTGTCAGCAATGTTAATCACTGGCGGTCCAGGTCGCGGACCACCAGTGAGGGAATAGTGGGCCCAGCCGGGGCCCCCCGCCATGCTCGCGGGAGGGGTAGGCTGATCGCTACCCATGCGGATGGATGATTGAGATGGTTCGGCAGGTGTTTCTCTTCTGCCTCTTGGAGCTTGTGCCCTTCAGTCGGGGCAGCAGACCCCTCTTCTCTCCAAGCCTTCGTCATCTCAACCTCTCTTCTGGATATTTAGGCCCGTTGCTGCCAAGTCGCGAAGGAGATAAGCAAGCCTCGATGTGCCTATCACCAACAGGCACCTTGTACACCTTTACTATTTTCTCGTTGATTCCCCCCTTTAGATTTGGTTTTCTCAAGGCGGGATACATGCGAGCCACAAACATGGGGTCATTTTTACTTATTTTGGGATCTTTGGTATTGACCTCTTTTAACGTGTT